>JALXJV020000021.1:283208-323600 GCA_024633595.2 Lepomis macrochirus
TGGTTGGAGGTGACGCACTCCACAGTGACATCAGCAGCAGCTGTCAGAGGGAGGTGACTTCTCACTTCCTCCTCCTCCTCCTGTGAGGTCACATCAGTTGGAGACACCTGATAGGTGGAGTCGTTTCCACACCTGCACGGGAGGTTGAAGGTCAGTTGTGTATTTTAGTCATTTCAGCAGCTTGATTTAATTTCTAACTGTTTTAAAAACTATGAAAACATTTAATTTTTATATTTAACGTCGGACGATTCGCCTCTTCAACATTACATCAAAATCTGGTACATTGCCTAAAGAGAGGCCGACCCGGTGTCGGTTCCCCCGTTCAGAAAGGGGGACCAGAGGAGGAGTGTTAAGTACAGGGGCACTCCTCAGCCTTCCTGTTAAAGTCTACTCTACGGGTGCTGGAGAGGAGGGTTCGACCACCGGTCGAACCTCAGATTGAAGAGGAACAGCGCTGATTCCGTCCTGGTCGTGGTCCCGATCTACAGGTGTTTTGTGGATCTGGAGAAGGCGTTTGACCGGGTTCCCCAGGGGGTATTGTGGGAGGTGCTGTGGGAGTATGACAGATGAGGGGGGCCCTTTTAAAGACTATCCAATCCCTGTACGTCCAGAGCGAGAGCTGTTTCCGGAGTCCTGGCAGTAAGCTGGACTCGTTTCAGGTGGAGGTTGGTCTCTTTGTCACCAATCCTTTTTGTGATATATGGACGGGATAGTTGTCAGGTGGGGAGGGGTTACGGGGGTTTGTTGGGCTGGAGATCTCATCGCACTCACTGGTCCGGTTTGCAGCCGACTGAAGAATCAGGAATGAGGATTAGCACCTCTAAATCTGAGGCCATGGTTCTCAGCGAGAAATCGATGGAGGGCTCACCCCTAGGGGAATGATAGGGAATGAGTCCTTACCCCAAATGAAGCAGTTCAAATACCTCGGGGTCTTGTTCACGAGTAAGGTAACAATGGAGCAGGATAATCGGAGCAGCTGGGGTGGTACTGCCTTCGGTCTGTCACGCCGATGTGAGGAAAAGAGAGCTGAGCCGGAAAGAAAGGCTCTCGATCTACCAGGCGATTTATGTTCCTACCCTCACCTGTGATCGTGAAGGCTGGGTCACGACTGACAGAACGAGGTCACAGCGGCCAAAATGGGAATTGAGGTGGTTCGAGCATCTCGTAAGGATGACCCCTGGGCGTCTCCCTAGGGGTGTCCAAAGCACGTCCAGCTGGGAGGAGGCCTCAGCAAAGACCCAGGACTAAAGCAATGGCTTTACCTTTTGCTAACCATCCAGACCGCTCAGGTGGTCTGGGATCAGCAGAATCAAAACTAAAAATGGAGAAGCAGTGTTCAGTTTTTCACTGAAACTAGTTTATGAAACTCACCAGATGTAGTCAAGAGGACTCTTTTTAGACCAAAATGAAAAAACAGAAAGTTCATGAAGTGAACGCAGCAGAACAGGAAAGAACACAAAGCAGAGACACCATGAGACACTGTCACAGGAGGTTTGTGATGCACTCTGCAGCCTGCAGGGGGCGCCACATACTGTCAGTCAGGTTGGTACGTACGTGACCAGGACCCTGGGGCAGGTGTACCAGAGGATTGTGGGTAGTGGATATCCAGAGCTGCTGCAGGTCAGAGTGTCGTTCTCCAGACGGACATCTGCGCTCGGAGATCCTGAGAGGTTCCATAGGACGAAAGAAAAGCTCTGCTCAATTCTCAGATTTAAAGATTTACAGGTTGTCAAATTTATAGATCATGTGACCATCAGGAGGAGAATAAAGATGTTGGCGTCGAGGAAGAGGAGGAAGTGAAAAAGAAGAAGGAACAGGAAGAAGAGGAAAAGTCTCTTACGGTAAATTCGGAGGTCGATGTTCTGCGAGCCATTGAAGACCCCGTTAGAGAAGTGGAGCGAGTAGCGTCCGCGGTCGTCCTGACGAAGCCGCCGCAGCAACAAACTCGCCTCCGACCTGCAACGAAAAGCTCCAGCTGAACAAACCTAAAGGTGGTGTTAGCATCTGATCATGCTAAGCTGTAGCTGTTAGCATGATATGCTAACCTGTAGCCGATCGCAGCGTAGCTTTCCTGGTACACCGTGTTCTTGTTGCCAACGTTTATTGGTGTCGTCCAGTTCTGGTTCCTGATTGGAGGATACGCCTCCATCACAAAGGTCAGCGTCACATCACGACCTTCATACAACTCTACTGTTCTGCTGCCGCTAATGTTAGCACTGCTAGCCCCATTCGCATCCATTCTATTGGTGCTAACGTTAGCAATTAGTTCCCGTTTCACTTCCAGTGAAATGCTACTGCTGTTAGCTTCTAGCTCTCCTTGCAACGCCATTGTCATGGTACTAATGTTAGCAACCGGGTCCTCGTTGACCTGTATGGTCTTGGTGTTAGCAGGCTGCACCT
Source organism: Lepomis macrochirus (assembly GCA_024633595.2). Lineage (NCBI taxonomy): Eukaryota > Metazoa > Chordata > Actinopteri > Centrarchiformes > Centrarchidae > Lepomis > Lepomis macrochirus. The sequence continues at coordinate 285,609 of JALXJV020000021.1, forward strand.
GCTGCAGGTAGATCCTCAGGTAGGGACCATCTAGTGAGGAACGAGAGGAAGAGGAGTCAGTCTGTCTTTCGTCATGCTGACACTAACTTTCTGGATTTTGAAGTTCTTGTTTCCGCCAAACATTCTTACCCACAACTCTGAGGTGTGCAGTTTCCATGGCGACTCCTCCTTCATTGACAGCTGTACAGGTGTAGGTTCCGCTGTGTGTTCGACTGACACCTGAGACCCTCAGAGTGCTGTTCACGTAATGTCGGGTGTTGTCATAGTAACGACTGACGGTGACGTTCAGTTTCTGGAACAAACCAAACAACTGATGAATATCAGTTGGACACAGTCTGGAGAAAAAGACACACGGTGACCTCTGACCTTTAAGTTTAAGTGCGTCCAGGTGACATTGTAGAAATGGTTCGGGTTACTGGTCAGACAGGAGAGCTCAAAATTCTCTCCTTCTATTCGGACCAGTTCTTTCTGGCTGACAGACACGGAGGGAGGGTGATGCAGCCCTGCACACAGACAGGAAGACAGACAGGTCATCGGGGGGGACAGGTAGAACCAGAGACAGACAGGTAGACAGACAGGTCATCGGGGGGGACAGGTAGAACCAGAGACAGACAGGTAGACAGACAGCTCATCGGGGGGGACAGGTAGAACCAGAGACAGACAGGTAGACAGACAGGTCATCAGGGAGGACAGGTAGAACCAGAGACAGACAGGTAGACAGACAGGTCATCAGGGAGACAGGTAGAACCAGAGACAGACAGGTAGACAGACAGCTCATCGGGGGGGACAGGTAGAACCAGAGACAGACAGGTAGACAGACAGCTCATCGGGGGGGACAGGTAGAACCAGAGACAGACAGGTAGACAGACAAGTCATCAGGGGGGACAGGTAGAACCAGAGGCAGACAGGTAGACAGACAAGTCATCGGGGGGACAGGTAGAGGCAGACAGGTAGACAGACAAGTCATCGGGGGGACAGGTAGAACCAGAGACAGACAGGTAGACAGACAGCTCATCAGGGGGGACAGGTAGAACCAGAGACAGACAGGTAGACAGACAGCTCATTGGGGGGACAGGTAGAACCAGAGACAGACAGGTAGACAGACAGGTCATCGGGGGGGACAGGTAGAACCAGAGACAGACAGGTAGACAGACAGCTCATTGGGGGGACAGGTAGAACCAGAGGCAGACAGGTAGACAGACAAGTCATCAGGGGGGACAGGTAGAACCAGAGACAGACAGGTAGACAGACAGCTCATTGGGGGACAGGTAGAACCAGAGACAGACAGGTACACAGACAGGTCATCAGGGGACAGGTAGAACCAGAGACAGACAGGTAGACAGACAGCTCATTGGAGGGACAGGTAGAACCAGAGACAGACATGTAGACAGACAGCTCATCGGGGGGGACAGGTAGAACCAGAGACAGACAGGTAGACAGACAGGTCATTAGGGGGGACAGGTAGAACCAGAGACAGACAGGTAGACAGACAGCTCATCAGGGGGGAAAGGTAGAACCAGAGACAGACAGGTAGACAGACAGCTCATTGGGGGGACAGGTAGAACCAGAGACAGACAGGTACACAGACAGGTCATCAGGGGGGACAGGTAGAACCAGAGACAGACAGGTAGACAGACAGCTCATTGGAGGGACAGGTAGAACCAGAGACAGACATGTAGACAGACAGCTCATCGGGGGGGACAGGTAGAACCAGAGACAGACAGGTCATCAGGGGGGACAGGTAGAACCAGAGACAGACAGGTAGACAGACAAGTCATCAGGGGGGACAGGTAGAACCAGAGGCAGACAGGTAGACAGACAAGTCATCGGGGGGACAGGTAGAGGCAGACAGGTAGACAGACAAGTCATCGGGGGGACAGGTAGAACCAGAGACAGACAGGTAGACAGACAGCTCATCAGGGGGGACAGGTAGAACCAGAGACAGACAGGTCATCAGGGGGGACAGGTAGAACCAGAGACAGACAGGTAGACAGACAGCTCATTGGGGGGACAGGTAGAACCAGAGACAGACAGGTAGACAGACAGGTCATCAGGGGGGACAGGTAGAACCAGAGACAGACAGGTAGACAGACAGCTCATTGGGGGGACAGGTAGAACCAGAGACAGACAGGTAGACAGACAGCTCATTGGAGGGACAGGTAGAACCAGAGACAGACATGTAGACAGACAGCTCATCGGGGGGACAGGTAGAACCAGAGACAGACAGGTAGACAGACAGCTCATTGGGGGGACAGGTAGAACCAGAGACAGACAGGTAGACAGACAGCTCATCAGGGGGGACAGGTAGAACCAGAGACAGACAGGTAGACAGACAGGTCATCAGGGGGACAGGTAGAACCAGAGACAGACATGTAGACAGACAGCTCATCGGGGGGGACAGGTAGAACCAGAGACAGACAGGTAGACAGACAGCTCATTGGGGGGACAGGTAGAACCAGAGACAGACAGGTAGACAGACAGCTCATTGGGGGGACAGGTAGAACCAGAGACAGACAGGTAGACAGACAGCTCATTGGAGGGACAGGTAGAACCAGAGACAGACATGTAGACAGACAGCTCATCGGGGGACAGGGTAGAACCAGAGACAGACAGGTAGACAGACAGCTCATTGGAGGGACAGGGTAGAACCAGAGACAGACATGTAGACAGACAGCTCATCGGGGGACAGGTAGAACCAGAGACAAGACAGGTAGACAGACAGGTCATCAGGGGGGACAGGTAGAACCAGAGACAGACAGGTAGACAGACAGCTCATTGGGGGGGACAGGTAGAACCAGAGGCAGACAGGTAGACAGACAGCTCATTGGGGGGGACAGGTAGAACCAGAGACAGACAGCTCATTGGGGGGACAGGTAGACCCAGAGACAGACAGGTCTTACTGGGGATCACCCTCAGGATGAGCTCTTCGGATCTGAACTGCCTTCCGTCCTTCCAGCCTGAACAAAAGTAGCGTCCGTTGAACGACCTCAGCGGGCGTCGGATCAGGGCTCCTGTCCGCCGATCAATGGTGACGTTCATGCCGTACGGCAGGCCCCGCTCTGATTGGAAGGTGAGGTTAGTGACGGACGGGTCGGTCAGTAGACACTTGAACAGGAAGTCCTGGCCCTCCTTGACATTCGGTGACGAGCGAGGTATGACGAACACGCTGGAGGGGTCTGACAGAGGGGCATCATTGGAAGTGAGATGATGAATGTGACAAATCTGCTGAGTCAACATTTCCCTCTAATACACCTGCGACAGACAAACTCCATGCCGTCTTTCAAACCCTAACCCCCAAACCACCTTGTCAAGACCGCATACCCTGTTAACTGTCTTCCCGTTTCCCCTTCCTCTTCTTACTTTCTTCTTTCCCCCATAAAGCGTCTTTGAATAATGCAAACTGCCATATAAATGTAACTCATTATCATCATTATCAACAGAATCAGAAAGTCTCAGCTGACCTTACCTTTGACGTACAGGTGGATCCAGGTGTCCAGGTGTCCCAGGCTCCGGTTGGTGTACCCGCGAGCGTACGTCCCGTGTGTCTGGGGTTCGCCGTCTTTACATCCACCGGTCCATTATGTCCTCGAACATCATGCGTAAAGGCAGTGCTGGTCCAATAGACCGAACCGTTACCATGGCAACTGAGATTGAAGGCGGTGCTGGCCTTCAGAACCGCCTCAGATTGGTTAGGTTGGAGGACAGAGTTCAGACGGATCCGCAGAGGACTCGGAGGTCCTGTAACAAACAAACGGTAAATCAGTTCAACACCAAATATAACATTATTAGGGGGATGAGGGCGGCGACGGGACAGTGGATTTGACACACGCCTTTGGTGTGGGAGACCCGGGTTCGATTCACTATGACCCATCCGCCATTGTGTCCCTGAGCGAGACTCTTAACCCCTCGTTGTTCGAGGCGCATGCGACCTCTGACACGCATACAGCAGCTGTAAGTCGCTTTGGATAAAAGCGTCAGCTGAATGAATAAAAGTGAACATGTGTAATGGACAGGCTGCGCCCCCGTGTGGCAACCGAGCCCACGTGATGATGGGTGGAGTTACACGCACTACGCCTGGACACAAACGTGACCACACAAAAACCAGGGCCAGTTCTTCTACATCACCACTGGATCACTTGACAGTGGAAAGCTTGTTGTCATGGCGTCCCCATCTTTGTTAGATAATTAGCATACTCAGATCCCCCCACATCAGAGGAAACGCATGGCTGACCTGCTCAGCGGCTCGACCCCCCCACCCGTCTCATCCTGTGGCTTCACATACGGACGGCGTCGCTTTTTAACGCCCTGAGCATCATCATCAAGGCCCCAAAACTACTTTGTTAGGTTTAGGCAACAAAACTGGTCAAAGATTATGGTTTGGGTTAAAATAACTACTGACATGAATTAAATTCTGTAACTAAAAAGAATCAGTGTTTCAATCAATGAGTTTTGTTTCACACAGGAAACGAACCCTCGCCTCGGTGAAAGTCCTGACCCACCTGTCCCCCCCCAGCCTGACTCTGTTCTTTACACTGGCTTTACGACTGTCAAACAGGAGTTTGTGAATCAGTTTTGTGTTTGTGGATCTCAGGTCTACGCTTTCACAATGTGTTTCTTATTCGTGGAATTTGTTTGTCTGCACATCAGTTTAATGTTTGCAGGTCACAAATCTTGTAATTTTGTATCTGTGGAAGGTGTTTCATGTTTACAGATTAGACATTTACACACAGATTGTGGATCCGAATAATATTAAGATGAATCTCTTCGCATTACTAGTGAAACATTTAGCTGTGAAGATATTTGCTTCAGGAGTTTGTAGAAACCAAATGTTGTTTTGGGAAACATGAATGAACCGAAGGTCACGAGCCATTTCAGTCTGAATGAACGTGGCTTCACCTGAGTCACCTCAGAAGTCAGTTTACAGAAACACACACTACCACTGGATGGATGATGTAACACAACTTTATTTAAAAAAGCAAAGACCAAGCAATTAGAAACAAAACTTCTGTTAACTTTATGAAACTTGTTGTTTCAGTAAATGAAGGAAAACAAATGTTAATGCTGTAGTTTGATTATTAGTGTGTTTACTGACTGGCAGCGGGAAACTTAGTGGTTAGCTGGTTAATAACTGACAGTCTCATTGGTTAGCTGGTTAATAACTGACAGTCTCATTGGTTAGCTGGTATAAAAAAATCATTGGCCAGCTCAGTAAGAACAAACCAACCCTATTGGCCGGTTTAGAACATGTGTTAGGACAGACGGAGGTTCTTATTGGCGAGCAGGAGGGTTCTTCGATGTTTCCTGCAGCTGGGTGGCGATGCGAGACGCCTGCAGGAGTAAAGCCTGATTATTTTCAACCAGCAGGCTCTGGTGACGAAGCCACATTCTGCAGATCCTGGATCTGCTGGGAACCCTGAGGACACAAAGTCAGAACCAGGTGAGTTCAGCTAAACTGGATCAGACTACATGTAATGTCACCCGCCAGTGATGAGGTAATGTGTGACCACACCAAACTAAACCAAACTGAAGCTTAACATCAGATAAAAGACACTAAAAGTAAACCAAAGTATATCTAAACTAAATCAAACTTAACTAAACATCAGATAAAATAAACTAAAAGTAAACTTAAATAAACCAAACCAAAGTATATCTAAACTAAATTAGTCTTAACTAAACTAACTAAGATAAACTGAGCTTAACTAAACTAAATGAAACATCAAATACACTAAATACACTAAAAACTAAAACAAAAAAATGTTTAACTTAAACTCTATTCATCTCAAGCTACACTAAACATCAGCTAAAATAATCTGAATTTAGCTTAAACTAAGGTTAAAATAAACTGAACTTAACTAAACTAAATTAAACACAACATACAATAAACAAAACTAAAACGAAATGACACTAAACTAAACATCATAAGTTTAACTTAACTACACTCTACTCAACTCAAACTAAATATCAGATAAACTGAACTTAACTAATCTAAATTAAACATAACATACAATAAACAAACTAAAACGAAATGACACTAAACTATCAGATAAGTTTAATTAAACTCTGCTCAACTCAAACTAAATATCAGACTAAACTAAACCTAACTCAACTTAATTAAAATTAACTACACTAAACATCAGATAAACTAAATTAAACATAAGATGCACTAAACAAAACTAAAACAAAACAAAACGTAACTAAAAACAATATAATTTTGATTTAGATTTTAATTTAAACTAAACTAAATATTAGATAAACTTAACTAAAGCTAAATTAAACTAAACTGAAATGAAGTAAAAATCCGATAAACTAAACTAAATTTAACTGAATTAAACTAAACTAAACATGAGATAAACCAACCTAAAGTGGACCCACCTGAGTTTCCAGCGCGTCGAAGCAGTTGGACCACCTGGACCTGGCCCTTGGCGTACCTCCTTCTGGATCAGGACCAGTTGTTTCAGCAGATCCAGGACCTCCTTCCTCCACGGCGCCTCCTGCTGCTGGTCCTGGACCAGCTCAGACAGCCTGGGGAAGCGGCGTCCACGCTCGGGCCGGGCTGGTCGGCTTCTGATGGGTTGTGTGATTTGGCGCTCCATCGCCATGGCGGCAGGCATGTTGTCATGGTGATCACCTGCAGTGAAGACGGCTGAAGTCAAACTTCAGTTTCTACTCGACAGGAACAGCATTCACGTCGCTTCGGATTTTCACAATAAAGGTCTTGTTACAGTGATGTTTAGAGGTTTGCTTTGATTGGCAGAGCGTCTCAGGCGGCCATGTTTTTTAATTACACGCTGAAACAGGCGTAGAGTTGGTGGGACACGTAGCCCAGAGCTGACGCCCGTCAGACTGACAGCGTCCAGTTTTGGCAGGCAGGTAGATGATAATTAAGAGAAAAGACTGAGTCAGGAGGTGGAGGAGGGCCAGAACCCGACTTTGAACCAGGAGGCGGGGTTCGTGTCCCGTGGTGAAACAAAGTCCACATTAAACACAAAGCACGACCTTTCCTAACATTAACCGACTTTATGTGCTGAACCCGAACAAACTACAACAGGAACTTCCTTTGGGCTTTTTTTACTTTAAAAACCTCTTACATGCACAAAAATATTTATAACCCAAAAAGAAAAGGGGAAAAACCACAAAGCAGCAGATGAGCTCATTAAAGAGTTTACAGAAACAAACCGACCTGCAGCTGCAGGGTTCACAGCACCTGCTGTTCAGGGTTCCTAATAAAGTGATCGATCAGCGCTCCGATCGAGAAACAGATTTGTTGTGAAGCTTTGTGACAGTTTGAAAACTGATGTCATCGAATTTCACAATCAGAACATTTCTGTTGTGAGAAAAATCAGGAAGTGAAACAACCGAGAGTGTTTCTGTGTGTGTGTGAGTGTGTGTGTGTGAGTGTGTGTGTGTGTGTGCGTGTGTGTTTGTGTGTGTGTGTGTGCGTGTGTGTGTGTGTGCGTGTGTGTGTGTTTGTGTGAGTGTTTGCGTGCGTGCGTGTGTGTGCGTGTGTGTGTGTGCGTGTATGTGTGAGTGTTTGTGTGTGTGTGTGTGTGCGTGTCAGCCGTCTGCTGTTGGATGAAGTAAAGTGATCAGTGATCCTGTGACTGTCTGAGTTCAGAGAATCACGCTGGTAAGATTATTTTAACGGGATGGTTAAACGTCCACAGAGCAGCTGATACGAGTCGCCTTCTGTCCTGATTGACAGGTCCCGACCTGTCAGTTGGGAATAAATCAGCTGAGAAGGAGAAACATTTTCTTCCTGCAGCCGGCGGAGTCGCCCCCTGCTGGCTGCTGGAGAGGACGCAGGTTTAAACAGCTGAACACCAAACATCTCCTGCTTCTCTGTAAAGTCCACTCAGTCTTTCAGGTCTGCTGGACTCTGATTGGCTCTGAGCTACTTGTGATGTGATTTGAGGAGCCTGGGCGTGGAGGACCAGCTGTCCTTTGCTGCCAACTGCAGTCCCTACCTGTCCCTACCTGACAGGTAAGGTGGGCCTTACAAGACTCGGGCGAGATGAGGGGGCGGAGTCTGTGTTTTACATGGATGACGCTTTGGTGCTCAAACTCAGAAGATGAACCAGATTACAGACACGACTGCAAACTCTTTTGGTCACACGGCCTCGTGTTGCACGGAGACCTTGGAGCCTTAGAACGCCAGCTAAATAAATGTGATGTCATGACTCCTGCAGGTGCGCCCAGGTGTGAATCTGACGCTTCAGGTGAAACAGAGAAACGCTCCTCCGCCAGCAGGTGAAAAACGTGAGCTGAATCCCTGCGCCCTGCTTGTTGCCTCGCGGTGGCCGGAAGTCTCTTCTTCTTCTTCTTCTTCTTCATGCGAGGTCGCCATCTTGTTTTCCAGCTGTGGACCCCGGTTGTAGTTTTAGTTGTAGTTGTAGTTGTAGTTTGTATAGAAGCCCGCCTGTTTTACTCTTTACGGAACAACATGATTTTAGACTTGTTTGTATTTGAGGAAGCTGCCTCATGTCGGGCTGAACAGGATTCACTTCCACCTTCAGTGAGTAAACCTCAAATTATACAGCAAAAAAATAAACACACGACCAAAACCTCTCATTTGCATATAATCTGCCCTGATGCATGCTGGGAAACGCTGAGCAGCAGATCCTTTGGGCCACTTCACGATGAAGACTTTGTGTAACTCCAGAGTTTCTGTGACTCACAGCGAAAGTTTCCTCCAGGCGCCCTCGCCACCATCACCGCTGACGGCATTCTCACCTCTGACATCACTTCCTGGTTTGGTAACCGCAGCAACCAAAGATCTAAACAGGACAAGAAGCTGAGACCCTGCAGCGTTTTTTCTTTGAAGGGCATGTTGACCCGCCTCGACTGAGTTAGCAGCATTAGCATTAGCAAGGCTGAGGAACGCCGCTGCCTGCAGCCGGTGGGCAGCGAAGTTTAAAGCTCTAACAGCTGATGGAGTTCGGCTGGGTCAGGAGTTATTTCATGTTTTCATCAGTCGGGAGCTTTTAACGGAGCTGAAGTCGGTCTCCTCCTCTCCAAAACAAACCGCTGAGCTGCTAACGCTAGCTCGGTTTAGCTGCTCACATTTTAGGTCTTTTTTCCGCTGACGCTCATTAAAACATGAAAACATCCTAAAACAAAGTCTCTTCCATCAAACCGATGTTCATATCTACATTTTGCTCATCGATAGCAGCTTTTAAAGCTTCTTTTGCCGCTACGACGCCGACGGTCAGGAAACTGTCCTGCCCGCCAACCTTTTTTTCCCGCAGCACGAGCCAACAGGTGCTCTCGCCTCATTTTACTACACTTAGCTGCATTTTACGGCAACAGGACAAACTAACGGAGCTACACAGGTGAATCAGCTAAATAAACGCTTAAAGACGCCTGTCTGAGACAAACATGAAATATGTGTCCACCAAAGCCGCTTTTTTACCAGCTGCTCTTCTGAAAACGCTCAGCAGGAAGTGCTAGCAGGCATTTATGAGGTGCAGTGTTTTTTTTTGAAACGCTGTGGTTGCTATGATACATAATTTCTGTGGATGCGATGTGCTGCAGGCAGAGCAGCCTGCTTCATTTACTGAAGGCCTGCTGCTCTGCGTGAAGAGCGAGCAGCTTGGAAAAACGCGGCGCTCCCTTTGGAATGAATTTTTAAAAAACGCCTTGGTGGACGTGAGGCCTTTGTGAAACACAAAGGAAAGTTAATAGAACTTCTGAACATGAAATAATCCAAACGACTGACCACGTTTTCTTAATGGCTCTAACAACAGTGACGTTACTGAGTACACATGCTCGCCGCTCCGCACGGCGCCCGTCAGAATAAAGACAGTTGCTTGACCTTGGCAGGTCTTTAGACCGCAGAGGAACAACGGGTCAAGGAAGCGCTGAGTTCACGGCACTAAAAGTGATTCTGGTGGAAACGCCTCTTTGTGTGAAAGTTTGGTGACAATTAGAATATTCAGGCAGCAGCAGCCTACTTTACAAACAGCGGATCTGCTCCACGGACACCCGGTCACCAAGTCTGGCCCGATGGCTCCCGGTGCTGGTGTTCGATTCTCGCCTCTAATGAAACCGAAACGCGACCGCGAGATCCTTCACATAAATGTTAACGCCAACTGCTGAACAAACAGCCTGCGTCCTGAACCAGGAAGCCTGAGCGATCCGGTTTCGCGGAACTCAGACCTGAACCTGTCGGTCTCATCATGTAGTCCAGCGGAACCATCACCTGGATCCACCTGTTCACCTGCAAACCTCGTGATCTCCACAGCAGAGCAGAAACCCGCTGAGCGTTTGTTAAACGATCGATCTGGTATCGGTTTGTGTCGGCGGAGGAAAGGTCAGGTGACCCCGCTGATCTGGATCAGAGGTTTCTGCTTCTGCGAACTCTGTTTTGGAGAAAGTCCTGCAGTTAGGAGGTTTCGTGTCGGGGTGGGGGGGCGGTGTGATGAAACCTCGGAGTCAGGAAACACATTTCCACCAGAGACCACACACACACACACACACGGAGGGTCTCTCCCTCCCACTTCCTCATCTCACTTCTTCTTTGGTCAGGACTGTGTGGGAGCGGTGGAGGAACCGGTTACCACGGCAACATCTTGACGTCCACTCCACAACCGTCTCGTAGTAGAAGAAGAAGAAGAAGGTCACGTGATGTTGTTATGTTTATGTGTAATTCACCTTACAAGGGGGTCACTGAGTCCACGACGGTCCAAGTCCATGAGGAAATTACCCACAGTTCATAGCGTTGCCCCGAGACGTTAAAACAAGGTGAATAAGGAGCAGCCCCAAGAGAAACAGGCCGCCCGGTTAGCCTAAAATATAACGTCCCAACCCAACAACTGTGTAGGCGTAGTCATGGTAACGAAAAGCGCCGCTGTCCCATAAACCATCTCAGGCCCTGCGGCCTCTCAGATAATCCAGGCCGGATTATTTATTTTAGCAGAGATCGATGCGGGAGAGCTCGCCGCTTCACAGCGCTGTCCTGAATGAGCCAGCTCAGTGTATCCCAGAATGCATTTTGAAAAGTCACTGACCAAACCATCATGCATTGCTGTGTGGACCTCTACATGCACGAAGTCCTCCACAGGGAGCTTAACGAGTCGCTGAGTCACATGTCAGCAGAAAGACTTTACAAAGAATAAAACAGTTTATGAATCCGATAAGTTGAATAACTTCCAGAGGAACAGCAGAGAGAATAAAACACAGGAAGTAGAGAAGAGTCAGACTGATGCCCCACACGAGGAGTTCAGGGCTGTAGAGGCAGATTTACTCCCTGACAGGCTGAGCTGGACTGTGGGGGGCAGGAAGTAGTTTTATAATCCTTTAGGTAAAAACTTCTCATAGAACTTTATTTATTATTATTATGTCTTACTGTTTTAATCTTCAGCCTCGTATTGTGGCTCTGAGTATCCTGCTCTGTCTGCATGTGCAGATTTAGCTCAGAGGTTGTTTTATTGTTTTCCTTGCTGGGACCAGTCAAGGCTGGGACGGGATCTTTGTTTCCAAAACAAACCCAGACTGTGTTGATGACCAGACGTTAGCGGCTGTGCTGGAGGCAGAACCACAGTTCTTCTCTGTTTGTTCTCTTTATTAATAAATTCGTAAAAAATTCTTTGCTCCATCCCTCATCAGCAAAACCACAATTTCCAACGACAAGGACCAGAAAGGAGGAGACGGTCTGCAGCGACCCTGAACCATTCGAGGCAGAAGAAGAAGAACTAAACGCTACCAAGGCTGACCGATCACAGTTCTTTGGGTCTCGCGGCGCACGACGTGTATCAAACTGTTTGGGAGGAGTCCGCCAGGCTCAGATCGGACGCAGACGCACAAACTGGGCTTAAGTCTGTGAGGGTTCAGGGTTTAGGGTGGAGGATGGAACTGGGCCCGAGGACACCGAGAGTCTATGGGGGACACCGAGAGTCCATTAGAGGACACTGAGAGTCTATGGGGACACTGAGAGTCCATTAGAGGACACTGAAAGTCCATTAGAGGACACTGAGAGTCTATGAGGGACACTGAAAGTCCATTAGAGGACACTGAGAGTCTATGAGGGGACACTGAAAGTCCATTAGAGGACACTGAGAGTCTATGGGGACACCGAGAGTCTATGAGGGGACACTGAAAGTCCATTAGAGGACACTGAGAGTCTATGGGGACACCGAGAGTCTATGAGGGGACACTGAAAGTCCATTAGAGGACACTGAGAGTCTATGGGGGGACACCGAGAGTTCATTACAGGACACCGAGAGTCCATTAGAGGACACTGAAAGTCCATTAGGGGACACTCAGCTCGGACCAAATGTCCTGCCTTTGTCCACTATAAGAAGTTGAGTTCAGCTGAACCGGAGTGAGTTCAGAGCGTCCTGAGGGCTTAGCTGTGGATCAGATCTCTAAGTAACTCGTCTCATCACTGGTTTCTAGTTTGATGTCACATCGTCTCTTCATGACTTCGTGCTGATGAACGTTTAGTTTCAGCTCGATAAGTTTTAATAGAAATGAAACATAAAACATTAAACTGAAGAGAACAATAAAAGAATTTGTTGTGTTTAACTTCAAACAAACTGGAGGGACTCAAATCAAAAGTCCACATTATAATTTAACCCTTTAAAAACAAACATTAATATTCAGGTGTTGTTCAAAGGAACTGAATTAATGTTTGTTTGTGTTTGATCGTGATCAGAAACCTGAAACAGACCTGTTTCTGCTAAAGAACACTTAATATCAGATAAAAACACTGACACTCTGCTCAGATAATTAACCCTTAATGAAGCAGTAACACCTGCGTAACAAGTAAACAAACAGTAAACAAACAGTAAACAAAGTCTGTTTCCTGACCTTCAGCAGAGCAGCAGCAGCAGCTGAGGGCGATCGACAGCAGCAGAGAATAAACCTTCATCTCTCTCTCTGTTGTTGTTCAGACTGAAGTCAAACCGAAGGAGCCGACTTCCTTCTGTCACCCGGCGGTGAGACTCCACCCTGTGCAGCACCGCCCTGCCCCCCAAACCACCAGCACCTTCCCCGGCCCCAAAAGACCACAGGACTGGATGACGAAAGCCCCTCCGCCCTGATCTGTGAGAGCGCCTTCGCTTGACCACATCGGATGCATCACAGACCCAGTCCTGGACCCCTGCAGTACAGAGCCAACAGCGGCCTTTCACTCCGTCCTCCTGCAGGTGGATCAGAGAGGCGGCAGAGCTGCCGAGAACTAAAGTAAAGTAAAAGTACAGTTACTTACAAAAATAAGTACAAGTGGTCATTGAAATACTATTTAAGTTAGAGAACAAAAGTATTTACTGAAAACATCACAAGAAATCTTTTATCGGGTGCAGACGTGACTGGAATGATTTCAGCTGGTCTTCCTCAGGTACAGAAAACACCTGGATCTGTCTGTGTTCAGTCATCATCTGATCAGAGAACCTGCCACATGAACACCAGGACAGTTTCCCCACCACAAAATACTGCAGTAATATTACAGTGTGTTCAAGAAGTAAAGGCTCATGATACATTTGGTGTCTGACCCCCAGGATGAGGCGCTGCAGGAAATATTAGCTGCTAGCTGCAGAACGGTGGTACGTTATTCTGCTCTGAGCCGAGTCATGAGGAGGCCTGACTGTGGTGGGATAACTCAGACCTGGGACCAGCTGACCACACCGGCCTCTAACAGTCAGGGTTGGGGAGTAACGGGTTACATGTAACGGCGTTACGTAATGAGGATACCAAAATAAAGTAACTGTGTTCTGTTACAGTTCAGAAAATAAAGAGGTAATCAGATTACAGGTACATTTCTAAAAACAGAAGGTTAAACGAAACAGAAAACTCGGCGCTGTTTACGTCTATGTTTCCTGTAAAAAGCAGGTTGGGACTTGTTGCAGATACTGATCTGCGTGTAGCCAGTAGTTGAATGTGGTCCCGCCCCCAGCCCGTCATGCAGACTCTGTGAATGGATTCCAGCTCTCAGTGAGTGAAAACGTCAGCCAGACCCAGGACCGTACACAGACTCGAGACCGACGGAGGCCAGTCTGACCTCTGGGAACGCAGTCCGGTGGTTTTATTGCCGAACCGGCTCTTGTCACCCCGGGGCTGAGTCAGCTAATGAGGCTGTGTTCGGTCCTATTCATGCCGGGTTCACTTGGAGGCTGATGATCGCCGCAATCATTCCCCGCCGGGTCCCCCCGCCCTGACCTGAACACCTGCAGGGTTTGAGGTGGAAACCTAAACACACACTCCGGTGCTCTGAGCTCCCAGTACGGGCAGGGTGAGCTAATTTGACCATTAGCTGCAGGCTAACTGAGCTAATGGGATAATGGCAGCTAGTTAGCAACAGTTAGCTGACTTTCTACAGCAACAAGTAAAGCTGTGTGTCCATCAGGGAGCTTATAAACCACAGAGTTGAGGCAGAGCTGCAGGTGTTATGCTGAGTTTTACTTTTTACCGAGAATTGCATTCACGTCCAAATCCTGCTTTTAAACACTAATAGTCTTTGTGGGGTTCATGAACGTGTTAAATGATTGATGCTGATGCATAATTCAGCAGATCAAATTTTGGAGACTACCTGCCGAGATTTGCATCCACCTCTGTCCTCAGCATAAATGGCTGTTAGGCAATAAAAAAACACTCTGGCAATACTTGAGTTCATGTAACTCGTAACTACCCACCTCTGATCACAGACTTCCTGTCTGACAGGAAGCAGCACCTGAAGAAAACATGTCTCGGACTCCAGGACCATCAGCACCGGTTCCCCTCAAGACTGTGTTCTTTCCCCTTCTCTTGTACACCAACAGCTGCACCTCCAGTCACCAGTTTGCAGATGACACCACCCTTATTGGGCTCATCTCAGGTGGGGATGAGTTCAGCCTACAGGTGGGAGATCGACCATCTGGTGACCTGGTGCAGCAGAACAGTCTGGAGCTCAACGCTCTGAAGACAGCGGAGATGGTCGTGGACTTCAGGAAGAGCCCAGCCCCACCCTCCCCATCATGGACTCCTTCCTCTTCCTGGGCTCCATCATCTCCCAGGACAAAGTGGCAGCTGAACATCACCTCCCTCACCAAGAATTTGTTTGTATTTGTTATGTATTTACTTTTTTCTCTTGCTGTGTTTATTGTTCTGCACAAAAACATCAGAGCAGTTTTCATGAGTGTGACAATAAACCAGATTCAGACTCTGATCCTCACACATAGTTTAATCAGCAGCAATGCATCATGGTCTGTAAGATCATCATGTGTTTGTAGCGTCGCTGTCCTGTCAGAACCGCGGATCTCTAACGGTTTTCAGCTTTGTGACAGTTCTTCTCCAGCTGATCGAGGAGAGTTTAAAGAGTTTATTCAGGAGGAGGATTTTCTTCATCCTGCAGGTTCAGCAACACCCGGAGATACGAGGTTTTCACTGGACAGGAAGGTGAAGCTGTGGGACACGTGCAGTAAAATGTGCAGTATCATCTCTGCAGGATGAAACAGCACTCGGATGTTGTACCTGAGTATTTAGGTGAATCTGCTGTGAGCTTTTTCAGCTGACCGTCACTTTGAGGTTTCTGAACTTTGGGACACAAAGAGGAAGAAGAACTTTGTGTTTTCTGAGTCAGTTTGAGTTTCGGTGTGAGGAAACATTTCTTTAACATTCAGCACATTTTCTGAACTTCTCTTTGTTCCACTTTACAGCAGGAAGGAGGAGGAGCTCCGACTCTTTCCACTGTTCGTGCTCAGCACTGACTTCATGGTATCAGACGTCATCTTCTGTCAGTCTGGTGATTCTGATCAGATCAGCAGAGATGGTTGAGTATTTTCCTTCCTGCTTCTCCTCCAGCTCAGAGCTTTTTACTTCACCACATTTATCTGACAGCTTCAGTTACAAACTCAGATTTTTACTCACAAACACATGAATAGTTTATAAAATGTGATGTTTGGTTATAAAAGAAACTCCAACAGTTTGTGCAGCTGACAGGATCATCAGACTGACGCAGTTAATCACAACTTTTGTCATGTAAAAACATTTCATACATGTGAAGAGTTGCTGCTTTTCCTTTTAGTTATTTAAATTTATTTGTAATAATTATTTCAGCTTTGTGTTTCTGTTGCTTGGATAAAACTTTGAGCTCTGGGTAACTGTCACCACATTTCTCACTATATTCACAAATTTGAAAATTAATTAATGGAGAAAATAATAATTAAAAGAATTATTAATATGAATAATCTAATATATATCAGTCACAAGTACTTTTAATACTTTTAGTACATTTTCCTGATTATACGTGTGAACTAGAAACATTTTCAAAGCAGGACTTTGACTTGAAACACAGTATTTTTTACAGGGTTTATCAAAACTTTGACTTAATGAAAGAATCTGAGTTCTTCATCTACCGCTGACAAACACACAACTGAGTAACTTTAATTATTATTGAAACCTGTTTCTAATAAATGCAACTGTTTAATATGCAGGAAAGTTTGTTTTTTGTTTTTTAAATTCTCTTTGTCTGACAAACACAATCGTTACTAATAGTACTTTTTTTTTAAGTAGACATTTAAATTGAAGACTTCAACTTTTAGTGGCGTAAAATTTGGCAAGAGTATCAGTACTTTAACCCAAATACAGGATTTGTGTACTTTAACTTTGACTTTATCTCATCAGGACGGGAATCTCATGTAAAGACTTTGCAGTCATTTATATTTTTACATTTTGTCAATTTATACATTTATATATTTATATATTTTGACAAATCCTCTGCCCCTGTAATACGTTTGCACAAAGACAAACCTGTGGTACTTCACACTGTAAATCACTGCAGCCCCACTTAGTTATGTTCACTTACATCTTCTTTTTAACTCGAAGAGCTCTGACGAGTTTTGAACTCAATTGTTTGAGTTTTCAAAAGTTAAACTTGCATTAGTTCATTGTGTCGACTCTTTGAGACTTTTGTCAGATTTGTATGTGCTGATTTATTTTTGTTATGTAAGCTGAAAAAGAGGCGAGTGTGCAGGCAGAAACTTCTTTAAACCAAAGTGAAGCGTAATAACCCAACATATGTAGACACGTCTGTGGTAAACAAGAAAGGACTAAATTGCCAACGGCCTTATACATGCAAATATTAACCAGTTTGGAATTTAAATTCTCTTAACTTGAAATGGATAGTAGCTTAAATGTGATTAAGCTGTTTTAACTTTAATCTATGAGTTAGAATAATGCAGAAATGTTTGTCGGTTAGTTTTGCATTGAGAAAGTAAAACAATTATTTGATTTAACTCAAAGTTTGAAGGTGAAACAAAAAAAAAACAACTTGCACAATGTAGCTGTGTCAACTTTGTGAACTTTAGTCTGTGAGTTGAAACAAAGGTTTTATTCAAGGTAAACTAACTTGTCTTAAAGGGACGCGTGTAAATAACCATGTTGTTTTTTCCTTTAAACTCATTAGTCTTTTATAACTTCTATGAGCTTTGCAATATTGTCGTTGTACATTCATGCCTATTTGAATTGAATTAACGTGCACATCTGTTGATTCTATATATATTTTTACATTTATTTATGTCAACTGTGTGTTTGTCTATCAGCATAGAAAATTCCCTGTACGTGTAAAATACTGCTTGCCAATGAAGTTCTTTCTGATTCTGAACAGTTATAACCTCTTTATGAATAAATTTGAAATAAGTCAGTTTCATTTAAAAACAGACAGACTGCTGGATTTTATTTTGAAATTTATTGAATAAACACAAAGTAGATAATACCAAGTATAATACAGACACCTCTGAATAATGTGAGTAAATGAAGAATATGAAGTTGAATATTATAAAGTTATAAATCTGATTCAGGCCCTTCTGCACACTTTACTCTGTTTCATCTCGACAGGAATAATATTTCTGTTTCCAGTTTTCCTGAGGCAAACACAATTTCTAAACCGTGTTTTATTAAAAATACCGCGTATATGAGAAGCCGTCTGGGCCAAAATTGAATAGCTGCTTGCAAATACATTCATACTGTCATGCGTGAGTATGTATGCGAAGTTAGAGTATGTATGTATGTTTGCGGGGTGGGAGGATGGGATCCATAGTTCAGAGGGTAACACTCGTGCTTTGCATAAGCATTGTTAATTTGGCAATCAGACAGAGATAAGAATCATAGTTGGATAGTTAACATAACTTATCAAACGGGCAAGAACTTTGCTCTTCCATGTACATTTACTCATCTTGCAGTCACTTTTATCACTGTGGACATGAAAAATAAATATTTTCACGTCCACATAATCTCCAGAACTCTTGCATGAAGAGAAATGACACTGGCACTAGGTGGGACTCGAACCCAGGTCGGGTCTCCCCCACCAAAGGCAACACCCTCCCACCCCCCACACATACATACATACTTACACATGATAGTATGTGAGCATCTATGTGCATGCAAAGTATTCAATTTTGGCCTAAGCAGCTTCTCATAGCTTTAAAGCACGTTTCCTTCCACAGCCTTGTAGTCAGGCATTTGGGTAAAATAACCCTATGGTGCCTGCCTTGCTGCGCAGAACCTGTTGATGATGTCATGTCTTATCAGGGTTATCAAGCCCTCTGCTGCGCCTGGCAGGAGAACCCTTCACAGGAAGTTACCCTCTTCCTCAGGTCTGCAGGATATCTGAGGAGGCTCCTCGGCTTCCTGTCTGTCCTCGGATGATGTCACTTCCTGTGCTCCTGGTGTGTCCGAAGTATCTGACAGCAAAGGGCTGCAGAGGAGAGAGGCCATCATCATCATCATCATCATCATCATCATCATCATCATCATCATCATCATCCCTCCTCCTCAGAGAGAGACAGAAGATTTAAAAGTTTCTGACAGTTTGAGGATTTGAAATAAACTTTATTAACATTTTTTCTTAGAAAGTCATTTGTTTCTGATTCGTTTGTCTGGAAAACGTCTAAAAAATAAATTTCTTTGCTTTGTCATAACTGTTCAGAGAAACGAACTGAGTCGTCTTCATTCAGAAAGTCGACTCTCAGCGGCTTCACTCTTTGATCACGAGGATCTTAAATGAAACAGCCCGTTCTGTTTCCCAGAATGTTAGATATCTACGCTTTGTCTCGCCTTCCAGCGTCTGGTACCAACACACGGCACCTTTACCTGTCATAACTCTAAAAGGTCGGGATGACAGCTGGGACCAAAACTACCCAGGAGACTGGTGTTCGTTTCCAGCGTGAAACAAAGAATCAACATGGGTTCCTTTTAGAGATTTCATGTAAGTTACATAAGTATCAAAACCGAACTTACGTAGTTTAAGTCTTGTAAGTAATGCAGGTATTTTAACCCAAACCATTGTCTTGTGTTAAATTAACTACGTAACCTAACTAAAAAGAATTGATGTTAAGTTTTTGTTTCACACTGGAAACGAACTCCTGTCTCCTGACTGAAAGTCCAGTTTCTGACCCGTCCCCCTCCTCACGTTTCCATTATTACATGTAACTTCATACAGCTGGAAGTTTCAGCTCAGTAACTGTGTGCTGAGCTGTTTCTGTCAGCATCTTTGCTTTAGGTGCTGTTTCAGTGAAGCGTCAGATGTTTCCTCTCTCCACCAGCAGGTGGCAGTGTGAGTGTGTTTAAATGGTTTGATCCAGGTTACTGATCCAGACCTGTTTGGTGCTGTTCATTTCATGTTTTTGGTTTCTCAGCAGCAGCTTGTCCTTCAGTTGAGCAGGTTACCAGGTGGCTCTAAAATACCTGCAGGTGTGACACCTGGCGACCTGACCAGGTGTAACCCGCCTCCCGCCCAGA
Organism: Lepomis macrochirus; assembly: GCA_024633595.2. Lineage (NCBI taxonomy): Eukaryota > Metazoa > Chordata > Actinopteri > Centrarchiformes > Centrarchidae > Lepomis > Lepomis macrochirus. The sequence continues at coordinate 305,319 of JALXJV020000021.1, forward strand.
GGCAGCTGGGATCGGCTCCACCCCCCCGCGGTTCTCTCAAGACGAGTGGTTTTGGATGATGAACGGATATTTGTTGAGTTAAAATGGATGTTTGTACCTGACTGCGTCCAGCGCAGCGCCGCTGCTGGTTTCTATGGTGATGTCATGGATGGGAATGATGTAAGTGCCGCGGGAGGGGCCTTCCTCCTTCGACTCCGCCTCCAGCAGGGGAACGTTGACCTGGGGGGCAGGACTGTCTGTAAACACAGCAGAGTTGAACATGAGACCTGGTGAGTTCAGCTCCTGTGTTGATCTTCTGAGTAAATGTTACAGACTCTGACCGTTTCTGTCTTCGTCAGCCTGATCAGCCGCTGTGGACGGACTCAGTCTGCATCGAGCAGAAGACGGATCTTCACCTTTCAGGAAGTTCTCAGTCACCTGCAGGTAACGCTGAAACACAACGAGAACCAGAACTGACTCAGATCCAGATAGAACGTGTGTTTGGTTCTAAAGAGACTCTGCTGCCAGTGAGACAGAGGACAGGTAGAGACAGAGGACAGGAAGGGACAGAGAACAGGAAAAGAGACAGAGGACAGGAAGAGAGACAGAGGACAGGAAAGAGAGACAGAGGGACAGGTAGAGAGACAGAGGACAGGTAGAGACAGAGGACAGGTAGAGACAGAGGACAGGAAGAGAGACAGAGAACAGGAAGAGAGACAGAGGACAGGTAGAGACACAGGACAGGAAGAGAGAGAGACAGAGGACAGGTAGAGACAGAGAACAGGAAAAGAGACAGAGGACAGGTAGAGACAGAGGACAGGAAGAGAGAGAGAGAACAGGTAGAGACAGAGGACAGGTAGAGACAGAGACCAGGTAGAGACAGAGGACAAGAAGAGGAGACAGAGAACAGGTAGAGACAGAGGACAGGTAGAGACAGAGGGACAGATAGAGAGACAGAGGGACAGGTAGAGAGACAGAGGGACAGGTAGAGACAGAGGGACAGAGACTCAGAGGGACAGGTAGAGACTGAGCTGCACTTTCTAACCTCATGCCCTCAAAAAACACTTTGGATGCATTTTTTCTATCAGACTCACAGAAACCGCCCTGTTCACAGGGAGAAACGCCAGAAGCCAAATCACAGCAGCAAAATATGTCTCCTCATATTCAGACAAACTGATTATCTATTTATTTTGCGCATCATCTCTATCATTTCTACTATCTTTCCATTCTTGTACCTTTTGTAGTCTTCAGTCAACATGTTGCCCAGGGAGACGACCAATGAGGAGAAAGAAGGTCTGGACTGAGGTTTCTTCCCCCAGCACACTTTCATCAGATCATAACTGGAGACAGAAGACAAACGGTCAGACAGTAAAGGACTGGAAATGTGCTCGGACCATCGCAGAGAGGGGTGTTATGGGTAATTTTAGGTCATAGAGGCTCACAGAGGAGCCGACGTGGGACACCTATAAAACCTAGAGTACTCGAACCAAGAAAGCTGATTGGTTGATTCAAATCCTGCCAGGAGGTGTTTCCCAAATGGAGACTTAGATAAATGTTAAAAAAGCTGGAGATCACACGTGTAAAACATGTGATCCATGTGTGAGAGTGTGCAGAACACATGTACAACATGTCAAGGTGTTAAAAGGTGTGAAATGTGTAGAAGGTGTGAAATATCTACATGCTGTCGGGAGCGTGGTCGGGTCGGCTCATCCTGTATCCTTTCTTCAGAGCAGAGTAAAACTCGTGGGTCATGGGGAGGTCGGGGTACGGGCTCTCACCTGGGACAAAACACACGACATACTACGCTGCTCACACGGCGACAGACTGGTGTGTTTACACGTTCACCGGTTTAGACGTCTTTACCCAGAGAGAAGATCTCCCACAGTAAGACTCCGTAGGACCAGACGTCGCTCTGAGAGCTGTAGATGTTCTGGAAGATGCTCTCTGGAGCCATCCACTTCACCGGCAGGAAGCTCTGCAGAACAGAAGTGTACTTTTAATTTTAGGGCTTTTAACAGACGCTGAATAAGAACATGTGTCAGAAAAAAGAAATATAAAGGAGGGATTCACAAGTTTTCAGGTCAGTCTACTGATAAAAACTGATTTTGTTAATAAAGATCTGGAAAGCTGACGTTTCCTCTGGCGATGTAGTCCTGGTCCTTCGTCAGATCTCTGGCCAGCCCGAAGTCGCAGATCTTCACCAGCTTCCCCTCACAGACCAGGACGTTCCTCGCTGCCAGGTCTCTGTGGACACACTGTTGGACACGTGGACAGGTGAACATGTTTATTTACATATCTGCACACAGATAAATTAGCTGGTGTATCTGCAGGTGTCGGTGATCGTACTTTTCTGGAGGAGAGGAAGTCCATGGCCTGAGAGACCTGGAAGGAGAAGCCGAGCAGGTCGTTGAGAGTGAGGAGAGGAGAGTCGCTGAGGAGGAGAGACGCCTCCTGCTGGTCTGAGAGACGACGACAGGCAGGTTCACAGATAATCATTCAAATTAATATTTCAAACAGTTCAAATTTTAATGATGACTTTCTATTGAAATATAATTCATCCTTATTTGACCTCAACAGTGTTAAAGACAGATTCTGACTTTGGGTCAAATATGACGAAGAGTAAATTCTGATGATAAACTGAATGTTTGAGTAAATTCTGACTTCATAGAATAAAGTTAGTCTCAATTTACTTACCAACCTTTCAAACATAATTTAAAAAATACTAAATATTCATTTTCTGAATGATTTCATGAATTGTGTTTTGTCATATGTTAACATATGTACACGTTTGTTTAATACCAAAATCTTTTTTTTTAACATTTTACAAGTTTAAAAAAACTAAGAAATAATTTATTTCACCTCCTAATAATGAAAGTAAGTGAAAATATATTCTACATTGTTCATATAATTTACCCAAATGTATATTTTATCATATTGTTAATATTTTCCATTTAATTCAAGCTGTTTTCTTATTTATTTAGTCATATTATTAAAATCATTTATTGATTTTTTTTTCTTCCATGAAACATTTTGCAGTAATTATATACAGCGTACCACATGTGTCACCTGGTGCTGTGTTTGGCATCTCAGTACACTGCAGGTTCAATGTCGACGTAGTTGAGCTCCTTCATGGCTGACGCACTGAGCGTTTTCCTCCTTATTCATGTCCATGTACCCTCCGTCACTCTCACTGTGGGCTGAGAGACACTCACACTCAATACAGAGAGAGAGGGGGGGGTTACTGTCCCAAGGGTTGCATTCATGACATATCCTACAGGGTTCTGTAGTCCTCAGTGTTTCTGCAAGTCTAAATTTTCTGTGTGTAAATATTCTCTCAAGTTTTTATTATTTCACGTGTGTTTTGGCAACGTAAACATCTGTGTGTGTGTGTGTGTGTGTGCGTGTGTGTGTGTGTGTGTGTTGACCTCTTGTGTCGGTCTCTCTGTAAGAAGGTGTGTTTGTTCCTCTGCAGGTAGTTCACCAGGTCTCCATGACGACAGAACTCGGTGATCAGGTAGACAGGACCTGGATAAGCAGACACAAAGCTGTAGTGTCGTCTGATTTCCTCACCTGTCTCCCTCCCCAGCCCCCTGAACACCTGCCTACTCCGCCCACCCTGGTTTGTTCTGGATGTCGTTAGGAGCCGTTTCTCGTTAGGTCACCGTGATGGTTCTGGGGATGTTGGTGTATCTGTTATCTGTTTTCTGTACTTCCTGTTTTGTTTTGAAGTCATTCTGCACCTGGTGTCGTTGTCTTGTGTTGCTTCCTGTCTGCATGCTCTAAGCTCGCCTGTGTCTCGTCGTCTCCTAGGCTGCATCCGAAAAGTCAAAAACTCTCCTTTCTAATCAACTTTCCTTGACCTCGATGGAAGATGTCATGAGGTCAAGGAAATATGTGAAGGAGAGTTGCAGAGGAAAAAAGGACGCTTGAGCAGGACGCTGAAAAATGACCTGCCGTGATGAAACTACAATGTTCTGAAGATGGACTACAAAAAGCGCATTTTTGACGCTGCACCTCATGTTGTTGTAACGCAGGCCGCCTAAAGGTGGAAAATATTACTTCATAACCAAGATAGCAAAAAGGCAGATCGGGTACCAGTCACTAATGGACAGGGTTATCACCCTCCTGCCCATATTTATCCACATGAATCCCATCCATCCATCTTCATCCACTTATCCGGGGTCGGGTCGGGGGGGCAGCAGGTCCAGCAGGGGACCCCAAACTTCCCTTCCCGAGCCACATTAACCAGCTCTGACTGGGGATCCCGATGCGCTCCCAGGCCAGCGTGGAGATATAATCTTTCCACAGTCCGAGGCCTCCTCCCAGCTGGACGTGCCTGGAACACCTCCCTAGGGAGGCGTCCAGGAGGCATCCTTACCAGACACCCAAACCACCTCAACTGGCTCCTTTAAAGCAAAGGAGCAGCGGCTCTACTCTGAGCTCCTCGCGGATGGTCGAGCTTCTCACTCTATCTCTAAGGGAGACACCAGCCACCCACATGAGGAAACCCATTTCAGCCGCTTGTACCCGCGATCTCGTTCTTTCGGTCATGACCCAGCCTTCATGACCATAGGTGAGGGTAGGAACGAAAATCGACCGGAGATCGAGAGCTCTGCCTTACGGCTCAGCTCACTTTTCGTCACAACGGAGCCCCAAACAGAACTCCATTCATGGTCTCCAAGAAGGTCGAATACTCTAAACTGCTGTTTGGTGGTTTGGTATGCACAAACAACAGTCAGAGTCCCCACCTACCACGGCGTAGGGAGGTGACCCTCTCGCTCACCGGAGTAAACTCCATCGTGAGCGGCGCCAGCTGGGGACAGCACACCTGCCTGGTGCCTCACACCTTGAGCAACTCCAGAGAAGAATAATGTCCATCCCCTATCAAGGAGCACGGTTCCAGAACCAAGACTGTGCCTGGAGATCAGCCCCACCAGATCTAACTGGTAGAACTCCATCTCCAGCACAAGTTCTGGCTCCTTCCCCCACAAAGAGGTGACGTTCCACGTCCCCAGAGCCAGCCTCTGCTGCCCGGGTCTGGTCCGTCGAGGCCCCTGACCTTCACTGCCACCCATGTGGCGGTGAAGGTCCAAAGGATGGACCCACGTTCCTCGTTCTAACATCAAGTTCTTTGTGAACCATTCTCAGTCTGGCCCCTCACCTGGAACCACTTTGCCTTGGGAGACCCTACCAGGAGCACTCAGGCTCCAGACAACACAGCTTCCAGGTTCACTGGGGCTCGCAAACGTCTCCATCACGATAAGCTGATGGTTCCCACTTCATAGCTTTTTTCAAAACCCGAAACATAAAATGGCGTTGAAACAGTATTATATTACAAAACAGCCAAAAGAAAACAAAGCGTAAAGAAAGAAGGTATCTGTGAGTCTTAGTATCATAATAATAATAAAGGATCTTGCTAAATGTTGTCAATGAGTTTTATCGTTTGAGATTGTGAACGTGCGTCGCTTTAAATGTTGCTGCTGCAAGGAATTGTGGGACGGCATTCTCTCCTTTCCTTTCCTAAAGGATGGTCCAGTGTCCCCTATGCTAAAGGAGAAATGAAAGGAAGCATTGAGGCTCCTTTCTTTAGCGTTTACAGAATTGGAACAGCTGCCAGGGAAATACATCCTGTTCACTTCACTCAGTTAGGAAACCTTCCAAAGCCAAAAGACTTTTCGAACGCAGCCCTGGTCTTCCACTCAGTCTGTGTTAGAACATGCCACTAATATATTTAGCACTAAGCCCTGTTTCTAGTGATTCCTGTATTTCCTGTTTTATTTTGAAGTTCTTCTGCCCCTTGATGTTGTTGTCTTTGCGTTGCTTCCTGCCTGTGAGCTCCCTGATTAAAGCTCACCTGTGTCTCGCTTCTCTCCTTTTTTATTTAGTGCCCTGCAGTCATTTTTTTCTTTACTGTATCACAGTGACGTGCTCTGTCAACAACATTACAGCTCTGTGTTACCTGTGTCTAGGAAATCAGGACGACATCAGGAGGAAATTCCTCCTGATGTCGCCCTGATTTCAGGATGAGATCAGGATGAGATCAGGATTAAAGTGCACACCTCCTCGTGCACGCTCCCAGCAGGTTGACGACATTCACATGAGGACCGAGATGAGCCATGACCTTCAACTCTGACATCAGAGACTGAGCTGCACCGCTACTGGCTGAAAACACAAGCTCAGTGTTACTGTTTCTGCAATAGGTCAGTAAAGGATCGGTTAGACAGGCAGGCAGGCAGCTACGCACGGTTGACCATCTTCACAGCCACTTTAGTTGTAGAATGAGAGTGAAGCAGACCGGAGACGGTCGCCTCTACGACACGACCGAATGCACCTGAACCCAACACCTGACCTGGAGACGGAGAGAGACGGACTTTAGGATTACATAAGGACTCTCAGAGTATCACCTCGCTCCGGACGCTCTCACAGTGTCACCTAGTACTACGTTGTCTCGTGGTACTTCCCAGGTGGAGCTGTAGGGCAGGTGGGCGGGGGTTGATGTAGGTGTACTGCTGTCCGTCAGCGCTAACCGACTCGATCACCTTCCAACGAACTTCATAACGAGGTTTCTACAAACAGGAAGAGACGGCAAGAGATACACGTAGTCATGGCAACCAAAACATGGCTGGTAACTCATGTCAGAGTGGCGCTGAACTACTACTACAGAGCTGCTACTGTACTACGATAATACTGCTACACTTAAACTGACTTTTCTCCAGAGGAGGATGAGGATGATGAGGAACACGACGGCGAGGACGACCAGAACCAGAACCGCTGCCAGGACTGCAACCTGAGACAGGAGAGCTGGAGACGGGTAGAGAGAGAGACGGTTATGTAAAGTCAGAACACAGATGATATGTAGATCACAGCAGTACTGCAGTGTCAGTACGTAACGTTGTACAGTATTCACAGGTTGGCATTTTAGAGTAGAACAGCAGTACTACTGCAGTACTGCAGTACTGCTGCAGTACTGCAGTACTGCTGTAGTACTGCAGTGTCAGTACGTACAGGGGGACAGGATCCTGAGGTCTCTGGCTCGGTGCCCTGCAGAGTTTTTGGCCTCACAGCGAACAGCTGACAGAGAGGTGAGACTCTCCAGAGTCAACACACTGCGCACCTGCACAGGTGAGACACACACAGCTGTCAATCATCATCTTTATGTCATCACACTTTAGCATGTCTCCTTTCCCTCTGATGACATCACAATGACAGCATCACTGGTTACCTGGGAGACACCTCTCTTGTCAACCTCAGTGACGTCCTCCCGCAGAGCCCCGCCCTCCGAGGCAGCTGATAGGTTTCTCCAGTCGGCCATCGAATTGCTGCACCTGCAGGACACTAACACGGTAACTATGGAAACACGGATGGCGTTACATTGTGTGTGTGTGTCGTCCATCATCTTCTCATCTGGGCCGGATCGCTGGGGCAGCAGACTAAACATGCTGGGTGTTGCTGGTTCTGGAAACCCTGACAGCGATTTGAAAGACCAGGATTATGCAGCTAAAGTCGGTTTAGCAGGACTAAGCGACTGTGGCAGATATTCAACCTACACGGCCCTGCGGTGTCTGGAGCCTTCAGCACCTCAGGCGCATTGTAGCTGAGGAGCTTCTTAACTACCTCAGTATGTCTGGATTTGGGTGAGTCCCCCCTGAGGCTTTCAGGGATCGGTTGGGTCCGGAGCAGCTTGAAGTGCTCCGTCCGCTCGACGGCAGCAGATCCAGTCTGGGTCGGCAGTTTGCTGCTGAACACTGAGTTTCCTGACTGTTCATTGGTCTGTGTATGTTATTTACCTGTGTGAGCTGTGACAGGTGTACCAGGTGACAGATGGGGGTGGAGCTCCCTCGCTGACGCACAGCACCGCCTTTCCGCCGACCTCCGACAGAGATGTGATCCTGGGGGGAGCTGCACACAGACAGGTGTGTGACACACATTTACACAGGTAACACAACCTGTCTTCCAATCACCCCGTCTCTCTGTTTGTCTCACCTGTGACCTCCAGGTTGAAGACAATCTCCTCCTTGCCATCGTCATTGGAAACGGTTGCTGTGTAACTTCCTGTCTGATTCATCTGGACTCGTACCAGGGTCAGCGTGCTCACGTACCTGCATATCAGACTAAGTCAGACTCATCGACCTCTTAAGATTCTCGTTTCTAACTTGACCTCTGACCTACCTGCTTCCTGTCAGGTGTGTTGTGTTGACGAAGGTGGTTTCCGTGGCAGCGGTCTGGTTGTCTTTGGTCCAGAGGACAGTGGGGGCGGGGTGGGCGTCAATGTCCACTCCGAAGTCCACCGTGTGATGGAGGAGAGACGACACGTTGGTCTCACCTGAAGGCCACAGGTAGACGTAACCTTGATCTGCAGAGAGAGAGACAGTTCACCTGTCTGCGTTCGCCTGTCTGTGTGTCTGTGTTCACCTGTCTGTGTGTCTGTGTTCACCTGTCTGTGTTCACCTGTCTGCGTTAAGCCTGTCTGTGTTCAGCCTGTCTGTGTTCACCTGTCTGTGTTCGCCTGTCTGTGTTCACCTGTCTGTGTGTTCACCTGTCTGTGTTCGCCTGTCTGTGTTCACCTGTCTGTGTTCACCTGTCTGTGTGTCTGTGTTAACCTGTCTGTGTTCGCCAGTCTGTGTGTTCACCTGTCTGTGTTCGCCTGTCTGTGTTCGCCAGTCTGTGTGTTCACCTCTCTGTGTTCACCTGTCTGTGTTCACCTGTCTGTGTGTTCACCTGTCTGTGTTCGCCTGTCTGTGTTCACCTGTCTGTGTGTTCACCTCTCTGTGTTCGCCTGTCTGTGTTCACCTGTCTGTGTGTTCACCTGTCTGTGTTCGCCTGTCTGTGTTCGCCAGTCTGTGTGTTCACCTCTCTGTGTTCACCTGTCTGTGTTCACCTGTCTGTGTTCACCTGTCTGCGTGTTCACCTGTCTGTGTTCACCTGTCTGTGTTCACCTGTCTGTGTTCACCTGTCTGTGTACTCACCCAGTACTGTCACTGTGATGTTTTTCACCACAGTTTGTTCCTGCACCTTCGCTGTGCACACATACACACCTACAGGAAACACACACACATCGTTATGGTTACCTAATAACAACTAAATCTCCAACAAGAACAGCTAATTCAACGTTACCATAGCAAGTAATAAATGTCACCGATTACTTTTTTTTACCAGGTGAGTCACCATTAAGAACAATAATCTTATGAACATGTTTGGGGTTTGTTTCCCTCAGGGCTGTCTGTCAGGCAGCAGCAGACAGTGACCTACCAGAATCTTCCACCGTTGCCGCTGAGATGTTGGTCGAAGGAGCCGGATGCGTTTGGGCAGGAAGTCTGTCAAAGGCTCAATTCCTGAAACAACACAAGAAAAAAAACTGTAAGGTTTTAATTCCAATAAATCAGCAAAGTTTAATGACGTCACAGTTCAGACAGACAGATGGACAGAGATACAGCTACCTGTCTGCGGGGGAAGTCCCAGGTGAAGTAGACCAAATCAGTGTCTTTGACGGTGCAGTTTACAGTGAGAATCTCCCCCTTCTTCAACACACTGCTGGACACCTCCAGGTCCACCTCCATCACCTTAGGGACTGAGAGCCAGGTGGGAGGGAGACAGGTGAAAGAGACAGACAGGTCAGTATGTGCTGTTCTCTGTATGTTTCTGTGTGAACAACTTGGTTTGACCTCCTCACCTATGAGACTGAAGACGTGGTACACCTGAGACTCTCTTTCCTCGTCTCCACGGGAGGCCAAGCACACATACGTAGTGTCGTTCAGACGCCCGGTGAAGCCGCGGCCCGGTTCGTACGGCATCCCGGTAACCGGCGTCCTGCCGGGACGTTCGTATAGCGAGACGTTGAGCCGCGGGTCGGACACCACGCAGGGGATGGTATCTTCCTCCGCATCCCTCATCACCACGCCTCGACCCTGCGGGATGAACCATTCCTCAGGACCTGAGGGGGGCGACAGGTACGATGGAAACATCAGGAGATAGAGGTCTCACAGGTGGGACGGACATGACCACTGAATGACAAATATCTCAGTCACCTTGACCAGGTATGAAGATGTCAATCTCTCTGCTCTGAGAGGACGATGCCTCTTCACAGGTGTATCTCCCAGAATTCCTCCAGGTGGCATTATAGAGCTGCAGGATGCTGCTGGACCCCGAATTCTCCACAACAACCCCGTCCACCTGAGTGTCCAGAGGTAACCGCCATGTCACCTGACTCCAGCCCGAGCACACCTGCAGAGACAGACAGGTACCTGACTCTAGACTGAGCACACCTGCAGAGACAGACAGGTACCTGACTCTAGACTGAGCACACCTGCAGAGACAGACAGGTACCTGACTCTAGACCAAACACACCTGCAGAGAAAGACAGGTACCTGACTGTAGACCGAGCACACCTGCAGAGAAAGACAGGTACCTGACTCTAGACTGAGCACACCTGCAGAGACAGACAGGTACCTGACTCTAGACTGAGCACACCTGCAGAGACAGACAGGTACCTGACTCTAGACTGAGCACACCTGCAGAGACAGACAGGTACCTGACTCTAGACCGAACACACCTGCAGAGACAGACAGGTACCTGACTCTAGACCGAGCACACCTGCAGAGACAGACAGGTACCTGACTCTAGACCGAACACACCTGCAGAGACAGACAGGTACCTGACTCTAGACCGAACACACCTGCAGAGACAGACAGGTACCTGACTCTAGACCGAACACACCTGCAGAGACAGACAGGTACCTGACTCTAGAGCCGAGCACACCTGCAGAGACAGACAGGTACCTGACTCTGGACCGAACACACCTGCAGAGACAGACAGGTACCTGACTCTAGAGCCGAACACACCTGCAGAGACAGACAGGTACCTGACTCTAGACTGAACACACCTGCAGAGACAGACAGGTACCTGACTCTAGACCGAACACACCTGCAGAGACAGACAGGTACCTGACTCTAGACTGAACACACCTGCAGAGACAGACAGGTACCTGACTCTAGACTGAACACACCTGCAGAGACAGACAGGTACCTGACTCTAGACCGAGCACACCTGCAGAGACAGACAGGTACCTGACTCTAGACTGAACACACCTGCAGAGACAGACAGGTACCTGACTCTAGACTGAACACACCTGCAGAGACAGACAGGTACCTGACTCTAGACTGAACACACCTGCAGAGACAGACAGGTACCTGACTCTAGACTGAACACACCTGCAGAGACAGACAGGTACCTGACTCTAGACCGAACACACCTGCAGAGACAGACAGGTACCTGACTCTAGACTGAACACACCTGCAGAGACAGACAGGTACCTGACTCTAGACTGAGCACACCTGCAGAGACAGACAGGTACCTGACTGTAGACCGAACACACCTGCAGAGACAGACAGGTACCTGACTCTAGACCGAACACACCTGCAGAGACAGACAGGTACCTGACTCTAGACCGAACACACCTGCAGAGACAGACAGGTACCTGACTCTAGACTGAGCACACCTGCAGAGACAGACAGGTACCTGACTCTAGACCGAGCACACCTGCAGAGACAGACAGGTACCTGAACAGACAGGTGTTTACTGACCACAGTGAAGTTGGAGTTTGAGTTGATCAGAACTTCAGAGGACGAAGGCTGCAGCTCCAGACTGAAGACCCCTTCAGGAGGAACCAGTAACACACCTGTGGACAGGCAGACAGGTATCAGTTCACCTGTAAAGTGTGATGGATGTTTTAATGTTGTTACCCACCCAGCAGGAAGTGCAGCATGTTCAGACTTCCTGTTAGATCCTTTGATGGATGCTATGGTGGCCGCAGATCCTGACCAACAACAAGACAGAGAGGAGAAATTTCAAATTAAAAGTCCGACTGCTGATGTGTGACCAGAGACAAGATTTCAAATTAAAAGTCTATAATTTTACCAGCAGAGGATCGTTTCATTTTAGCGGTTGGTTCTTCCTCTGTGAAGCCGCTACATGCTAGTTTATAATTATAGGGTGAAAGGCTAAAGCTAAAGCTAAAGCAGGGTAAATCCTCAAACACATGCTGATGCTGTAACCATGGAAACAGTGATCAGCCGCACTTTTGTGCAGCTACAGAACAGAACAGACGTCTTCCTGGTAAAACTGAACAACATTTATAGATTGTAATCTTTATTTATTTATACCTTCATGTTTTGGACTAAAAGTCTTTGACCCTTCTGCTCTGAATCTGTCTCTCACATTTAAATATTAATTCATTCCTTCATTTCATTTCATGCATGAACCTCGCACATTGCACAGATTTGTTGTTAATTGTTAATCCTTGTTGTTCTATGTTTTCATATATTGTCAGTTTATATATCTGTGAACACAAACTCTCTTCAGTTGCAACACGTCTGCACAAACCCAGAATGATGCAAATGCAAATGGTGTAAATATCTGCCATATTGTTTGTTCCCTGCAAACAGTTATAGAGTGTAGTTTTTTCTATTCTTTTATTATTCTTGTATAACTTGCATCTGTTATTTATGTCAGCTGTGTGTTTGTTTACGTGTAGCAGCTCATCACCAAAGCAAATTCCTCCTATGTGTAAAACACCTCTTGGCAATAAAGCTGCTTCTGATCCTGCACGTCTGCGCTGGGCCTGTCGTACATCACCTGTCAGTCTCTAAGCTGACGTGTAGTTAACGTGTTGTCGTGTCACTGTGAGCTGATGCGTGTTAGTGACGCACTGAAGCTCTGAGGACAAAGAAAGATTCAAAGCTCTGAAACTCTCAGACGTCTGTAAAATCATTTGAGCGCTGATGATTCAAACAGCCTGAACATTCCTCTGTGTGTGTTTTTCTTCTTCTCCCACAGAAAGAGAAGACTGCTGAGTCCAGCCGTCCAATCAAAGCGTATCCCCGGAGATCTCAGCCAATCACAGGTCTCTTTGATCCTGCGCGAGGGAGGAATGTGAGTCGACCACCGAAGAAGAAAATAAACAGCAAAGTATTTCCTGTGGGCAGCAGAGGGGAAACTTTCCAGTTTGAATTCAATTCATCACACAGCTTCCAGCCAATCACAGCGCTGCAGCGACCTCAGGGTCTGTGGGAGCTGCACTTCCACAGAAGTTACAGGTCCTGGACTGGACTCGGTCTGAGATCTGTCAGTTTGAGGGGTGGGAGTGTTTTAGCTTGCTAATGTTAGCAACATGTTAGCAACACGTGTGCTAGTTGGAGCATGTTTTAACAGTTCAGTTACGGAGGCTAATGCTAAGCTAGCACAGTTCCACAGTCTAATCAGTGTTTCTTCACCTTCACCTGTTTCTCTGCAGAGTGATGAGGTCACACAGGATCTGAGCTCTGATTGGCTGCTGTGACCACAAACAGGAACATCACAGCCTCTAATTTCTGGATACAAGAGAAGATCTGTGCTCAGTGTGTGTTTACCTGTGTGTGTTTACCTGTGTGTGTTTACCTGTGTGTGTTTACCTGTGTGTGTTTACCTGTGTTTGTGGACCGACCACATTCTTTCCTGTCGAATCCTCAAAACAGCTGGTTCTTTGATAAAAAGTCAAAGCTACAACATACGACTCCCAGGATGCATTTCACCAACATGCAGCCAGTTTCTGTCCAGCTTCCCTACACTGTACTGTGTGTTAAAAGTACACGTGTGTGTACTTGTTATTTTGAAAAGCCAGTAAAATGATCTTTTTCTCAGTAACATGAAAATAAAAACAGATTCTCCTGTCGTTCTGTCGCTGCATCAGCTCAAACACAGGAAACCCAAACGTACGACTTCACCAAACACATCCAGCATCCGTTAGCTTCACCGCTGCATCCTGCACAAGACTGGGTAAGTAATAATAATAATAATAATAATAATAATAATAATCTTTATTTATAGAGCACTTTTCAAAAACCAATTACAAAGTGCTTTCACAAATTTAAAACAATAAAACACAAAAACAATTACATGCTTAAGACAAGAAAACACTTATAAGACTAGAATACACTTTTAAAATAAATATAAAATTAGATTTAAAAAAATAAATAAATTAAAAAATCCTATAAAATCGGGAAAGGCTCTGCTATAAAAGTTTGTTTTAAGAAGGGACTTAAAAGAGTTCACTGACTCAGCTGACCTGATTTCCTCGAGTAAGTAAGTAAGTTAGGTTTATTTATATCACACTTTCATAGATAAAAATCACAAAGTGCTTCACACCATTCACAGCAATAAAGGGAGGTACAAAACATAAATCAGACAGGTACAAACCCTCTAAGTCAGTAAAAGCCTGTTTCCACAAGAATCAGCAGAATTTAAACCTCGTACAAAGGGAGGTAAGAATCGCTGGAGACCCGGAGTCACGACAGCCAGTAGAGAGCCGGCGTCTATAACTGCAGCTGCTCGCAATAAAGTTTGTTCTTCAAGTGGACTGAAGCAGAATATTGCACAGGATGTGAGAGAGAACGGGTTGTAATGGTTATTCTAAATATTCTAATTATCAGTTAACCCCTCTGTCCCGTGTTTCTACGACGCAGTGGTTTTTAGTGGTCAAGGCCGCTTGGCGTTTGTTCGACTCGGCGGTGGAATTAGCAAGATTAAATATGTAACATCTGGTTAGACTTTCAAAATAAAACTAGCAGTTAACATTGTGAAACGCTGCAGTTTGGGTAGCTTTAGGCTCATAACAGGAAGAGTTGCATTGTGGGTAATGTAGGCGTCAGGTTTTGACAAGGAAGAAGAATGTGTGGAGTGAAAAAATGAGTTTGTCAGACAGTTATTAACCAATCAGCAGGTGTCTCACCTGTCTGTCACGCCTCCATGCTGAAGGTTGTTTTCTGTCTCCTGGTTGGTTCAGATCAGACGACTGAGATGACCTCTGACCTTTAGAAACAGAAACAGTTCATATGAGATGAAATGTGCTGACGATTTTCCAGGCAGCATCATTATGGCGGCAGGACTCAGGAGGCCGGGCGGCGTCTACGATCAGCAGCTATCTGCTGATGTTTGGTCTTGGTATGTCCTGTTTCCTTCCTTCTGTCTTCTCCTGCTCCGTCCGTCTTTATCTTCACTTCTGTCAGCTGTGCTTTACTTTATCTTGTTAAATGAGTGCTTCACTTCCTGTTTTATTTTGTAGCGTTCTGCCTCTTGTGTCTTGTGTAGCTTTGCTTCCTGTCGGCAGTAGTTCAGTCCCCTGATTGTGTCCACCTGTGTCTCGTCCCTGCGTGTCCTCTCTGTCTGTGTCAGAGCATGTTGTCGAGTGTCTCTGTGATGTTACTGGATGTTTCTGTCTCCAGAGGGCTGTTTCACAAAACCAAGATAAGGGATTAAGCCGGGATTTTCCAGATATCCTGGCTGAATTAAGCCTGGACTCGGTTTCACAAAAGCAGTAGCACATAAGTTACCATGGCGATTTATTCTGTGCAGCTAGCCTGCTCCAGACTAACAGCCAGGCTTAGTTAATCCTGGTGCCTTATCTGTTCAGTCAGCGGTCACGCCGATCAGAAACCAAAGTGTTTTTTTCAGTCATTCCATGTTCTTATGTAGGCCTGTGTGTTCTGCATATTTTTCAGTAGCCTGTATTAAAATAGTAGGTCGTGGGTATTAGGTTTCATAACTAGAGAAGATGCGTCCACCATACTTTGCACACAATGGCATTAGCGAGTAAGTTAGGTTTACGCGGAATGAAAGCACTTGTAAAAAATAAAAATAATAAAACAGGATGAATAAAAGAAAAAGTAACACGGGTACAGCAATAAACCAGCGAAAGAAAGTGGCAGCCAATTGTTGACCGACTGAATGTGTGAGAAGCTAAAAATCTCACAGCTCTTAACTGAAACTGTCATAATTATAATGTTATATTGTGCCTTAAAAGTGAGCACCGGACATTATATGTCACTCAAGAAACTCACACACACTATGTAGGATTCCTATGTCATTTTATAATACTCTCAAATTATAGTCCTACTTCAATAAGGAGGATATATTGTGCAGTTTATTCATGAAACAACTGCGTGTTTGGGAGAGAAAACAATGATTACTGCAATACATTGTGTTACAGTTTGGCTTACAGTGTACTTCTAGTTCACAAAATCACTAAATCACTAAATCACTTCTCTTTGCAGTTGCTGGTTTTCTAATATCTTCAGTGCTTCTTTTTATCTCCATATCTAAGTCTGTTTTTTATTTTGTTAATTTTTTCAAGTGTGTGCAGTTCAGACATCTGACAGTAAAAACACAGTCAGCACAGCAGGAAGTCTTCACCTGTGGATGTGCTGTAGGACTACGACCTCAGGGTCAACTTACAGATATCATACAGTATTTTCTATGAGCACCACAACACTGACTTTTTATCTATTATCCATATTGACTTAACAAGTTCACCATTTTCACACAAAATTGACAGACCTCCAGCCTCTCTGCCAAGCCTACTATATATATACACTTTTTAAAAGTATTTGTCAAAAATGTTGCTTGCACTAAAAAATGGTAAATAACTGAAAAGGCTTTAAGAAAGGTTAATAAGAAAACATGCTGTGCAAACATAGAAGAAAGGTATGTGCATTGTCCAAAAATGAAACTTAAGCTAAATGAACCAGCTGCATTATATTTTATATTTTGAATTGTCACCTGCCAGCTGAATTTTGTTTCCTTTTTATATAAATAAAATTTATATAAAATAATTTCCACCATAAATTGGTGTAGAATATTTCTTCAGACATCAGAAAATTAAGTGTTTAATGCTCAAAAACATCTGGGGGAGGACCCCCCAGACTCCCCACTCAGATATCTCAGCATTACATATTATTTCAAAATAGGGTTAAATGGGCAATACTAGTACTAGTAGTAATGCTGCCAGAAAAATAAATACTTTTGTTGTGAACTGTCACTATATAAATAAAATTGAATTGAATAGTGAATTGTTGATTAGTGGTTGTAATTAATACATTTGCTGAGTGACATATTAAGGTCCGGTCCTTACTTGTAAGGTGTGACATAACGTTACTATTCATGGTAACGTCATAATTAATAGTTTCAGTTGGGAGCAGTGATTCTTTTAGCAACTTATTAAGTATTGTATATAAATATTGTCTGCCACGCTTTTCTCGCTGTTTTAATACTTTTCTTTCTTTTTTTATATTATGTGCATTTTTTCATCAAAACCTTTTTTACACTCAGTGAGTAACAGCAAATAAAGTATGCTGCACACGTCTTTTCCATTTCAGCATCAATGAATCTGTGATCGACAGCGTGGTCTCTTGAAAAAAGTTGTTGACGCCCATTTATCTGAATTACTTACACCTGGCTTGACCTAGTTGCACCTTCTGAGCTGGTTTGGCCTTTGTGAGACTGATAAAGCCAGGATGCTCTGATCACAGTAGGTCAAGCCTAGCTTTATCTCTTATCCTGGATTTCTAAATTCTACTTTTGTGAAACAGCCCTCAGGTTTCATCTCTGGATCGTCGTTCTCGTTCGGTTTCTGTGTGTTTGCTGTTGCCTGGGCGACGTGCTGCAGAGTTTTTGTAAGTTCATCATTTGATTTATTAAAAACCACCAAGTTTCTCCTCCCTGCTGCAGCAAAGTGCTTCTCTGTCGGGTCTGTAAATAATAATATCATCGACCTGCTGTGTGTGCAAAGATAACTGTTTGTGAAGCTTCCTGTTGCTGAGCTCTGCTCTCAGATAGTGAAATAAATATTCACGTACAGGAAGCTGAGTGTTTGTAAAACATGATCAGAAAGACTAAAACACAATTTTAAATCAGCGTAAACATTAAAGGACAGAGCTGAAGCCTCAGAAACACTCAGAACCTTTTCATTCTCCTACTTTCACTGAACAAACTGAACGCAGTATCTGTCCACGCTGAGGCAGCTGGGCTGCAGTGATGGGGGACAGAAAGAACCATAAACAAGCCGAGTCAGAGGACGCTGGTCGCCAAGGAGACCAAGTTAAAGACTGAGAAAGAGACGTTTAGTTTGTTCAAACCTTCTGATGCAGCTCTTCTTCCTCCTTCGCCCCGTCCTCCTCCTCTTCTTCTCTTCAGTCTGAGCTCATTCCAGACGGACGACGAGTGAAAACCAACAGCCTGACTCACAGTGGGAGGGGCGCCGTCTGTTTTCAATCTGCCTCTCTGTCGTTCGCCCTCGCCCTCCCTCTCTCTCTCTCTCTGACAGGAAGTGAACCGAGTCCAACACACTAAAACACACAAACACACACTGAGGGTCTTTTTGGATGCAGAGTGTGTTTCTGTGTGTGTGTTTCTGTGTGTTTCTATGTGTGTGTGTTTCTGTGTGTGTGTTTCTGTTTGTGTGTTTCTGTGTGTGTGTTTCTGTGTGTTTCTGTGTGT
>JALXJV020000021.1:324100-706030 GCA_024633595.2 Lepomis macrochirus
AAAGGATCTGAACCATCACACATCATCACTGTAAACTTAACAAAGCCTGTTTGTTCAAACAGGGAAACAGGAGCAGATCATATTTCTGAAATGATGAATTCAGACTTTCACTCTCATCAGAGGATTTTTACAGCTGACAGTAAAAACAGGAAGTTTCCCTTTAGTCATTTGTTTGTGGTTTAAAATGAAAGAGAGTTTTTCAGCTGCAGAGACTCTGACAGACTTTAACAAGTCAAAGTTCAGCCACACAAACACAAACGCTTCACAGGGACACGCCCACATTCCTGCAGCAGGTTAAACCGGTGACGTTTCACTGAGTGCACTGTAAAACCTTCACAGGTAAAACACGTGACTCTTATTAGATCAGTGACTGACTTTGTGATGCAGACTCACAGAACCGGAGTCACATCAGGTAACTCGGTGTTTCTGTTGGTGGACAGATTCATCCGGTCATCAGAGCAGCAGACGGTCCGCAGTCACGTGGTTTACCTGGAGCAGTCACGTGGTTTACCTGGAGCACACCTGACCGCGCAGTTTTTATGAGTGCACCTGCACCTGAAGAAGGACGTGAACGTGTGACGTCAGGTATTTACTGACACCGGAAGAGGTAGTTTAGCAGCTCGGCAGGTGTCTCAGGTGTCTGAAGCAGCACGGAGGAGCTCCGCGCGCTGAGGACACACCTGTCTGTCCTCTGGGGACATTTTACTTTCCTCACAGAACCGGAAGGTAACGAGCTGCTTTCACTCAGAAGCTGGAGGCACGAGGCTCGTTACTGTGTGAAAACACTTTGAAACGCCGGACAGTAAGTTCTCTACTTTAGAGTCTTTGCTTTTCTCCTGCTCTGATGTTTTTACTTCATCATCTATCTGACAGCTTCAGGTCCAAAGTTACAGGTTTTTACACGTGAAGAGTTTAGAAAAGTTTGGTTAGAAATTGAGCTCCAACAGTTTGTTCAGCTGCTCCATCAGCTGACTGACACGTTTAACTTTGAGAATAGTTTAAGTCATTTTTCATGTAAAAACATTTAATTAGAATTATGTGAACGTTCTGAGGTTTGGACAGAACAAACAGTGTGAAAGAGTCTCTCTGTTTTCATTAAGGAGAAAATAATCAGCTGATCCAGAATGAAAAGAATCAGCAGCTGCAGTCTGAGACTAAACAGATCAACAACCACAGCAGCAACATGATTTACATTCAGGAGGAGGAAGAATATAACATATAATCGTACAAAGTGCTGAGCGATAATTATCAGGATTAAACTTTTCACATCATTCGATATCGATATTTATCAGGATAAAAGTCAAGTCGTTATTTCTTTAAAGTTTAAAGGCTGATTTTTGCTTCGACTGAAAACTGAAGAACCTTTAAGTTTTATTTATGGTCAGAACGGAACAAACACTTGATGCCAAACAGGATCAGATCTGAGGGAGAACATGCAGAACTATTAAGATAAAAACAAATATGATCAGTTCGTCTTTTTCAGGCCTGTTTTTTAACCAAATAAATATTTTAATAGAAAAATTAAAAGCTAATTTGTGATTGAAATGAGTTAAAGCAACACTTACTGAACATTTATGAAATTGATATATTGCAGTAATTATCATTATTGTCTTATTGCCCAGGACTAATAGTACAACAGTCACAGAACATGAAGTACTTTTAATACTTTGAGTAGGATTTCCTGATTTTACTCACATTCTTTTACTTCAGTATCATTTCAATGCAGTTTATTTTTCTTAAGTAAAGGATGTGAATTCTTCACCCACGGCTGCGTTTCATCATGTAAAAGTAGAGAATGTTTGTTAAACATTGAAAATGAGTAAATGTGCCTGGATCCTGTTTGTGTAACGACTTCTTTAAAGTAAATGTATCAGAGCTGCTGCAGGAGGCTGTAAAACACCTGAACGCCACACCCAGCTGTAAACACAGGTACTGGATCAGAGGGTGGAGGACGGTCACAGATTTACTGTCCCAGCGTCTCTTTGTGTATCTGACATGGAGGAGACCGGATCAGTTGGTCCTCTGAGTTCCTGCTGGCGTCCTCGCCAGCTGGGGATGGAAATAACTGCATTTACTCCAGTCCTGCGCCTCAGAACAGGTGTTACGTACGACGGTTTTTCTATTCAGCAACACTTTATTTCATTTCAGAAGCAAATCCTGTACTTTATACTTAGGGTTTTGTTCTGTTGCTATGGTTACTATTCACACAAGTATGCGGTAATATTTCACCACTCTTTGTGCACAAAGTACATCTGACTCACTGAGGACAACAAAAACACGTAGAAAGACCTGTTTCACTTTGAAACACATCATGTTCACAGAAAGAACTGTGGTTAGTTTAAAACACCTTCACCTGTCACAAAGGTGAGAGTTTAATGTGACCTCAGTGGGATTCAAACCCACAACCTCATTGCAGGCAGCTTCGTGCTCTGACACACAGAGCCGCTGATTTCAGTATGTACAGTACTGCAGAATACTGACTACCACCAGACATTAGTCACTGTTAGTATGTTAGACTTGATTTAAAAACCTTCATGCTGTGATACTTTATAATCATCCTCAGTGATTGGAACAGATGTTTTCATTGATTACTTGATCACATGAGCTTTGTCGCTTTTAAATAAACTAGTTTTAATGTTACTGCATCTCAGAGGGAAATAATGAACCTTTCACTACAAAATGAGTCATTTAAGAAGATTTCCCTGCTGCTGCTTCGAGCCGCCTGGTCAGGAAGTACTGTGGTACTGTTAGTAAAGACAAGTCCAACGAAGGCTGAGGTCAAGGGCAACTGGACTTGGTTGCTTCAAATATGAATACAAATTAAAATACGATCTCCGTCCACAGCAGCATTTCAGCTGCGTATCACGACTGAAGACGCACATCTAGTGGCCATGAGCGTGTCGGCGTAACATGAAGCAGATGGTCTGTCCTGCAGTTACAGAAGATTTGGCGAAAGAATTAAGTTCTACAGACAAAGAACCGCAGCAGACTTTATTTTGCACGGACCAATAACGAGCTGGGACTCTGAATGGAAGACGGGAGGTAAAAGTGGCGGGAAACAGACGGGGAGTCGTCAGACAGTAAATACATGCACAGTACACGTGTAGGCTGTAAGTGTTATTTGCACAGGACAGAATATTTTAATAAAAATACCAAAACTGAAACTCTGTCAGCAGCGTCGTGTCTCTGCTTTACATGACTTAGAGAAGCCAATCAGAGAGCCAAACGTCAGCGGTCATCGTTTCTAAAGTCCACCGTTTTTCCGTCTTCACTAAAACACTACCCGAAGTTTCAAAACAAAAACCAGGGTCTGCAGCGTTTCCAAACTTCTCGTTTCAGGTCTTCATTTTTGTCGGTTTAGTCTGGACAGGAGGAGCAGACGTAGGAAAAGTCTCCGTTTTAAAACCAAAACGCAGCAGTGTGGGCGGGGCCTAAGAGGCAGGTTGATGATGTAGATGGCGCTGAGTTTAGAGATAAGTCGGTGCCAGCTGAGGGCAGGTCTGAATTTTGTTTCTAATGGTTAGAATATAATCATTAAAGAAGAGCTCTGGGAATGCAGCTTAAACCTGTTTGGTGTCTCCAGATGTTTGTATTTGATCTGTGCACGAGATTAAAGGTTGAAAGATTGAAAACATACAAAGTAAAAGTGAAACTGTAGGTTTCAGCCTCGTGTTTTAGGTTGCAGAGTGTTCTGAACGCCTCCGGGTTCTTTCGCCTCTCCACAGGAGCTGCGTCTGTAAGCTGCTGTCACTACAGACAGGCTCGGGTCTCAGGTCTCAGTCTGATCCTGATCAGGGGTTAGACCAGAGGTGTCGGGCATCTTCTCCTGCTGTCAGTGATTTGTTTGGTCCAAAGACCTGATTGGTCTCAGCAGCCAACATCAGTTATTGGTTCATTAAACTGATACACTGATCCTGGATCATTACATGATCTGTTGCTCATAGTTTACCTGGTTTCACCTTTTACACTCTCAGTCTCCAGAGGGCTGTTTCACAAAAGTAGAATTTAGAAATCCAGGATAAGAGATAAAGCTAGGCTTGACCTAGTGTGATCAGAGCATCCTGGCTTTATCAGTTTCACAAAGGCCAAACCAGGCTCAGAAGGTGCAACTAAGTCAAGCCAGGTGTAAGTAATTCAGATAAATGGCGCCAACAACTTTTTTCAAGAGACCACGCTTGTCGATCCACAGATTCATTGATGCTGAAATGTCAAAGACGTGTGCAGCATACTTTATTTGCTGTTACTCACTGAGTGTAAAAAAAGGTTTTTGATGAAAAAATGCACATAATATAAAAAGAAAGAAAAGTATTAAAACAGCGAGAAAAGAGTGGCAGACAATACTTATATACAATACTTAATAAGTAAGTTGCTAAAAGAATCACTGCTCCCAACTGAAACTAATTATAACGTTACCATGAATAGTAACGGTATGTCAGACCTTACAAGTGAGCACCTTAATATGTCACTCAGCAAATGTATTAATTACAACCACTAATCAACATACTGTCTATTCAATTCAATTTTATTTATATAGTGACAGTTCACAACAAAAGTATTTCTTTTTCTGGCAGCATTACTAGTACTAGTACTAGTATTGCCCATTTAACCCTATTTTGAAATAATATGTAATGCTGAGATATCTGAGTGGGGAGTCTGGGGCTCCTCCCCCAGACGTTTTTGAGCATTAAACACTTAATTTTCTGACGTCTGAAGAAATATTCTACACCAATTTATGGTGGAAATTATTTTATATAAATTTTATTTATATAAAAAGGAAACAAAATTCAGCTGGCAGGTGACAATTCAAAATATAAAAATATAATGCAGCTGGTTCATTTAGCTTAAGTTTCATTTTTGGACAATGCACATACCTTTCTTCTATGTTTGCACAGCATGTTTTCTTATTAACCTTTCTTAAAGCCTTTTCAGTTATTTACCATTTTTTAGTGCAAGCAACATTTTTGACAAATACTTTTAAAAAGTGTATATATATAGTAGGCTTGGCAGAGAGGCTGGAGGTCTGTCAGTTTTGTGTGAAAATGGTGTACTTTTTTAGTCAATATGGATAATAGATAAAAAGTCAGTGTTGTGGTGCTCATAGAAAATACTGTATGATATCTGTAAGTTGACCCTGAGGCTGTGGTCCTACAGCACATCCACAGGTGAAGACTTCCTGCTGTGCTAACTGTTATGTGTTTTACTGTCATATGTCTGAACTGCACACACTTGAAAAAATTAACAAAATAAAAACAGACTTAGATATGGAGATAAAAAGAAGCACTGAAGATATTAGAAAACCAGCAACTGCAAAGAGAAGTGATTTAGTGATTTTGTGAACTAGAAGTAGACTGTAAGCCAAACTGTAACACAATGTTTTCCTGTAATCATTGTTTTCTCTCCCAAACACGCAGTTGTTTCATGAATAAACAGCACAATATATCCTCCTTATTGAAGTAGGACTATAATTTGAGAGTATTATAAAAAGACATAGGAATCCTACATAGTGTGAGTGAGTTTCTTGAGTGACATATAATGTCTGGTGCTCACTTTTAAGGCTCAATATAACATTATAATTATGACAGTTTCAGTTAAGAGCTGTGATATTTTTAGCTTCTCACACATTCAGTCGGTCAACAATTGGCTGCCACACTTTCTTTCGCTGGTTTATTGCTGTACCCGTGTTACTTTTTTCTTTTCTTTATCCTTTTTATTATTTTTATTTTTTTACAAGTGCTTTCATTCCACGTGAAACCTAACTTACTCGCTGATGCCATTGTGTGCAAAGTATGGTGGACACATCTTCTCTGTTATGAAACCCAATAACCAACCTACTATTTTAATACAGGCTACTGAAAAATATGCAGAACACACAGGCCGACATAAGAACATGGAATGACTGAAAAAAACACTTTTTTGATCGGCGTGACGCTGACTGAACAGATAAGGCACCAGGATTAACTAAGCCTGGCTGTTAGCCTGGTCTGGAGCAGGCTAGCTGCACAGAATAAATCGCCATGGTAACTTATGTGCTACTGCTTTCATGAAACCGAGTCAAGGCTTAATTCAGCCAGGATATCTGGAAAATCCCGGCTTAATCCCTTATCTTGGTTTTGTGAAACAGCCCTCTGGTGTCCACTCAGGTGTGTTGAGGACATTTGTTGCTATAGGAGACGATGATGCTTCCTGATAATTGATCCATCTTGTCCTTCAGATGACTCAGCCTCCTCCCGTCCCGAAGCCTCGAGCTCGCTACATGAGGGACAGCGTGAGCTCCATCTCCTCTTTGGACAGGTGAGTCCACCTGTGGATCTACAGAACAAACCTTCAATCTGCTCACACACAGAATACTGGAGCAACTACAGAGCCAATCTGGACAACACGATACATCCATTAGATGTCTAAGCTGGCAACGAGATGACAGCAAATTTATGACAGAATTAATCAATGAAGATCAAACAAAATTTATCACAGGACACCAAACAAGACAACATGATGCAAAGGAAAGAAACTAATGCTATATTATGAAGTCTTGATGCTGAAAAGACTTTTGATAGCATGAATTGGATAAAAAATAATGAAAATGAACTTAATTAAAATTAACGTAACTTTAGAACGCTTCGGATGGAACAAATGAGCCATTCATTGTATTAAGACAATATATCAGAACCCTATAGCTAAAGTAAAAATAACAGGTAGACTAACAAAAAGCAAAAGTTCCTGAGGGGAACCTGAGACATTAGCACAGAATATATAAGAGTGAAGAACTGAAGGGAATTCATATTCAAGGACAGAAACATACGTTCAGTTTGTTTGCAGATGATGTCATGATATACATAGTGTCCCAAAACAAACATTATCCCTCTGAAGAACCTAATAAATATAATAATAAATATAATAAATATATAAGGAGATCACTGAGGATACAAAATAAATTAATTTAATTATAACCTTTCCCAAGAAATTGTAAAAACTTACCAGTGGAAAGGAACTCAAAATACAAACATTCCCCCACAAACTCGCGTATGTGGAGGGAATTTGGGTGGAAAAATTTAACCCGCTTCTTTTTCCCGCCTAAAATAAAGAGCAGAGCAAAGTGGCTCAACACAACCATGTTGGCAGATATGTGTGAACAAGGAAGCCAATCATTGTAGAGCTGGACGAAATGGACAAAAATGTTATCACCATAAAAAGTTTCATATCTTTCGACATCAACAATTATTACGATGAGTATCAAATCATTATTCCTTTCCAGTTTAAAGGTAGATTTCTGCTCCTGAGTGAAAGTTGAACAAACCTGATGGTTAATTGTGGTTTAAACTTTTCTTTATGGTCAACACTTGAGGCCAAACATTGGATCACTTCACAAATCTGAGGTAGAACATTCAAAACAATCATAATATCTTTAACAAATGTGCATCAGTATAATTAAATAAAAGCTTTTCTCAGTCCACAAAATAAACATCTTAATAAAAAAATTAAGTCCTGATTCGTTTATGATTCAAGCAAACACAATCAAACATAGACTGAATATTTAATGAACATTTGTTATATTGTTATTGAAAAAAAAATATTGAGGTAATTATTGTTATTATTTTATTGTCCAGCCCTAAATCATACCCATATTTTGGAGAATGCCCCAAAATACACTCATTTTGGGATAAAGTCAATGCAAGAACAGAAGATATTTTGGGATATGAAATAACAAAGGAATGCAAAACTATGTTCCATATATGAAATGTAACTGAATGTATCCCTGGAAAAAGATATGTGTATGCATATATATATCCAAGATATTACTGATAGCAACAAAGAAGGTAAAAACAATAAACTGGTTCAGGACGGGACCCCCCACCATAGAACAATGGGTGGGAATTGTAAGACAGATTTATAATATTGCAAAAATGACCCACCACCCCTGACTGAAAGAAAGTGTCTCAGTTGCTAAATGGGGAAAACACGTGATGTATGACATAATGTAAAATGTGTGCAGACTGACGGACCGTATAAACCCAAGAAACCAGATTCATATTCAGCCTTTTGATAATGATAATGGAATGAAAACAAACATGACTGTTCTGTTCTGTAATCTTGATGATCTTGTTTTTCTCTCTTCTGTTGTTTCATTGTAAAAATGAACAAACAGATAAAAGAAAAATCTGCTCGTGCACCTTGAGAGTCGAAACAGGTGTCATCATCGTATCACAAGTATGGAAGTGTTAGAAATAAAGTTTGTGTTTCAGAGAGCTGATTGGTGAAGATGAACATGCAGTGCTCTCTAATGGAGTTCACCTGAGCACAGGTACGCACACTCACGCACACTCAACGTCACTCTGGTGAATTTACTGACATGTCAGCCCACAGTGATCAGGCGTCCTGATTGGACGAGAGACACCTGAAGGTGTCACAGTGACAGCAGGATTTTTCCACCTGTCACTGCTGCTGACTTTTCTTTTATTGCCAAAAGACAAAGGTTTGCTCACCTGAAACTCACAAAAACTTTTAAAAGGTTCAGACGTCTTCGAACAGGAAGTGATGTGTTGGAGCAGCAGTGACCAATCGACCAATCACTGCAGTGTGAAGCAGCTGAAGTGTCTCCTGAACAAACTATATATTTAATGATTAAATCTTTTTATTGTCACTCTGACTGAAGTTTGATTTTTCTTCAGTTTATCGTCATTAATCCACCTTTAAATGGTTTCAGCCTCTCGTTAGAAGTCAGACTAAAAGAATGTAACCTTTGTCCTCCCTTTGGTTTCAGTTCAGTTTCACTCTGACGTGTTGCTGCGTGTTTCCGTCCGAACGGTCAAACCGGTTTGTTCCAGCAGATTGAAATTGTTGTTGTTGTTCGCTGATTATCTCAAACCTGTTTGTCTTCTGACTGCTGATGATATAATCTCAGGTCACATGCTGCTGCTGCTTCAACACACACTGAACCTTAAGATCCCGTCAGTCTGATTAAAATAAGATTCTTCTACAGAGGAGGCAGATTTTGAAGCTGACCTCCTCTTGACTGGGATCAGGTCGACCACACGTTCTCGTCTTTAAGTGTTCAGACTGAAACCAGCAGTGAACGTTTCTCTAACAGTTCCTGAGAGTCTCAGTTTGATGTCTGCTCTCCTCTGAGCCACAGAAACTATAAAACCCATCAGTGAGCCTCATGTTCCTTTATCACTATGAACACTAGTTTATTCTGACTCAGTCCCACATTCACCGTCCTGCAGCCTGAAACTTCCTCCTTTCTGAGAGAAACTACAGAATCAAAAGATTTACGTCTTCAGGAGGAACGAGTGGGCTCACAGCTCAGAACCACACACAGGAAGTCAGACAGCTGATGATAAGAAAAAGATAGAAAAACTCCGGCCTTACACTTTATCACCACGTCAATGTGACTTTTATTGTGAAAGTCTCCTCAGTCTGACAGCTCAATGATTGTAAAATGACTCTTATTGTGTAAGAACTGTAGTGACTGTATTTGTAGGTGGAGATTTTCAGAGTTTGATTGATTGACAAGTGTGTCAGCCTATCAGCTGATGTCTGATGATGTCACTCTGTCCTCCTCAGATCCAGATGCTCCTCCTCCTCTCGGTGGATCGGACCGTGGCATCTATCCCACTCTGGCCAGCGTCACTGACCTCATCGCCACCAATATCCCGTCATTGGCTGGATTTGCCACCTCCATTGGTGGCTCCGCCCCCATCCCATCTGCCCCCTCGGCACCCCCCTCCATAGACAGCATGGCTAACAACATTGCCGCCCACATACCTAGCTTAGCAGGAGCAGCTAGCGGTGTGGCTTACCCAGCTGGTGCTGCGTTAAACTCCGCCTCCACCACCACACCTACACCTGCTTCTGGCACAGGTGCTGCTAGCTTAGACAGCATCTTTAGCTCATTGGCTAACATACCAAGTTTAGCAGGCATTGTTAGCAATGTGGCTAACCCAGCCGTTTGCTCAATGACAACCCCGGCCACCCCACCAGCCACACTGCCCTCTGCAGATAAGCCCTGCCCCCCCTCAACTCCAAGGATGGGAGACGCCAACACAGGTACGTCAGTCAGTCAGTCTGAACTGAGCCCAGGATCTGATTTTAGTTTAGCTTATCCTTTGTTTTATCTTCTGTTAGTCAGGTCTGACTCGAGGTCATATGAAAAGAGTTAACACTCGGAACATACATTACACTCATTGGCCCAACAGGCCAGAACAAACACACTCTCCCTTCTGATTGGCTGATGCTGTCTGTGTTTCTGTTTTGAACTTGTGTCCAGATGTTGGGGCGTTGTCACAGCTGGTGATGTCGACTTTAGACCAGGATGCAGGAGTCACGTTACCTTCACTAGATGAAGCTGCCGAGCCGGCGGAGGAAGGTACTGAAGGCTTGAGACCTGTCCTGTCTCGTCCTGGTCTTCACCCTCCTGCCAGTCTGATGCCTCTTTGTTTGTTCTGGTTCCAGTTTTTAAACAGAGTCCTCACCCCATCAGAAAGGAGACCCCTTACGTCACCGTGTTGGCCTGCTGGGCGAGCCAAGACGAGGCTGACACCGACTCATCCAATGAGGAGGAAGGTGCAGGAGCTAGCTCCGCACCCTCTGGTGCCGATGTACCAACAGAAGCAGATCCTGCTTCTAACCCGTCTTCAAACACCAACAAGTATGTATACTGTATACAATAGCCAGTACTACTTCTAGAATAAGCACTGCTAAGTCACTTTTATACAGATGTCGTGTGTACAGAATGGACCAACAGCAAAATTGCAATATGGCTATGATCAGATGTCCTGGTTTTAGTTAAGATCCCTGCAGTAGCTTACTGAACCATGTGAGGCCGCTTAGTTTTAGCATCCGACAAGCCAGACCACAAGATATTTCATTAATCAAATCAACAAAGGTGTAATTTAGGGTCTGTGCATCTGCCAAGGAAGACAGAATTTAGTTGCAGTCATCAGTTACTGTCACTTGATCAAACTAGTGATTAAAAAGCAAACGACGAGCATCTCAATCTTATCAGAGTTTATCTGACATCCAGTATTTCACAGCAGATAAACAGGCCTCCAGATTTCTCTCTGGATCATCATCTGCCTTTACAGCCACATACAGCTGAGTATCGTCAGCGTAGCGGTGGACATTTATATGTTTTAACTTATGATTTATGATTTGGCCAAGAGATAAAACATCAATGAGAAAACCCGAGGGCCAAGAACAGAGTCCTGAGGTACTCCTTAGTTCACAATAGACAGGTTTGATGCAGGATTATTAAAGGATAAACAATAAGTCTAAGATTATACAATGATCTGTGGTGTGAAAAGCTGAATTGATATCGAGGTGGTAGCTATGGCCGACCAATAAAGGGTTTTGTTCAGCCAATGGAAAATACCAGTACCCTTTCGAACTTCTGATTGCATGTATAGGATATTTCCTCAACCCCTCAGCCTGCTTTTATTTTCCAATTAACTCTTTTAACCCTTGTTGTACACTGTACTGTAACATTTATTTTAGGTTGCTTTTAAACTTTTTTATATTTCCCTGTTGCTTTTATGTTTTATGTAAAGCACTTTGAATTACCTTGTTGTTGAAATGTGCGATACAAATAAACTTGCCATGGATATCCTGCAGCCCGCCTCCAAAGGTGCCAACTGCCTCAACATTGTTAAGGACCAATAGCAGAACTCTGATATCACTACATAGCTGCTGTTGGGAGGTGGGCATCTGAATAACTCACTAGTTCTTTTGCCTTTTAGATATTAAGTCTCAGACCGTCTTAAAAAGGTTTGCTGTGGGCCATTAACATACTTAGCTTTTATCCAAAGAGATTTTTGTTACATAGGTCGGAGGTCGCACAACTCAGGAGCCACTAGTCTTGCTCAGAGACACAGTAATGGATGTGTCACAGTGGGAATCGTACCCGGGTCTTTCACACCAAAGGCCACTGCACCATCGCCACATGGAACCACTACGAGTCATATGAGGGGAGGACATAACATTTACATTTATTCATTTAGCTGTACACTTTTGTCCAAAGAGACGAGGTCGCACTGCATCACAATTATTGTTAGACAATTCAGTGCTCGTGTCGACGCTCTTGTGAGATAGATGGACTGTACGTATGGCTTTCCAGGTTGATGTTGGATGATGACCGAGCAGCTAACAGACGGCTTTGTGTGGCTGCCGTGTCACACAGAAATTAGGGTTGTTTCTGATTCCTGATTAGGGAACAGAAATAAGCTGCTGTGGCAGAGCTCGCTTGGCTTGAGAGGAAGTGAAAGTGGCTAAACTAGCAGTTATGAGTGTTTGAAACTTGTTCTTCTGACACCGGACTGTCCTGACAGCGGTCTTCTAAACGTCTGAATGGAGTGAAGCGATTCCTCGGTGAACCGGACCGTAGACCCCTCAGACCCCTCAGACCTCTCAGACCGACTCCTTTTGGAAGAAAGAGGTTCAGCTGAACCGCAGCTGAACCTGCAGCTAACACAGCGCTGATGTTTGTGTTTTTCAGCCTCATGTCGAATCCTTCAGGTCGCCTGGTCCCCGCTCGGCCGGCCCCACCCCTCCTCGTCCTGCTGACCAACCAGCAAGGCCCCTGAAGCAGAAGATCCCGAGGTACACCTGCACACTCAAACACATCAGTCTCAGTCTGTTCGGTCTGCTCTGTGAAATGTCATCAGTCATATTCAAAGACAGGAACATAGTAAAGGGGGTAGACAAGCATCCCAGGATGCATTTCACATGGAGGCAGATATGAACCAAATCAGCTGGTAAGATTTCCAGTCTACAGTTGTTTTTATTGATAGACAAGAAGGCTGTTAAGTTTCAAATTAGTGGAACATTTTTTAAAATCAAAGTGTAAAATGAGCCTGTTAGATGTGAACTGCTGGAACCGGAGAGAGCTCTGAGACAGAGTTCACGGTCATCATCCTGTGGACAGCAGAGGGACGTCCTCTGTAGAGCTCTGATCAATGAGAACTTCTGATGATAAAGCCCGAATGTAAATCTGATATTTAACCTCAGAGCTGCACATTTACATTCTGATCAGGCTCGGGGAGGAACGGACTTCATGTCCGTCACAACAGCGTCACCTAATCAGGATACAAAAAACAAACTGTATTCTGTTAATAAAAAGGTAATCGGATTACAGGTACATTCTGAAAAAAATAATTACTTTAAGCAGGAAGTTTCCATTAAACAGAGAACTTATATATTTTTAATATACAGTCGATGGCAGGAGTTTTAAATTAGAATTCAAAGAGCTCCAGTTAGAGCAGAGGTCCAGAACATCAAGACCTGCCTTATCGTTCAGTTCCATAACATATAGTGGTATCAACATGTGTTTTAGTCAACAACAGACTGTCCAATCAAATAATATTTAAAGAGTATTTACTGTCAGTTTTCACCTCAAACTGGAGGGATAATAAATTAGAACTATATTGTTCCAAAATGCTCTTCGTC
The DNA here is from genome assembly GCA_024633595.2 of Lepomis macrochirus. Lineage (NCBI taxonomy): Eukaryota > Metazoa > Chordata > Actinopteri > Centrarchiformes > Centrarchidae > Lepomis > Lepomis macrochirus. Next base: position 337,538 of record JALXJV020000021.1, read on the forward strand.
TAACTGTTCAGCTTAGTTTGCCATGTAGCTTAACGTTTAGCACATTGTTACCTGCAGTGAAGCCCAGCAGAGAGTGAGAGGAGCAGGACAACAGGAAGCTCTGAAGCTTCATGCAACAGAAAGATCTTCTTCCTAAACTGTGATAAACCTCTGAACCTGACAACATGTTTGGCTCCAGCTGCCTGCAGCGTGACGCCCTGAGCGACAGCAGCAGCGCCGCATGTTACAGCACGATTCTCACCGGCCAAACAAACAAATCCTCACCCAGAATATATTTCCCGATAATGAAAATATACCAAACATGCAGATATTATATCGGACCGATAAGTATCGTGCATCACCTTTAAACCCTGGTGCTCCGAGCTCCCAGTACAGGCAGCGCTGATCTGACCAGTGGCTGCAAAGCAAACTGAGCCAATAAAACTAACTTCAGCAACAAGTCAAGCTTCCTGTCCATCAGAGAGAAAACTAGAAAACATTCACACCATATTTCTGATATCTCTCCATCAAATAGGATCCAGTTTCACCAGAATCTTTGCAGAGTGGGGCCCCAGAAACAGGAAGCCTTCAGCAGCGTCATAGTGAGAAACTTTGCTTTAGAGACTAAATGAATACAACAAGTGCAGAATGAGTCATCAGACAAACTCTGAAATATCATCAAGAACAGCTACAAAACACGTTTGTCACTGATGGGCCTGAGTCTGCCTCAGAGCTGACATGGTGCAAATCAGAGAAAAACATTAAACATGGATTTGATTTCACAGGAAGATTTTTTACATTTTCCTCTAAAAATCCACTGAGCAGAAAATCAGTGAGACTCTCGTCTTCATTTGCCTATTTTAGGGCTGCAACTACTATTGTATTGTATATGTACTGTTTTGATATGAATCGCAAAATGACAATGCGTCTCTTTTATCTATTAGCCTTTAAATTAAACAAAGAAACAATGATGCATTTCATTTGCCAAATTTACAAGACGGGAACAATAATAATGATTCTGTAGTTTCACAACAAATATAGTTTCCCCAAAATCAACAACTCACAAAACTCTGTGACTTTTTTAAAGGAGTTTGGTGCAGATTAGCCGCCTCACGCACAGACAGAACTGTTCTCTCTTCTTTACAAAGTGGTAAACTGTCCCGTGTTGTCTGATCTTGGCGCTCTGCAGCAACACGTTCTCCAGCTGGGAACGTCGCCGTGAGCGATGCAGCGTTTCTGATTGTAAAGTCAGGACACGTCTGGAACGTGAACGCGGCTGTTGTGCATCATAATTATGTGCTGCTCTCAGCACCGTTACTGTAACAATCAAACTGACCAACTGTACAGGAAGCGTTTCAGCTCATAACGTAGACGCGGCTTTAACGTGAAGCTAGCTTCGCTAACTAGCTCAGCAGAGACGAGTCCCGCCGTTCGAGCCTCCTCTTCAGACGCTCCGGTGTTTCCAGGAGAGCTCAGACCTTTCTGGCTGAGTGAAGAGTGAAACGCTGCCACACTCTGGAGGCTTTAGGTGGTGAAGGTGTTTCTGCAGCTCTGATGGTGTTTTAGGAACTTTAACGTTACTGTTCACATCACTTTACTCTGTTAAGCTGACGGCGTCGCTACGGCCCGATGACGTCATGAGCCAGTTGATTATTAAATTTGTTTGCAACTAATTTAATATTCGATTTTGTCGACTACGTCGATCAGTTGTTGCAGCCGTAGCCTATTTGGCATCGAAGTAACTAAAAGTAACTAAAAGTAATCAGGTTACTGTTGGATTCTGATCAGTCTTCATAACGAACGAGGCGTTTGGTGGCTGATGACCGGACAGGGTTTAGACTCAGGTCTCCCAGGTGTCATTGATGAGTCAGAGCTGCTGGTTCACTTGTGTGTCTCCGGCCTCCAGGACACGAGTCTGACTCCGGACACAAAGGAAAGACCTTCAGTCTGTTATCGTGTGTTTGTCCTGCAGAGCGGCCACCATCCGAGTGTCCAGGAAGAAGCCGGCCAGCAGGGGTTCGATTCGGCAGGGCGCCGTGGTCAGATCCAGCTGGCTGGACGTCTGGAAGGGCTTCAGGTGATCAGTTTCTATTTTCTACTTTCTGATGTGCTGCAGATGGAACTGATGACTCGTTACTGACAGGACATCAGTTCATCCACGGGGGGAATGGATGGATGAATGAGTGGATGGATGAGTTAGATAGATAAACTAACTCCTCTCTCTCTCAACAGACACAATGTTTTATGGGCGACGTTGGACGGACAGCTGATGTCTCTGTGGAAAAAACGCACAGTACGTCAGTGTCTCTCTCTCTTTATCTCTCTGTCTCTCTGTCCGTCCATACAGTGACGGGTGTGTTTGTTTTGTTCACCAGGACCAGTTCAGTGAGTTGCTGTTTCATGTCTCCAGCATCACCAACGTGAAGAAAGGGGACAAACGCAGATTCTCCATTTACTTCAAGAAGAAACATTATGACTTCATGGCTCATAACGATGGTAAGAATTCTGATGCTGTCCCCGGGACTCTACTGTACTCCACCACTGACTCCTGGACTCTGCTGTCTCCTGGTCTCTGCTGTCTCCTGGTCTGTGCTGTACTCCTGGTCTCTGCTGTCTCCTGGTCTCTGCTGTCTCCTGGTCTCTGCTGTCTCCTGGTCTCTGCTGTCTCCTGGTCTCTGCTGTCTCCTGGTCTCTGCTGTCTCCTGGTCTCCGCTGTCTCCTGGTCTGTGCTGTACTTTATCTGATGATTCTTCTTCATGGATTTTGTCTCTCAGAGGTTCATGAAGGCTGGGTCACGTCTCTGCTGGCGTCTCGTGGCCAGCCAAGCCCCGCCCCCCCAGAGCTCCACGGACAAATCACAATGAAGGACACGCGGAGCCGCTACGCCGCCGTTTGGGGTCACGACCTCTGGATTTACCCCAACAAGGAGGGCTTCCAGCTGGGCATCGCCTCCTTCTCCGTCCCCCTGAACGTGGCCTCGGTCAAACCAATAGGGAAACACTCGTTTGCCCTCAGCACGCCATACAAGAGCTTCAAGTACGCACCTGTCTGTCTGTCTGTCCACCTGTCTGTCTGTTGCTATAGCAGCATTAAGTCCTAACGTTCTTCCTCTTTGGCCCCGCCCCCTTGTCTGCAGCCTGTCCGTTGATTCGTCGAAGGATCTGTCCATGTGGTTGGACAAACTGTCCTCGTATATCCTCAGCGCCCTGTCCTGCAGCCAGGTGACGCTGCGTTTGTGGGAAAACCCCGACAACAAAGTGTGCGCCGACTGCGGCTCAGCCAATCCCGAGTGGGCGTCGGTCAACCTGCTGCTGGTCATCTGTCCGGCCTGTGCAGGTACGGAGGGCTCACCTGTGTTCACGTGTTCATGCATCAGTAACTGTGTTCCAGGAAACTTGTCAAAGTCACATGACCTAAAGTGTTTATGAATCATTTCTGGGGGATGTGATGAAGCACGAGTCACCTGACGACTGAGCACAGTTGTGTGACCACAGAACAGGTTTGGCTGGTATCATGTTACAGTACATCACCATCACACACAGATGCTGCTCTGTCTATTAAACTACCAGCTGATATGTTGTAGCAGACGCCCTCAGCGCAGGCGGGCGACGCCACGTGAAGCTGCCTGACGACATTGACAGCGTGTTTGTAACCAGCTGACACAGGAGCTTTAGTCTTACATGTACCTGCCGCTCGCTCAGCACGCAGCATCGTAGGCTAGTCCTCTCGGACTCGACCGCATTTGTACTCGGTCTTGTCTCGAGAGATGGTCTCTCTACTCTGATGTTAATAGCCTCTTTCACTCCTCTCAAAACGTCTGTCCTCTCTGTCCAAAATATCAACTCATGTCAAAGAGAGTCCTTCCTCCTTCAGATGTAAGTAAAGTGAGGAGACTGACCTTCTGCTGAGCCCTAAATAATAAAGTCAATGTGTGGAATGTTGCTGACAGAGTCTGTTCTCAGGTCAGCATCGAGCTCTGGGGAGCAGGCTGTCCAAGGTCCGCAGTCTGACCATGGACAACAAGATCTGGACTGAACCACTCATACAGGTGAGGGGGGGCACCGACTCAAACACTCATACAGGTGAGGGGGGGGCAGACTGAACCACTCAATCGTAACCTTTAACCCCTTCTTCTCAGCTGTTTGTTAACTACGGTAACAGCCTGGCCAATAAGGTGTGGGCTCCAGCGGTGCCGGCGGCGGAGCGGCTGCGTCCGGAGTCGTCGGACGAGCAGAGGTCAAAGTTCATCCAGGATAAATACAGCAGGGGGCGCTACAGACGGGTCCACGCTCTGACCTCCTCACCCTCTCAGATGGATCAGGTCTGACTCAGTTACACTCAGGGACTCTGACACGTTACCATGGTAACTGTAGTGATGTTCAGTTTGGCGTCCACGTAGGCCCGAACCGCCGACCGTACACGGACTGAACACGTTGCTCTGCAGGTGTGTGATGCTGTGTTTGTGTTTCAGAGGCTGCGTCAGGTGGTTTTAGGAGGCGACGTAGCAGAAACGCTGTCGCTGATCTGCTCAGGAGCAAAGGTCTGAGGCTTTTTACTCTCTGATCATCTTATAATGATTTTAATCAAGTGTTTTTCTTTATTCACTTCGTTTCACCGGTTTAAGTTTAGCGTCTTCAGCAGCAGAGCTCACGGCTCCTGCAGGCTGAACGCCAACATGTCTGTAAAAAGCACCTGTGACGTTTGTGACCTGTATGAGTGGTTAAATCACAGGTGTGAATAATAAAAGCTTCAGGGTCCTGGTCCTGCAGGTACAGGGTCACACTGCTGTGAGAAACAACAGTTTACTTCCTGTACCTGAGTGATGTTCGTTACCTGTGTGCAGGTGTGTCAGTCAGACCCTCAGAGCCCCTCCCCCATCATGCTAGCTGAGAAGGCCGGTCAGCCTCTGCAGACCGAGCTGCTCCGCCTCAACGAGTACACAGGTAACATATGCACCCCTTTGTCTTCTCACCTGGCTGCACTGATGTGCAGGTGAACACTGTGACATCACTGTTGGGCGTGGTCACTGAGGTCTTTAACAAACTCACCTGGATGTGATTCTGGATTCAGGTCTGTTTACTCTCTTATTATTCAGAGTTCCCGCCTTACCGGCCACAGTCAGCCAATAGGAGACCTGACTCCGCCCCCTCAGGTAGGATCACCTGGATGAATTTTTAATGAGCATGTTTTTAGAACTTTATTGTCATTTGTTTATGCAGTCTGTCTGCAGGACGTCTGAGCGGAGAAACACAGAAAAGCTAATGTTGTTTTGAACCAAAAGGCCACCGTACGTGAATCCTGAAAAGGATGATGTCATTCAACACTTTGATCCTCAGAAACATTTTCTGTGTGTGAAGGTGAGGAAGAGGAGGAGCTTCACGGTAAACTGGAGGAAGATCGTTTTCTGTTCTCGTTGGAAAACGACTCGGCAGCGTGCGACGTCCTCGACCTGCGAGAAGTTCTGTCCGTCTTCATCAAAGACGGGTAAATAAAATACTGATGCTTCTGCTGGTACCACAGCTAATGTGTGATGTTTATAACAGACACATCTGTTAAATCAGAAATATGTGAAGGTGATTCAGTAACAACAGTGAGGAAGCAGCTCATATATAACGTCCTGCTGCAGCCGGTCTCGTGCGTACGTGAGTCTTTCTTGGTTTAATAAAGGTTTAAACAGACATTATTATTATTAACTGGAGAGCAGAATGTCTGGACCTCAAAGCTCAGCAGCCTGAAGAAACTACACTTTCTTTCAAACACAAGTCAACATGTTGAGAGACAGAACAGAGTTTTTTAAATGTCAGTTACAGGAACAGGATGTTGTAGAAGACGGCTCCCTCTGGTGGAGACTCCTCATCACTGCAGGATTCCACCAACTGCTTCAACAGGTGGAGGAAAACACCTGTCCATGAGTTTAATATTGAGTCAGCAGCCATCAAATCACCACAGAACTGAGTCGCGGTCAGCAGATCCAGATGGTTCTTCATAGACTGAAATCCTCTCTGTGTGGATTTTACAGAACACACTGGCTTTAGAGACTCGTTATAGGAAACAGAATTTCTTGATGCAGCGCTGTTCAGATGTAAAATAGATGTCATGATTTCAAATGTAATGCAGGTCAGAAGCTGCTCTGCAACCAGCTGGACCTTCAGGTAAAGTCTGATGCTACTTTATGCTGTTAAAGCGAGACACTGTAGGTGAACAGAGTAACAGAATGAACTAACAGATATCACTGTGAAACGTTCTTTGTTGATTAGTCACATTAAGGCAATATTACATTGCGTTACAGGTTTCCTGAAGTATTATGTTTAATATGCAAATGAGGCAGTATCTAATGAAATATGCACTAATTTGCATCTATTTCAAGAACTGAAATCTGAACACTGGATGAAGTCAGGTTCAAAATTATTGTTTCAAATGTTTTAACAGAGGGCATTTTGGATATCTCTTTTAATTACTCCATAAATCAGAAATACTATCAACAGGCATGGGGAAAAATAACATTATTCCATGTTTTTGGTAATAAAATGTTCTATAACTCAGGCTGTGAACGATGATGAATATGAACAAACCCTTCAGACCTTCAAAAACCAGGTCAATCAGTCCTCCGTCTCTTCTGCTCAGGAGACGCGTTCTGTGTATGTTTATGCAGATGATGACGTTCTGTCAGTCACGTGTTATTTGTCTGCTGGACCACATTTACAACTTGTGATCATTTTACTTTGCACTGATTTTGGCACGTGGCAGTAAAGGAAACAAACACGACAGACTGCAGAATCTGTGGGAACTGAGCCTGAGCGGTGTGCTGGTCACTAATGACATTTATAATACTGCTTCTGACGCTTCCTGTCCGTGTGTTGGTGTGTTTTCAGACCAGCTCATGAATTTGAGATGGTGACGCTGAGCGATCAGCTGGCCTGTGCTGCTGACAACAATGAGGCGCTGCTGGATCACCTGGTCCACATACTGAAGGTAAACCTGGGTGTGTCTGTCTCTCTGAAGACCAGTTAGAGCTTTAGACGTGTCTTCACCTGCAGATGTGTGTTTGAGGGTTCTTGGTATTAATGAGTCCATGTTTGCAGGTGATTCTCCCACCTGGCGTGTCTTATGCGGAGGTGTGCGGGGCTTCTGCTGTCAGTAAAGTGTGTGTTGTTGAGGTGGGCGGAGCCTCTACTCAGTCTGACTCCTGGTTGTTGCTGTGGGAGGACGGCATCAGTCTTCACCCCGTCCACAGACAGACACGGCAGACTCTGAGGATGGAACTGAGCATGCTCAGTCACCATGGTAACAGTCAAATGTTTCAGTAAAATGTGTAAAAACTGAAGCCTGGAGCAAACATCAGCTTCACTCTTTTTAATCTGACGATCTGCATTTATCTAAGATTAAAGATGTTTCGTCAGAGTTTTTAAAATAATTATATCAAGTAAAAGCTGATCCCAGCAGAGGTCCTTCAGACCTGTGTCCATGTTTTAAACTAGACACTGGGGAAGAGGATGGATTGTTAAAATGTGCTTTCATTTATTGAAAGTCCTAAAAATACATAGAGCCAGTTTTAATGAATTTTAAATCAGATTTTCTGTTCTTGTGTTTTCTGCTATCAAATCACGTGTTCCTCTTTTTGTTTGTTCTATTATTTATTGTTTAAATAATGAAAAACATCTAAAAATCTAAAATTCCCCCTGTAATGTCCACATGCTCTCCATCAGATAGCGTCCCACAAGACTCCAATCTGGGTCCTCCTAGTGTTCAGACAGAATTTAACGATACCGGGTTTGAATAATGAGATGAAGTTGTAGTTCCCTTTAGTATGTTACCACTGCAGAGCCAGTTTGTTTCTATGCAGACGACACCTGACTGTATCCAGCTGTTCAGTGAGCTGATCTGAGCCTGTTTACTGCTTTGAAAATGGATCTGAAATCAATGTGAGACTGAAACTCTCTCCTGAGTCAGGACAGAACAACGAGTTGAGTTTGTTTACGAGAAAATGAGTTCTCAGGAAACATATCTGTGAGTCAGTGTTGACTCTCATATGAGAGTCCAGTCACAGTGTAAGGCACGAATACAGCTGTTTTGATAGAGAGCTGATGTTTGTTCTGGGTCCACTGACCCAGAATATGAATCTGTCTGAACAAAGTTTTTTTTATAACACAGACCTGACGTAAGAAGCTCAACTGATGTGAGAGAAGGAGAACAAACTGGGAACAAAAGTTTTGAATCTATTTGATTTAAACTGACTCTGAACATAAAACGTGGTCTCGTGTTCTCTTTCAGAAATGGATCTATCTGAAAACATCATCACCATGGTGACTGCAGACAGGTGTGCAACACACACTCACATTTCACTCCTGAGGAGATTATGAATCTGTTTACATTAGCTGCAGCAATAATACATTTACTTTTACATTTATGTTCCTGACTTCTGATTGGCTCACAGCTTGTATCTTGTTGTTTTCTCATCAGGACTGTGTCGCTGCGTTTTGAGGAGCAGCACAGCTGTCAGTCGTGGTTTAACCACCTGCAGAAAGCCCTGACCAATCAGAAAGCAGCTCCACAGCGTCAACGCTCAGCTCGCCAGTCTCTGTACCCGGCGATGGATGTGGGGTCGAGGGGTTCAGTTCCTCCGGCCATCGAACGCTGCATCTCCCACATCACAACCTACGGTCAGTTTATATTCACACATCATAAATATTTATTTTTATAGGATTTATACATTTACAAGGTGGATTTATTGATCGTTTTACAACACAGCGTTTTATAACAAAGTAAAGTTATAGTTTCCTTTTTGATAAACACAGAAACATTACATTACAAACATTACATACAAAGCTCCACACGGTAAATAATGGATATGCAATAAGCCATAGAACTAAAACTGTTGCACACGGAGCGGTGCTGAGGATGAGGATGGATGTAAAAGTCTCAGCCTGGAGGAAGAAGCTGCTCTGCAGTCTGGTGGTGCAGCAACAGGGTGAACAGGCTGTCCTCCAGGGTTTGGCAGGCACCTCACCGATATGACTGATGCTCAGGAGAAGGTGCCAATCATCTTCTGAGCAGTTTGAATCCCCCCCTGCAGAGCCCTCCGGTCCCGGGCCGTGCACATCCCACGTTAGAGATGCTTTCTGTTGCTCCTCTGTAAAAGCTGACAAGAACTCGGCGCAGGTATTTAACCTTCATTCAGTCTTCATGTGACGCTGGTGGCTCTCCTGAGACAGCGAGATGGTGAAAATGTCAGTAATAACATCAACTAGCTGATTGGCTCAGGTTTTTAGTACACGGCCAGGAATGTTTTCAGGCCCAGCAGCTTTACTCGTATTCACTCTCAGCAGGACTCTCCTCACATCTGCTGTGGATACTGACGGTGGCCGGTCCTCTGGAGGTGGAGTAGACTTTACTGCTGACTCCTTCTGAGGAGATCAAAGCAGCATAAAAGGTGTTCAGGTCATCTGGTGATGTGGCCTCACACATGATGGGGGAGCTCCTGCTTTTGTAGCCTGAGATGGTTTTGATGGTCTGACACATCTTTGGTGTTGAGGTCTCTCCGGTCTCTGCTGATGTCTCCACTTCGCCTCAGTCCTGCAGAGCCTCACCTGTCCACACTCTGACTGTTTGATCAGCTGGGTGGGCAGGAGAAGCAGAGACATATGGACAGGTAAATAAAATAGAAGTTACATTTTTTGTCTCTCAGGTCTGAAGGTGGACGGCGTGTACCGGCGCTGTGGCCTCGCCGTCAAAGTCAACAAATTGGTGGAGGCTCTGAAGACGTCACCTAGCTCCGCCCCTCTGGAGAGCGATGAGCAAGGTGTGTTGGACGCTTGCTCCGCCCTCAAACAGTTTATCCGCCAGCAGGACAGTTTGATCCCCGACAGAGACTCACAGCAGTGGCAGCAAGCTGCAGGTTAGTTCACACACCTGTAGGTCCAGTTCATGTAATAGTGAGCTAAATATATATATACACTGTATCTGTGTGTCATTGTGCTGATGGAGCAGCAGAACTATCAGAATCCTGTCTGGACTCGTACCGTGAAGTAGTGATACTACAGTAGAACTCACTCTGACAGAACTTTCTCTCTCTCAGTGATTTCAGAAGAACGCTCCAGGTTTTCAGCCTACCGTCGGTTGCTACGGCAACTTCCTGACGACAACCGAGCAACGCTGAACGTACTGTTTGGACACTTTTACATGTAACTCTAACACACAACACACAATCATTTTAACATCAGTATCCCGACCTTTGTCGGCACACCAGGTCTGACACCAGGTCTGAGACCAGGTCTGAGACCAGGTCTGACACCAGGTCTGACACCAGGTCTGACACCAGGTCTGACACCAGGTCTGACACCAGGTCTGAGACCAGGTCTGGAGACCAGGTCTGACACCAGGTCTGACACCAGGTCTGAGACCAGGTCTGGAGACCAGGTCTGACACCAGGTCTGACACCAGGTCTGAGACACTGGTTAAAGCAGTCAGTGTCATTTGAAAGCAGCTGAAGTGTGAGTGGAGGCTCTGATAGTCAGAACATTCTCACAGTGAGTCATAAAGCAGACCCTGTTAGACCTGAACAACATGAGTTAACCTCTTTACTGCCCCCCCCCATCTCAGGGTCCAGGTGATGTCTCAGGACAACAGGATGTCTGCTTACAATCTGGCTGTGGTTCTGGTCCCGACTCTGTTTCAGACTATGAACCAGGACATGGTCCGACTCACTAAAGAGTTCATCATCCATCACACACTTCTGTTCCTGGTAAATATGCTGCACCTGATCTGTTCTGTACCCTGTAAACCCCGACCTCAGACTGCTGCTGCTTCTTTTCACTGATCAGAGGTCAGTGTTATGTTTGTGATCGGTCGTCTGCTGCAAACGGCGGCCTGTTGGTATGAGCGCGCTCATGGCTGGATCAGGAAACTCTGGGTGACTGAGCTGATGTGACTGCTGAGCATCTGGATGACTCATCACATTTGTTTCTTTATGTGTTTGAGTGCTCAGTTTCTGCTGACCTCATTCTGACACATGTCGACAGTGAAAACACGATTCAGGAAACAGACACAGCGACTAGCTGAACTGTGGAAACGCTGATTAAACCTGACTGATTTGTTTCTCTGCAGACGCCCAGTGAGGAGCAGGAGGAGGAGCAGATCACTGTCTTCTGAGGAGGAGGAGGAGGAGGAGGAGATCACTGTCTTCTGAGGAGGAGGAGGGAGGAGGAGGAAGAAGGAAGAAGGAGGAGGAGGAGGGGAGGAGGAGGAGGAAGGAGGAAGAAGGAGGAGGAGGAGGGGAGGAGGAGGAGGAAGGAGAGAGGAGGGAGGAGATGTTTGCGGTCTGTCTTGACTTCTTTTAACTTGACCTAACTTATATATCCATGACGACGAAGGTCCGGCACGCCTGGCGCCGGTACCCCCGCTCATATCTGTGCTTTGGGAGTTGTTACACAAAATATCCTGTGAGGCTGGTTTGATGTCAGCTGGTGTTTTACAGATGATCAAAGTTTTGCTACAGACGGAAATGAAATATTTGATTGGTTGAAATGTGTTGGTCACTTCAGGCGTCGACTCTGTTACAAAAAGGGTTTTATTATTATGTCTTTTATTAAAATGTACAAATACAGGAGTTTATATGTTAACACAGAATGTGAGATGTCAGTCCAACCTGTCATTTATGATCATGTGACCACATCGCCAACTCACCGGTGTCATTAAATTAAAAGTCTTTTGTTCTTTTAATCAAACGAGCTGTTTTAACCTTTTTCTACTTAAAACTTCAAAAGACCTAAACAGGAAGTTCAGACTCATTGTTGGACAGAGTTCAGTGATAAACTGATGTTTTCATTTAAATGTGAGCAGCTGCTGCATCACGAGCCTTATTATGATATCATGTATATTGTTCTTATGAGTAACTTCAGTGTAAAGTTCTTCACATTTAGGAGAAAATACCACAAAACTTTGATTAATTGCTTTTATTTGTTTAAGCTCAATGATCAAATCCAGTAAAACATTTAGTCCAAACACAAATTATTCCTCCAATAAACCCCCACAGACGGCTGCTGCATGGCTTCATATTTATCAGCAGACGAGTCATTAAAACCTTAATAACTCCAGTTTGGATGTAAACAACTACGATATCTTCATTTCAGAATGGCTGCTGATCTCTAACCTTTCACCTAATCGGACCCAGTCGGAGCTCACATGTCCGTCCAGCCCCCATCATTTCGTTTCAGCTGCACTGATGACTGGCACTTTATGTAGCCGATAAAATTATAATAATAAAATAATAAGATATAACTTCAGCTACGAAGTTCATGATCTGCCAGCAAAAAACACTTCTGCATAAAGCTGCAGGCAAATACAGCAGCTGCTGCTGCCACAGTGAAACACTTAGACTCTAAGAAACCCCTGTTCTACATGAATTATCTGTGTAATGCTGAAGACATTAAACTCTGACGGCTTCAGGCTTCGTGCTGAGGCTCCAGCTCTGCTTGTGTTAGCAAACCTTTTCAAGCAAAATGAAAAACGTTTTACTTTTAGTGTTCAAACTTCTATTAATCAGTTCCAGAAGCAGTTAGTGATTCTGACTGACAGAGTGTGATCCTGCAGAGAAACCCAGACCCAGGTAGTCCAGAAGGTTTAAAGACTGCATCCAGTTTCCTTTGGGTTTCCTTGGATGAAGCTTTAGGTGAACTGTTTGATTGGACGGCCTTTAAGTCCTTGACCCTGCTGGTAAATCTGAATGACTTATATTTTGGGGCTTGTTGTAAAATGAACTGATGGACTGAATCTAACGATGTGGATCGTGTCCCTACTGACCTGCTTTGAAACCAGGACAGAACGTTACATGTAAGAAGATTAACTTCTTTTACTGTGAAGGAAGCAACATGTGTGTCTGCAGAGCAGGTAAGAAGTAGAAACTAGCCGCCCCTGGGAGGTTCTCAAGTTTTCCTTTTACACTGTCTCATCATGACTGAGACTAAACAGCATCACTAAAAGCAGCAGGTCTACATTACTGACTCTGAGTCAGAGCTCGGGTTGGACCGTCCTCTGGAACCGTTACTCCATAAGAAGCTGGAGACCTGCTGCCTTTCATCTTTACAAAGAAGTGATAATAAATAATAACCAGGTTCTTTAGGAACGTTCAGTTTCAGCTTTCAGAAGCTGAACAGGAGGCTGCAGGTCCAGGTCCAGGTCCAGGTCTGCTGACCAACAGGTTTGATCCTCAGCCGCTTTCATACAGAGATACAGAAAGACTGACAGAAGCAGCGATAGGCCACATTCACTCATTCACTCACTCATTCATTCACACTAAAGTAATGTTTCCGGCATAATCCTGCAGCCACGTGTGCTTTCACAAAGTTATCCGGATTTCGGAACCAGCGGCGTGGAAAAAGGCCGCTACGTGTAACAGCGGCATGTCGGCGTGGCATGACATGTTCACACAGACATGGTTCCGTCTCTGTTACTACAAATGTTCCCGACTCAGAGGTGGATCAAGTCTGACCCCCGTTTCCTGCTCAGAAAGTAAGGCAGCGTGAAAAAGCCCCTGGTGAGGACAGGAATGCCACAGTCCCTGTGATGGATCAGGGCTGGAACACAAGCTGCTGACGCCTAAATACAAACACTGCCTGTTCCTGTCTGAGTCATGGATCTGGTTCAGTTTGTGGATCCCTGATCCCTCGATAGAAGTGGCTGCCGTTCATCATCTGATTCACAACCACAGCATGGGAAACAGCTCCAACTCCGTGTTCCTAAAGTCTCGGGTCGTCTCTGTGGAGGTTCTCTCGGCGCCTCATTAGATCCAGATCCTGGACCTCGCTCCGCCCTCTTCAACATGTCGGGGGTGAACGTCTGTCCTCCGTTAGCTGAGACCATCTCATCGAGTTGTTTCATGAAGTCCTGAACTTGCCTTCGGTTTTTTGTTGCCTTGTTGTCAAACACACAGTACCTCCGTCCAGACCTGCAGCGCGGACACACCGCTGCTGGACTGGATCATGTCCTCTATGGACTTTCTTCTTAGCGTGTCTTTATGAGTAAAAGCCACCGTGACGTAGTTTCGAGCCTCGCTGCCGAACAGTTCCGGGAGCTTCTGAAGCAGATCAGAGTCTGCTTTGGACATCTTGCTGATCTTCACCACAATGACGAAGGCGTGCGGTCGCTCACCGCCATCCAGGATTCTCCTGATCTCCGTGTACAGCTGAGACAGAAAGGACTCTGTGAATCCTGGAGTGTCCACCACCGTGACCGGACGACCTGCCACCTCTGCTGATTTCCTGACGCTCTCTGTACTGACGCCGTCAAAGTCAGGGTCTGATTCGAACTGATCTGATCCCAGGATGGTGTTTCCTGTTGAACTCTTCCCTCCTCCGGGCGGACCGAGCAGCACCACTGAGACAGGACCAGCAGCTGGAGGAAGAGACAAGAAAATGAAAAAACACATTCCCGTTTCATAACTAACAATCCAGCAGGATCGGCACAGAACGTCCCCACCGGTCATACCCTCCACCTCCGGGACAGCCCCCACATACATTATCTCAAAGTGAGTTCACCCTCACACTGTTGGAAATATCTGATTCTATCTTTTCATGTGACAAGTAGTGAGGTCAGGATTTTCTTTTCAGTTCTGTGCCAACAGAAGGAAACACGGTGAACTTTAACAGATCGCCTCTGATGAACTAAAGTAACAGATTACTTTACTCGTTACAACAAAGCCGTATCTGAGAACTCGTTACCCAGCTCTGTAAATGAGCAGTTACACAGCAGAACAGGATACCTGGTGGACGAGGTCCTGGCTCTCTGGTCTGAAGGTGACCCGTCTTCTCCAGCAGCTCCCTGACTTGTTCCTGATCCTCACTTTCATTATTGAACAGATGACGACACTGGAACTGGTCTAAAAGGTTTGAAAACCTGACCCCACCTTCGCTTTCCTTCTTCTCGTGGATTAAATCCTCCAGAGACCGGTCCTTCAGGGTGTCTCCGTTTGTGAAGAGCATACAACTCTTCCTCAGCCTTCACAGCCTCCTCTTGTTCAGCGGTGAAGCTGCCGGTGCTGAGGACCACCACAAAAGACTCTCGGTCTGGAGGACCGCGAGGACTCTCTGACAGCGGGTCCGGATCTCTTCCTCGCGGCCTAAGATTCCCGGAGTGTCGATCACTGAGATCCGTTTCCCAAACACTCTTTCAGCAGCTTCACAGATTTCTCGGGTCACAGATGCTAAGGAAGTCCTTGACTTCGAACGCCTGGCGTCTCAGGATGGTGTTTCCTGAAGCACTTTTCCCGACTCCAGTAGTTCCAAGCAGGACGATGGTGAGATCTGGATCTGGATCCAGATCTCACCATCGTCCTGCATGTAAACAGCACAGCACCTGCTGGGGCCGGAGACAGATTTAGATCAGTCACTGAAAATGCAGCCTGCGGTCCGGCTCTCCCACAGAGGGAGACTAAAGGCCGAGACCTCCGAGATAAAATCCTGGAGCCGACCCCTCTAAGTAGGTCTGTGACCATCAGATTCTGTGACCCAGTTGGGAAGGTGCTTTCTAGTTGAGGTTGTGAAGCGATTTCAGTTTGGTGAGGCTGAGGAAAAGAGTGAGGTTTGGGTTTTGACACAGAATCTGATGGCTGTGTGGTTCCTTTGGCTTCTGTTACAGCAGGGGAACTATTTCTGAGGGGAGGGGGGGGCAGGTGAAGCACATTAAGGACTGACTGGACTCAACAACAGGCGGGGGGGTAAAGTATTTAGGTCCTTTACTTAAGTATATATAAGAATAATACGGAAAATGTACTCAAAGCAGAAAGAAAAATCTGATCTTCCTCCTCCTGAATGTAAATCATGTTGCTGCTGTGGTTCTTTAACTGTTTAGTCTCAGACTGCAGCTGCTGATTCTTTTCATTCTGGATCAGCTGATTATTTTCTCCTTAATGAAAACAGAGACTCTTTCACACTGTTTGTTCTGTCCAAACCTCAGAACGTTCACATAATTCAAATTAAATGTTTTTACATGAAAAATGAATTCAACTATTCTCCAAGTTAAACGTGTCGATCAGCTGATGGAGCAGCTCAACAAACTGCTGGAGTTTAATTTCTAACCAAACTTTATATTTTCTAAACTCTTCATGTGTAAAAACCTGAAGCTGTCAGATAGATGATGTGAAGTAAAAATATCTGAGCTGGAGGAGAAAATACTCGAAGTACAAGTACCTGTAACTTGTTCTTAAGTTCTGCGTGAAAAGGAAACTAAGCTGAACAAAGACTCATGAAACTGATCCAACATGAGGCCAAAGAGGCAGTCAGCTGCAGAGTTTCAGTGAACTAAAGGGAGGCAGGGAGCAGGTCTAACTGAAGAAGTCCTGGACTAACTGAAGAAGTCCTGGACTAACTGAAGAAGTCCTGGAACCTGATGTGATGTCAGCAGGTGTGAATGAAGACCGAACACACAGCCTGTAAATCTTTCATAGACTGCGTGGCTCCATAATATATCTGGTCCCCACACTGTGTCTGCGTTCAGCCTGTTATTGTGAAGCTGATTCAGTTACACAGTCTCTGATCTGACCCGCCGGTCCCGCCCACCTGTTGCTCCAGCTGCTCTGAACTCACCTGTTGGCGGGAAGAGTTCCAGTCCAGCCCGGTTCAGATGAAGGAGAGCTGGACTGTGAGAGACCTGCAGACTGATGGATGGCAGAGAACATGATCTGTGCGGCTGCTGGTCCCTCAGACTGAGTCCAGTAAGTACAAAATCCTTTAAACGACCCTATGGACACGTGGACTGCGTGACGTGTGCAGCGCAGCGTGTGAGCCCCTTTGCGCGGTTCTGACCGCCACATTAAAAGCACTGGATCTACATATTTATAGGTTCCATTCCACAAGTCACCGGAACGTTTTTCCTGGTCAGCCGACGCCACGCCCACTATACCTTTGGGAAGTCACGTGAAAGCAGTCCAGCTGCGCGAGGACAAAAATGGATGGAGCAAAAACAGAAACATGGTAAGTTTCATTTTACGCTGTGTGTGCGCGCGTGTTTGTGCGCGTGCACGTGAGAGATTAGCCTATATAATCAGTTTAAAGTCCACGTTAAACAAACACCTGTCCGCGAGCCTCCACTGCATGTAAGATTTATGTAATAAGGTGTTTTAAGCTGCTTTCCCTGCAGACTGAACTGTGATCACACAGTGGCCCTCATTTATCAAAAGTGCGTACACCAAATTTCCAGCGTACACCTGGCGTACTCCCAAAACCACGGTGACTTTGAGATTTATTAATATGGACGTTGGCGTACGGCACGCTCAAATCCTACGCCAGCTCAGGAGGTGGTGTACATGTACGCAAGTTTTGAGTTAGAGCCGAAATGCGCAGAATTAATTTCCCAACAGCACAAACTGCACTGACAATCTAAAATACATGATATATTATGACCCACTGTAACAGAAACAACGTTTGAAACATTAATTGTTGTGTTTATATTTGAGCAGCACGGACTGTATACAGCCTATTGAGCAGTCAGAACATGCTTTGATTTGTATTTGGACTATTTTATCGTAGCTTTTGGTGCCTTTTATTTGGGTTTGCTTTTAATAAAATGTGGACCTTCAAATGAAAAGACTACAAGCAAAAATGTTAAAACAACGAAGAGCATAAGCGGATGGCTTGAAGCACTGAGACTGGCTGCCGAAATAGGTGAGGCGGGCACAGACATGTCGCGCACAAAGCCCTGCATTTATTATCAGACAAACTTTATATTATGACCGCACAGCGAGCACCGACACCCCCGCTAAAGGCCCCGCGTCCCCAGACTCTGGCATGCTGATCTCTGTTCATGTGTGAGTCCAGGGTCAGTGCGTAAAGCCCAGTCCCGGAGGTGATGGAGCAGCTTTTTATCAGAGCAACATACTTTCATTTGGAGCTTATTTGGGACTTTGATGGGCGTTTTAGTGCTAAATCTGGCCCTTGGAGAACCACAAGTAGCCAATGTATAATTCTAGGAACAGACAAAAACTTCTAGTTTGTGGAACGCGCTCTACAAACAGGTGGTACAGACGTGGTGCAGCTCATCATTGTGTTTGGACAATGTTTCACTCTGAACATAAACGAAAAGTTACACCGCGGATGGCCAGATCCAAGTCCGTGCGCGTCCAGACCCGTGTCCGTGCGTAATAGTCCCAGGACAGCACAGAGCTGTTTCCCAAAGCTGCAAAACATTATGAAGCCTTGCTTTGCACGCTGGGGTACACCGCCCGCATCTGTCCGTATGTCCTCCGTTCATCAAAGTGAACGCTCAGCGAGAAGCTCTCGGCCCGTGCCCTGCTTCTCCGGGATGAACGCATCCTCCTCTGGGGCTGACAGCGCACTGGTCTGCTCCAGCGAGGTTGACAGCCCGCGGTGGTCCCCCTGACTCCAGCACTGGCTCTCCGGCTGGACCTGAACTGTTTATGGCTCATCTGACTGCTCGTGTCCAGTTTTAAGCGCGTTGAACATTTTGTTAAAATATGTCCAGTTTAAATCATCGAATAAAAAATTATTAAATTGTTTCCAAATGAAAAACCTCGTAATATTAAAATGCACAATATTTTTGAACATGTATGCCGGGGAGGGGCTCTAGTGGTGAAACTAAACATTTAATCTTTATTTAATCTGTCAAAACAACATAATATTTTGTTTCTGAAGTTTTAACTTGTGGACTTCCTGCTCCAAACCATGTATTTCTTGCCGTATTCCGTCAGTCCTTGCCGTAAAGTCCTGGGTGCAGCCTCCTGAAGCTTGAATAATTGGGGCGTTTCATTCAAATTATACACGTTTTCAGCCGCCGCATTTATCAACACCAGGTGGTGCGTACACCTGGATTTCAAAGGTACGCACAGCTTCATAAATCAGGCGCTGAGACCAGTGTAAGCATAATCTTACACACAAAAATACGCCCGTCTCTACGCAAGAATGATAAATGAGGGCCAGTGTGTGTGTGCGTGTGTGTGTGTGTGCGTGCACGCGTACGCATGTGTGTGCGTGTGTAGTCACTGTGAGGACTGAAACTGAAAGCTGAACTTGTGGGACAGAAGCTCGTGATTCTTACGTCACGTACAAAACCCAAACATGATGCTGATGAAAGTGTTTGGTGCTCAGGTAGATACTCTCTGACCGGAAGTGACACCTGGCCTCGGGAGCGTCCCCCCCCACCTGTCTCTCCGACCAGGTATGAGGAGGACTCACAGTATGCAGGACCTGCCTCCAACAGGTTTGAAATCTTTTTATTCACATTTCTTTTCTTATGATTCAAAGTACAAAGTATCTGCTTTTAAAACACTTAAGAAACCAAAGTACTATTAGGATGGTTCTGTGTGTCAGGAGTCGCTGACATGACAAACAGAATTTAACAATACAGAAAGCAAACTTTCCTATTAAACACTGTTACTCACTGATATATACAGTGTGTGTGTGTGTGTGTGTGTGTGTGTGTGTGTGTGTGTGTGTGTGTGTGTGTGTGTGTCCATGGTGGACGAAGTGTTTACGTCCTTTTCTTAAAGCTCCAGTGTTCAATATTTCTCAGGATCTACAGACAGAAATGCAATTTAAGATCCATAGCTATGTTTTCAGTGAGCTTCCATAATGAACCGTTACGTTTTTATTACCCTCCTGTCTACAGACACCGCGAGGCCTCTTACATGCACACCACCATGTTGTGCCCCCATGTTTCTATAGTAACCAAAGGGACAAACTGCTCTACAGAGTGCGTTTCATCACTACGATGGATACGTAAGAAGAACAAGTAACGTTAGTAGTAGTTGTCTGGTTTATTAGAAGAAAAAGCTCTGTGGTTCAATCCCCGGCTCCTCCAGGCTGCATGTCGAAGTGTCCTTGGGAAAGATACTGAACCTTGAAACCCTGTTCCACCAGTGTGAGAATGTGTGTTATTGTGTAAAAACGCACACAGCATTTACTTTTATCAGAAATGTTACCAAAGTAAAACTATGCAAATATAATCAGGGAAATGATCTTATTAACAGAACTTCATGGCCCCGGCCTGCAGCCCTGTCCTCTCCTCAGATCCCTCCTGCTCATTAATATAAAGCAGAACTTATTTCCTTCAATAGCGTCACTTTGGGCTCACAGTTACTCCAAGCCCGAAGTGACGCCATCAGAATACTGGCTTTATCTCCACAACACGAAGCTCAACATTATTGCGAAGCAGCAAATCTTCACGCGTGTGAACCGTGAAATGTTTTTACATGAAATGATTATAAAAATAGTAGTCAGTCAGCTCAGGTACCAGCTGTACGTGCATAAAGTAAAGATCGTATTTTCTAAACTCTTCATGAGTAAAAATCTGACTTTGTAAAGTAAGTGAAGCTGTCAGATATGTTATGTATGCTTGCTGATATCGTATCCTGATGCTTCTGTATCGATCACGATCAGCAAATGCTGTGGCCTAGGTTTTGAAAAAGAAACACAGGGAATACCGAGCTCGAGCTTTAAAACACTGGCTGACAGAACTTGTTAAAATGCAAATCTATTCCAATACTGTTCTGAATTTAATGATCATTTTTAAAAAGGAATAAGTATCAGTAAGCCTGTTTTGTAAGTTTTTTATTAACTTACTGTAATAATTGTAGTTCAGGTGAAAATGTTTTAGTCAAATCACATTCAAACATACAAACCCCCCCCCCTCCCGCATGAGTAAATGTAAATGCTGGCTGCGATTCAAATTGCTCCTTGTGGATAGTAAAGTAACCCTGATCCTTGATCCTCTCTGTGTCCCAGTGTCAGACGTGAGGCTGGTTCTTGTTGGGAAGACTGGCTCAGGGAAGAGCTCCAGTGGAAACACCTTACTGGGAAGAAACGCCTTCACTGAAGCTGTCAGCCTGCTGTCAGGTAAAACACACACAGGTTTAGTCCAGGAAAGTTACACGGACTAAATGATTGGTTGTCTCGTGTAATCTTCTCCCTGATAGGCTCGTTTTCCTTTGGAGACACTGGAAGTCAGATACTAATAGATAATAAAACTGACCTGTCAAAAGAAGTCAGGAACATCATCAGCTGATAAATGTCCCACAATAAATCCTAAAGCTTTGCCTCATTGCCTTTAGTGACTCCATTTCACATTAATAACTGGCTCCACCATAATTACATCAGTTTCCTGGGTTGTTTCAGGTCAGTATTTTTTGTTAAGGACAATTTAAGGTCAGGTTTTCACTCATTTTACTGTAAAAACACATCTTAGTCCACAAACCTTTTAAACCTACAGTGACTAAACACAGAATTTAGTTTGATAAAGAAGCTGGATTTTGTAAGAACAGTTATCATGGTCTCCAGAGCCACCCGAGGCCAGGTCTGAACCATGATCGATGGCGTCTTCACCTGAGGCCAAAAATGTTTTCGTTTCCTGAGAAGTCATGAAAGGACACCATTATGGTTGGCAGGTTTATTTCACAATAAAACAAGTTATAGAGTGAAATTCACGTTTGTAAATCCCTTCTGCTACCTTCTGCAGACAATATACATTAATACAGAATCAATAAAAAAACCTGGTAAACAGAAATAAACTATCATCACTGGAGCAGCGCTGAGTGCTGTTAGGCAACGATTTGTCAACCCAGGTGGAAATGGCTTCTTTCTCTATTCAGAACCATCCACCCATCCTTATCTTTCAGACGTAGGTAAACTGCTGAGTCTCTACACCTGAGGAGTTCACTGCATTAGACAGCATACACTAGGTGTCTTTTCTTGTGTTTGGCTGGGTCTTTGGACCAGAATCTGTCTCAGACGGTGTACTGGGGTTTAAAAAACACAGGGATGTGGTGTTTGTTAAAGATCCTCCTGAGTTTCTCTGATACTCCAGACACACAGTGGAATCACAATGTTGTTGCGTTTGACCTTCTTCTCCTCGTTCCCCGTGGTGGTGTTCTTCCTGGATTTAAATAAGTTAAAACTCACAAACGCTAAATGCTCTGTTTAGTTCATGAAGTCAACTGTCCGTCATGAGGACGTCATCCCGTCCTCTGACTGCACCCCCCCCTTTCTTCATCTACACCAAAAACAAACAGGGAAAGGGGCATGTGCGTGTTACTTTGTGGCTTTAACAACTCTGTAGACACAAAATCCAGATGCCCTGCAGACCCTGCTGCAACCAGCGAAGAGCCAGAACAGTCCCATCTAGTATAGAACTTTCTTTTTTATTTATTAAAAATAAAAACTCTGGTTAAGTTTTTGGGACAGACAGGATTCAGGATTCAAAACGACTCATTCCTTCTAGAGAGCTGAGCTTAGACCCAGTCTGTGATGCACACCAAGGTCCTCATGTTTGCCTGTTGCCCTGCAGACAATGCACCCGTCCCCAATCCATATTCCTGTACCAAAGGCTCCATGTAATTATTTCGGGCTGTGCACGACCGGGCCCCAGGGGTCAAGGCCTGGCCTTCAGGCTCATTCCCAAAGGAAGAGTATGTAGGATGTATGATGGAGTTTTTACTGTTCTTACCTTTGTCCTATAAAGCATGTGTCTCTGTGACCCCCCCCCCATCTGACTGCTTTCTCTCCTCAGTGACCGGACAGTGCTTAAAACAGAAAGGCTGGGTGTTCGACAGAAAGCTGACCGTCGTCGACACTCCAGGCCTCTTAGACACCTCAGAGTCTGACCAGACAGTGAAGAGAGAGATCGCCAAATGCATCAACATGTCGGCCCCGGGGCCCCATGCCATCCTGCTGGTTATCAAGGTGAGGCCCTTCACAGCAGAGGAAAGAGACGCTGTCAGGAAGGTGGAGGAGGTCTTTGGGGAGGACGCCTGGAAGAACACCATCATCCTCTTCACCCAGAATGAGCCAACTGGACCAGACTTTGAGCGACAGCTGGAGGAGGCCGGACCAGAGCTGCAGGAGATCCTGAAGAAGGCAGGAAACAGATATCACGTCTTCAACAACCTTAAAGTCAACGATCGTGGACAGGTCCTGGATCTGCTGGAGAAGGTGGAGGAGATGGTGGCTGCCAACGGAGGAGGGTTTTACTCCAACTACACCTACCAGCAGGTGGTGGAGATGCTGGATCAGAGAGAGGCAGAGCTCAGAGAGTTCTACCAGAAGAAGCTGGAGGAGGAAATAAAAGCTGTGGCGTCAAAGTACGAGAAGAAGCTGAGTGAAGCTCAGCGGGAGCGTCACAAGGTGGAGGAACGACTGCAGTCTGAGCTGCAGGAAGTGAAGCGCTACTATCACGCTTTGGAGAGCGGAGTCCGTCAGGTTGTGGAGCAGACAGTGCCAACCGACTCCAAAGAAGAGATTCTGAAGTTTCATGAGACTCTGAAACTGAACTAAACTCTGCTGCCCCCCCCGCTGTGTCCAGCTGTACAGCTCTGTAGCCTGACTGTGTTCAAACTCTGACAACCTGATTCTGGGAAAATGTGTCTAAACAGATGCACAAACATCAAGAATACTTACCCAAAGTACTGTAGTTACTTCAGAAGTTGCAAGAAAACAAAAATAACAGAATCATCTGGACAGTTAATGCAAGTTTATTTTTTTGTAAAAATAAGTCCCCAACTAGTCCCCAACCTCTGAAACTGATTCCCAGACATCTGCAACGAGTTCTCAAACATTTGCTAGTATGTCTGACCTTTGCAGCTGGTCCTCAGAATACTGTAGCTAGTTAGTCCAGAAGTTGCAACAAAACAAAAAGAATCATCTGGAAGGTTCATACAAGTTTATTTTTTTAATAAAAATAAGAAATTGAAAAATGCACAACAGGTAAGACAGTGGATGGAAACTAAAGGTGAGCTGGGGTGTACAGGGAAGACACAGCAAGCTAAAAACAAGATGAGCTCTGATTGGTCGTCACACGTAGATGTCTTCTACATCCACAGACATCTGCTTTGTGACTGGTGTTTCTATGGTAAGAACAGGATTACAGTGAGCTGTTTAGAGTAGAACAAGTTAGCATTATTTAGCATCTGTTAGCAACTGTAATTTTGTGTATGTGTTACCATAAATAGAGTCCTGCTCTCTCTGGTGCTTCCCTTCCTCCTCGTCTTTCCCCTTGTTGGTGACGTGCATCACCTCATAAACATTTTTCTCCAAAGGATCTGAAGCAAGAGAGCAGATTTTAACATACTGACTTCTGCAACTGGTTACCAGACATCCGCAATTAATATGCAGTCCTGACCTCTGTAACATGTCCCCAACATCTGTAACTAGTCCTCAGCCTCTTTAACTACTTCTACAACTAGTTCCCAGACATCTGTAACTAATATGCAGTTCCCGATTTTTGCAACTAGTTCCTGGTCATCTGAATAAGTCCCCCACCGCCGCAAACAAGTCTCTGACCTCTGCACCTAAAGCTGAGTTGTGGTGTGCAGGTAAGACACAGCAAGCTAAAAACAAGATGAGCTCTGATTGGTCATCACACGTAGATGTCTTCTACATCCACAGACATCTGCTGAGTGATTTGTGTTTTATTGTTATTTTATTTTATTATTGTTTTATTATTTAGTTTTATGAGTAAGCACATTGGCCCTCATTTATCAAAAGTGCGTACACCAAATTTCCAGCGTACACCTGGCGTACTCCCAAAACCACGGTGACTTTGACATTTATCAATATGGACGTTGGCGTACGGCACGCTCAAATCCTACGCCAGCTCAGGAGGTGGTGTACATGTACGCAAGTTTTGAGTTAGAGCCGAAATGCGCAGAAATCATTTCCTAACAGCACAAAATGCACTGACAAACTAAAATACATGATATATTATGACCCACTGTAACAGAAACAGCGTTTGAAACATTAATTTTTGTGTTTATATTTGAGCAGCACGGACTTTATACAGCCTACTGAGCAGTCAGAACATGCTTTGATTTGTATTTGGACTATTTTATCGTAGCTTTTGGTGCCTTTTATTTGGGTTTGCTTTTAATAAAATGTGGACCTTCAAATGAAAAGACTACAAGCAAAAAATGTTAAAACAACGAAGAGCATGAGCGGATGGCTTGAAGCACTGAGACTGGCTGCCGAAATGGACACAGCCCCACGGCCTTTAGGTGAGGCGGGCACAGACATGTCGCGCACAAAGCCCCGCATTTATTATAAGACAAACTTTATATTATGACCGCACAGCGAGCACCGACACCCCCCGCTAAAGGCCCCGCGTCCCCAGACTCTGGCATGCTGATCTCTGTTCATGTGTGAGTCCAGGGTCAGTGCGTAAAGCCCAGTCCCGGAGGTGATGGAGCAGCTTTTTATCAGAGCAACATACTTTCATTTGGAGCTTATTTGGGACTTTGATGGGCGTTTTAGTGCTAAATCTGGCCCTTGGAGAACCACAAGTAGCCAATGTATAATTCTAGGAACAGACAAAAACTTCTAGTTTGTGGAACGCGCTCTACAAACAGGTGGTACAGACGTGGTGCAGCTCATCATTGTGTTTGGACAACGTTTCACTCTGAACATAAACGATCCGTGTCCGTGCGTAATAGTCCCAGGACAGCACAGAGCACTGTTTCCCAAAGCTGCAAAACATTATGAAGCCTTGCTTTGCACGCTGGGGGACACCGCCCGTATCTGTCCGTATGTCCTCCGTTCATCAAATTGAACGCTCAGCGAGAGGCTCTCGGCCCGTGCCCTGCTCCTCCGGGATGAGCGCACCCTCCTCTGGGGCTGACAGCGCACTGGTCCGCTCCAGCGAGGTTGACAGCCCGCGGTGGTCCCCCTGACTCCAGCACTGGCTCTCCGGCTGGACCTGAACTGTTTATGGCTCATCTGACTGCTCGTGTCCAGTTTTAAGCGAGTTGAACATTTTGTTAAAAATGTGTCCAGTTTAAATCATCGAATAAAAAATTATTAAATTGTTTCCAAATGAAAAACCTCGTAATATTAAAATGCACAATATTTTTGAACATTTATGCCGGGGAGGGGCTCTAGTAGTGAAACTAAACATTTAATCTTTATTTAAATCTGTCAAAACAACATAATATTTTGTTTCTGAAGTTTTAACTTGTGGACTTCCTGCTCCAAACCATGTATTTCTTGTCGTATTCCGTCAGTCCTTGCCGTAAAGTCCTGGGTGCAGCCTCCTGAAGCTTGAATAATTGGGGGCGTTTCATTCAAATTATACACGTTTTCAGCCGCCGCATTTATCAACACCAGGTGGTGCGTACACCTGGATTTCAAAGGTACGCACAGCTTCATAAATCAGGCGCTGAGACCAGTGTAAGCATAATCTTACACACAAAAATACGCCCGTTTCTACGCAAGAATGATAAATGAGGGCCATTGTGAGCAATGTACGATCCTGAGTCACATTCCTCATTTGTGTGCACACATACAATAAAGCTGATTCTGATTCCATGGAAACAAGAGGAATAATGTGATGAGTAGAACATGTTAGCATTATATAGCATCTGTTAGCATATGTTACCGTATGTTTGTGTGTGTATGTGTTACCATAACTAGAGTCCTGCTCTCTCTGCTGCTTCCCTTCCTCCTCTTCTTCCCCCTTGTTGGTGACGTGCATCATCTCATAAACATTTTTCTCCAAAGGATCTGAAGCAAGAGAGCAGATTTTAATCTACTGACATTTCGTTCCCCAACCTTTGCAACTAGTCCCCAGAAATCTCCAACTAGTTCCTGGCCATCTGAATAAGTCCCCCACCGCTGCAACAAGTCTCTGACCTCTGCGCCTAAAGCTGAGTTGTGGTGTACAGGTAAGACACAGCAAGCTAAAAACAAGATGAGCTCTGATTGGTCATCACATGTAGATGTCTTCTACATCCACAGACATCTGCTGTGTTATGGGAGGTTTATTTTGTTTTATGTTATTGTTTTATTGTATTATTATATGAGTAAGCACGTCATCAGCAATGTACGATCCTGAGTCAAATTCCTCATTTGTGTGCACACATACCTGGCAATAACGCTGATTCTGATTCCATGGAAACAAGAGGATTAATATTAACTATTGATTGGAACATGTTAGCATTATATAGCAACTGTTAGCATATGTTACTGTATGTTTGTGTGTGTGTTACCATAACTAGAGCCCTGCTCTCTCTGCTGCTTCCCTTCCTCCTCTTCTTCCCCCTTGTTGGTGACGTGCATCATCTCATAAACATTTTTCTCCAGAGGATCTGAAGCAAGAGAGCAGATTTTAACATACTGACATTTATTTCCCTGACCTCTGCAGCTAGTCCTCAAACTCTGCAGCTAGTTACTAGTTCCCAGAGATTTGCAACTAGTTCCCTGATATCTGCAACTAATATGCAGTCCCCAACGTCTGCAACTTGTCCATAACCTCTGCAGCTAGTCCCCGACCTCCGCAGCTGGTCCCTGACCTCTGCAGCTAGTCCTCGAACTCTGCAGCTAGTTACTAGTTCCCAGAGATTTGCAACTAGTTTCCTGATATCTGCAACTAATATGCAGTCCCCAACGTCTGCAACTAGTCTCCAACCTCTGCAACTTGTCCATAACCTCTGCAGCTAGTCAACGTCTGCAGCTAGTCCCCAACCTCTGCAGCTAGTCTCCAACCTCTGCAACTTGTCCATAACCTCTGCAGTTAGTTCCCAACCTCTGCAGCTAGTCCCCGACCTCTGCAGCTAGTCCCCAACCTCTGCAGCTAGTCCCCAACCTCTGCAGCTAGTCCCCGACCTGCGCAGCTGGTCCCTGACCTCTGCAGCTAGTTACTAGTTCCCAGAGATTTGCAACTAGTTCCCTGATATCTGCAACTAATATGCAGTCCCCAACGTCTGCAACTTGTCCATAACCTCTGCAGCTAGTCCCCAACGTCTGCAGCTAGTCCCCTGACGTCTGCAGCTAGTCCCCGACCTCTGCAGCTAGTCCCCGACCTCCTTAGCTAGTCCCCGACCTCTGCAGCTAGTCCCCGACCTCCTTAGCTAGTCCCTGACCTCTGCAGCTAGTCCCCGACGTCTGCAGCTAGTCCTCAAACTCTGCAGCTAGTTACTAGTTCCCAGAGATTTGCAACTAGTTCCCTGATATCTGCAACTAATATGCAGTCCCCAACGTCTGCAACTTGTCCATAACCTCTGCAGCTAGTTCCCAACGTCTGCAGCTAGTCCCCAACCTCTGCAGCTAGTCCAAAAACTCTGCAGCTAGTTACTAGTTCCCTGATATCTGCAACTAATATGCAGTCCCCGACCTCTGCAGCTAGTTCCCAAACTCTGAAACTTGTCCCCAGACTTCTTTGACTACTTCATCAGACCTTCTGCAGCTAGTCCCCGACCTCTGCAGCTAGTCCCCGACCTCTGCAGCTAGTCCTCGAACTCCGCAGCTTGACCCCGACCTCTGCAGCTAGTCCCCGACCTCTGCAGTTAGTCCCTGACCTCTGCAGCTAGTCCCCGACGTCTGCAGCTAGTCCTCAAACTCTGCAGCTAGTTACTAGTTCCCAGAGATTTGCAACTAGTTCCCTGATATCTGCAACTAATATGCAGTCCCCAACGTCTGCAACTTGTCCATAACCTCTGCAGCTAGTTCCCAACGTCTGCAGCTAGTCCCCAACCTCTGCAGCTAGTCCAAAAACTCTGCAGCTTGTTACTAGTCCCTGACCTCTGCAGCTAGTGCTGTGTGATTGCATGTGTGTGTTACCATAATTACATTGTGGCTCCTCCTCGTCTTTCTCCTCGTTGCTATGGCTACTGTGCATCACCACATAAACATTTTCCTGCGGTGGACCTGGAGCAGGAGAAAAGATTATAATCTGACTTCTTCTAGGCTTGATTACTACAATTCCTTATTATCAGGCTCCAAAAGTCCATTAAGCCTCTTCAGGGTTAGATATGAAGTTTCTGTAATACGGCCCCAGGACTTTATGTAAGGCCTCAGGCTGTCTCTGATTGGCTGTTGTACCTGTAGTCCTCAACCTTGGACTCTTCCTCCTCCTCAAGATGAAGAAGATGAAGAAGAGCAGCATCAGGAGGAAGCAGCAGGTTAAAACAGACACCACCACACTGCTGCTGCTGCTGCCACTGCTGCTGCCGCCATCATCTGCTGACAGACAGATTCCCCGTTAACTGGTATTCTCTGCAGTACATTTATTATTTCAGAAGTGTTTTTATGTTAAATACTGTATCTTATTTGATGTATCTCATATCATCAGGGAGAAATGTCAGGTGCCAACATGAATCAAGATCTAATTGTAATTATCTTGTTGTCTCTCTGAGGTTGGCAGTAATGAGGTCTGTTTACTGCGTTACTCAAGTACTCAAAACTTTTTTGAGTACTTGTACTTGTCAGAGTATTATTTAATACACCATACTTGTGCTCTTACTTGAGTAGGTTTGTAGAGACAAATCTTTTACTCCGTTATATTTGGACAAATTAATCGTATTACTTTTGTTTACTTATTTTTTATGCTTTCATGGTCTGTTAGAGGCCGGTGTGGTCAGCTGGTCCCAGGTCTGCTGGTGCTGTGTTATCCCACCACAGTCCGGCCTCCACATGACTCTGCTCAGAGCAGAATAACAGCTGAAGCTGCAGAACGGTGGTATGTCTTTCAAATAGCGCTAGCAGCTAATATTTACTGCAGTGTGTAGCCAACCCGGTCTCATCCATAGGCCCCGTGTCCACCAGAGCGTTTTTTGCCAGCTGTTCTTCTCAAAACGCCCTGCAGGGAGCGCTAGCGGGCATTTTTGAGGCGCAGCGTTTTTTATATACAGTCAATGTTTTTTTCCGACTGCTTTGGTTGCTATGATACATCAAATCCGTGGTTGCAAGTAGTTCTTCCTGACATTACTTGATGTAAAAATGTCAACACCAGAGCAGAGGTGGGTAGTAACGAGTTACATTTACTCCGTTACATTTACTTGAGTACATTTTTGAAAAAAATATACTTCTAGGAGTAGTTTTAAATCACTATACTTTTTTACTTTTACTCGAGTAGATTTGTGAAGAAGAAACTGTACTCTTACTCCGCTACATTTGGCTACAATGAGCTCGTTACTTTTCTTTTCACCTCTTTGGTATTCTACACATTGTTATATGCCTCGTTTTAATGTTTTATTTTGACAGAGAGCGAGACTTCCGCTAAAGGCTCCACCACGTGACTGTGTTTCACCAATCAAACGTGGTTATGCAGTCTCAGTCGTCACGTGACCATACTTGTAGCAAAACAAAAATGTCACAAACCGTCAGCAATGCAGACACAGACGATCATGAGGAACACCCTTGGCCTCATATTGAAAGCATGTTTACCTTAGTAAAAGTGCGAAACAGCAGCTACATTATGCGATGTCTACTGTGTCTACCAAAACAAACGGACATTTAAGCATTCAAAAGCTCAACATCTAACCTGAGGAAATATGTAGCGGTAAGTTTTATGTTTTACTTTTTTTTGTTGATGTGGATAGGCGAATGTTTGTCTTTTAGGTTACAGTTTTAAATAGGGCTGTCACTTAGGTCGAAAATCCTAACCCCTAACCCTAACTATAATTTGCCTAAAGATGATTATTTTTGCATTTTTTGTCTGTCTGGTTGAACACTTGAGTTAAAAAAATAAATCAGACGTTACTCAACAGTTACTCAGTACTTGAGTAGTTTTTCACCAAGCACTTTTTTACTCTTACTCATGTAATTATTTGGATGACTACTTTTTACTTTTACTTGAGTAATTTTATTCTGAAGTAACAGTACTTTTACTTGAGTAAAATTTTTGGCTACTTTACCCACCTCTGCACCAGAGTAGCCGACTTGCTCTGGCCCTCGCGCTGTATGAAGAGAAGTTAGTGGGGAGAGAGGACGGACTCGCCGTATGTGGGTTCGGCGAGTAGCCTACTACCGTTTGGTCCAAGAACTGAGGTTGCACGAAGCCCGGTTCCAGGATAGTAACCGTTGCTACGGTGTGGTATTTGTCCCGCCCCTCCTCTACTGTGATTGGACAGCTGAGTAAGAAGTGACAGTTAGGCCCCGTGTCCACCAAAGCGTTTTTTTCTGACGCCAGCGTCTTTTTTCAATTCATTCCAATGGAAGCGCCGCATTTTTCCGAGCTGCTAAAACCGCCAGGAGCGTGACGAGGCGCTGAGCGTCTTTTCGCGCTGAGCGTTTTTTTCCGTCGCCGAGAGTTGAAAAAATTTCAACTTTGGGGAAAACGCTGCGCTCGTCACTGTCACTTTTTACCCAGCTGTCCAATCACGGTGCAGGAGGGAGCACATCCGATCTTGAACGAAACGATGTGCCTACTCGCCGAGGTGTTTCCTCGGCCGCAAAATCTCATGAACACACGTACGGAAAAGTCCGTACTCTCATGTTTCAGCCTTCTTTTCATGCAGAGCGAGGGCCAGAGCGAGCAGGCCTATGTACATTGTGGTGACATTTTTACATTCAGTAAATTAAGTAGGCTACTCTACTTGCAGCACATCGCCTCCACGGAAATTATGTATCATAGCAACCACAGCTTCTCGAAAAAAAACACTGCGCCTCCAAAACGCACCCTAGCGCTGGCAGCTAGGCGTTTTCAGAACAGCAGGTGGCGTTTTCAGCTGGCAAAAAACGCTTTGGTGGACACAGGGCCTGACAAGCTCAGCGTTTTCCCCAAAGTTGAACATTTTTCAACTCTCTGCGACCTGAAAATAAACGTGCAGCGCCCGGCGAAGAAAAGACGCTCAGCGCCTCGTCACGCTCCTGCCGTTTTTAGCAGCTTGGAAATACGCGGCGCTCCCATTGGAATGTATTGAAAAAAGACGCTGGCATCAGGAAAAAAACGCTTTGGTGGACACGGGGCCTTAAACTGTATATATGGAACGCCAAAAGGGTCATGGACGTAGTGACGTCACCCGTTGGTTTGTGGACCGCCGTTTTGAAGCCTCGAGTTTGGCCAATAGGGTGCTGCCATGTTTTGCAACCAGGAAGTGACGATACGACGGAGCTAACGGCCGTGTGCGGAGCTAGCTAGCTAGCTTAGCTAGGTGCAGCTGTAACTCAGGTTAACTGTCATTTTAACAGGCTGATAAGTTTGTCCAGAGAACAACAGTCTGAAAACTAAATGTTCTCACCAGAGAAAGTGAACAGCCGACTCCTGATAAGCTTTTCAGCAGCTGGTTAAATTTACACAGCGCCGAGAGTGCGAAGTCGGCTCTAGCCTGATTGACAGGTCACCATGGTAACAACTTGTCAATCACAGATAACCCCGCCCTGAAACATTCTCTGCTTTGTGGTCTATTTTAAAATAAATGGGACCATAATTTACTAAATGAACATCATGCTGTGTTGAAGAAGACTTGAAACTAGCGACTGAGACCATAAACTCATCAGGAAAGTGTTTACTGGGGTAATTATTCAGCTGAGAAGGAGAAACATTTTCCCATTATTTCTAATGGAGCCGGACTTCTTTTTGCAACCAGAAGAGTCGCCCCCTGCTGGATTTTCAACAGAATGCAGCTTTCAGGGACTTCAGCATCGGCTTCATGTTGTAGACCGGAAGCTTCCCGCTTGGTCTCATCCCAGGGGTCAACACATTCTCACTCCTAACTCATCACACATGGACGCTTGGTCAAGACCCCTTAGCTTCGCTTTTTAACCCCCAGGGTACCCTTTAGTTTTGTTTTTCTCCGGTTACACTTTCAAAATAAATTGTTAACGTTGCTCAATGTCACAACTTGGTTACGTTCAGGCAACAAAAGTACTTGGTTTGGTTTAGGAAAAGATCCTGGTTTGAGTTAAAATAATGACATTAGGGCTTATTATGTTACCCACTAAAGTTGCATAACCTACAAAACCTCAATAAAGAGGTTCAATGGTGACCTTTTGTTTCACACAGGAAGCGAACACCAGGCTCCTGGTAAAAGTCTCTTTTTGGCCAGCCGTCCTCCTTACTCTGACTTTTCTGTTAGATATCTTACACCTGCCTTGTGGTGATGGCACAGTGAATAAGATGCCCGCCTTTGGTGTGAGAGACCCGGGTTCAATCCCCCACTGTGACCCATCCACCATTGTGTCCCTGAGCAAGACACTTAACCTCTGACATGTATAGCAATTGTATTGTAGTCGCTTTGGAAAAAAGCATCAGCTAAATGAATAAATGTGAAACTGACGCTAAGAGGATCCCCAGTGCGTTACAAACTGACACCAACGGGTCTTGACCGAGCGTCCTTATGTGACGTCCTGGGAAGAGAACATGTTGGTGCAGCTGGCTGCGGTCAGTAACGTCACAGCAGTGCAGACGCTGAGCTGACAGAGATCAGGAGATGATGATTGAACGTTTCATCACATATAGATCCAGGTGTGTTCGTTACCTGAGGAAGACCAGCTGAAATCATTCCAGTCACATGCGCATCAGATAAAAGATTTTATTTCTAAAGTTATGCGCTACTCAAGTAATTTTTTTCAGTAAATTCTTTTGTACTCCTACTCAGGTAGGAGTATTTCTTCTTGATGCTGTGAGTAACAGTAGTAGTTTTTGGCTACTCTACCTCTGGTATCTGGACTCCACCTCGAGCAGGATGATCTTGTACACCTTTCGTTTCCCTCCTTGATCAAACACCTGCAGGCTGTAGTTTCCTGCGTCGGCGGTCTGAACTCGGCTGAATCTCAGCGAGCCGTTTCTCAGCAGCTCACAGCGTCCGCCGCCACAGCTCCTGTTGTCGTTCTTCGGGGTCAACAACCGGCTGGGAAGCTGAGTCCAGCGGAATTCCCATTTATCGTTCACCAGCCATGTCACATTTGAGTCCAGCAGGACCGCCTTGCCGCTGTGGGCTGTGATGGTCTCTGCAGAGGCAGCTGGGGTCAGAGGTCACACTCAGTTATGACATGACTGAAGTGAAGTCGACAATAGATTTAAAGGGAATTATAACAAAATTTAGAAACACTAAAGAAACAAGTGGCGATAAAACGCTGAGAACGACGGCTTTAAAACAACAGATGCTGTGAGAACATGCTGATGTGCAACAGGAACTTGACCACTACAGGACAAAGAGACGTCTGTGTTGGTCCAACAATCTATCAGAAACCTTTATTACAGACTCACAGTCCAGATCTTACCCACAGCGATACCAAAAGACATGCCCACAAACACACACATAAAACCACCAGAGTAGATCATGGTGAGAATATCAACAATAATCAGGTAGATTTTATGGTGTTAAACGTGAGAAGGTGACCTGTTTTAATAACACATATAGAATATAGAATCATCAGCATAGCAACGAACACGAATGGGTTTACCAAATCTAAATAAATATACAGAGGAGCCGAGCAGGAAGCTCTGTGGTTCACCAGAGGAACCTGTGCTGGACTCAGACAGGTTATTATTAAGAATCAAAACATGTCAAAGGATGTGATGAAAAAAACGGCTGCCATCAGCCGTATCTAATTCTGCACGTCAGGGCAATAACGATCAGTACACCACAAACCAGACTGCCTCTGCTTCTGGTTCAGCATTGTGTGGGTCTGTTCTCATGGTGGTCTGCTGCTGTGTGTCTGACTTTCTGGCAGTTTGGCTGTAGAATAGTGAATTAGATTTAGATGTAATTAGATTTACACCAATTAGATTTATCATCTACAGACTGCAGTTAACTAAGCGAGGATATTCTGAGCTTTGTAAGATTTTAGTTTGTGCAGTGCTGGGTTTCCTTTTGACCGGGACCCCCCAACCCCTTTGTCCTTCTCCTCCAGCTCAGATATTTTTTACTTCTCTACATTTATCTGACAGCTTCAGTTTATTTATTTTATTTGTAGAGTTTAGGTTTACAGAGACAGTGCACATTAATAAACATTTATCAGTTACTTTACACAGTCAGCGTTTTTACACATGTAGAGTTTATAAAAGTTTAATTATAAATTAAACTCCAACAGTTTATAAAGGGGAGCTAGTTCATCAGCTGATTAACAGAAATTTAATTTGGAAACTATTTGATGTGAAGATTTGCTGCTTTCAATTATTTGAATGTTCTGAGGTTTGGACAGAACAAACAGTGTGAAGGAGTCTCTCTGAGTCTCTGCCACAACATTTCTCTCTGTTTTCAGAAGCTTTCAGTCTGTTAATGGAGAAAATAATCAGCTGATTGATCCAGAATGAAAAGAATCAGCAGCTGCAGTCTGAGACTAAACAGTTCAACAACTACAGCAGCAACATGATTTACATTCATGAGGAGGAGGAACAGTCACAGGACATGAAGTACTTTTACTTTAAACACTCTAAGTACATTTTCCTGATTATACTTACATTTGTTTACTTTAGTAACATTTTCAATGCAGTGCTTGAACCAGAGTATTTTTACAGTGTGGTATCAGTGGGGGTCAACCGGGGTGAAAGTAACAAGGCCAAATTTCTGAAACGGGACTGTTTTTCAAATTAAAGTTGTGTCTCTTGTTTCACGTTTCACAGTAAGGATCAATCTCCAGGTTATTTAGTGAAGTTTGGCCTGTCACAGTTTCTCAGTGGTAATAATAAGTTGTGTTTAAATGTCAGGAGTTTCTACAGTGACCACAAGTGTTTCTCTTGTCCTGCTGCTGATGTGCTGACTTTCTGTGTGTTGCAGCATCTATTAAAACATGTTTATGTCATATTATACCAGCAGAATATGGCAGTAGGGTGGATCAGAAAGACAGAGGTGGGATTCAGCCAGACGTTTCTGGACATCTGTTAGAAACGTTATTCTCAGGTCAGCTGTGTTCAGATAATCAGGAGGGCAGAGCTGATCGGGGAGAAGACTGGACCACAGGTACAGATCACAGTATTAAGTCTTCTCCTCGGACTAGCAGAGGAAGCTGCATGCTTATATTCAGAGACAGCTGATATTTATTTGGTCTCCTCAGGAGCTCAGTGCAGCAGGTGTCAGTAAAAAGCAGATCACTCGTACTGTTTTACTAAAAATATTTTAAATTCATTTCAAAATGTGACATTTGTACAGGCCTGTTCTGTAAATAGCTTTTTCATTTTTATCTTCATTTTATTATTTTCATGTTTGTCCTTTCTTTCTAAATTAGGTTTCATTTTTTCACGGTTTCTGAAACAACATGCAAATATTCCCAGTGCAGATCAGCAAAGTCTTATTTTATTTTAATCCTGTCAGGTTCATAAAACATCTAAGCCTGTTTCCTGTTTTAGGTGCATATTTATATTATATATTTATAATTTAATATCATATGAAACATTCAAAACAATTTTGGGCTGTCAGGTTACTTTTGAAACTGAATATTTAAAATAATCATAATTTTTTAATAATTTTTTTTTTAAAGATAAAGGAGAAAAGCTGCTAACAAGGTAAAAATCCAGCTCCTGTTCTTGTTACTTTTGTCCCAGCTGACGGGGCCCAAAGAAACAACGTGCCTCTGCTGTTTAAAGGTAAATTATGCAGAAGTGGTTCTACATTCAAACAGCAGCTGACAGTTACAGAGCACAGCTGGGAGTTAGTGAACGCAGCACAAATAAAGTTTATCTTTGGTCCTCTGCTCTCCCTGCTTTTACTTACAGGATCTGAGTGACTGAGACTTTGGCGGGTTCAGGATCCGGGTTTGAAACGAGGGACTGAACTGAAGATCCTGTTACCGTAGAAACGCTACATGTGATTGACAGAAAGCAACTAAATGTTTCTATTCTGAGATCAAACCGACTGACCGTCACTCTTCATCTTCATCATCATCAGGATCAGTAACGAGGCCAGAAACAACATGGCCGCCGTCTGAAGTCGACTCTGCAGCTGCAGGACTCTTCTGGCTCCGCCCCCCTGAGCTGTCAATCACTCTGAGGAGGAAACGCACACTTTCAGAGGTCAGTGTGTGTGTGTGTGTGTGTGCGTGTGTGTGACGTACGCTACCTGTTCCACAGACCTCAGACCAGCTGACTGAGCCTTGTCAAACGTCCCCAGTTTGACCAGGCTGATTTCTGGTCCAGGTCTTCAGGTCCGGGTCAGTCCGTGTCCCTAAAGGTGACGCTGTGAGATGTAACAGAGGAGTCTGTTCAAGTGAACTGGATCCCAGCAGCCAGTAAAGGGACTCGCCTGCTGCTGAAGGACAACTGTGTCGTACTTGAGTATTTTCCTGTTCAGCTGCTGTGACCTTGTTCTCCGTCTCAGAGCGACGTGCTGCTGAGCTGAACCTGATCTAAGAGGGAAATATTCTTCTTCACTCTACATTTTCTGTAAATACGTATCTCACAGAGTGAGTCAGCACCGCAGCTCTGTGAACATCTGATTCTATCTGACGCTGAAGAAACTGCTGAATCCCTCTGTGAGAGACTGTAAAGTTTAACTTTAACTTGAAGACGAGTGTTAAACCTCTGACCAGCTGACAGAATGTGAACGTCTGATAAACAGCTTCAGCAGAAAATGAGTGACAGCAGGCGGCTGCAGTGTTAAAACGCGTCAGTAATTCTTAGCCAGCATTAAATGAAAACGTTTTCTGTACGGAGAGAACTTTTCCTCTCAGACTTTGTCCTCCAACACGAGCAGGTTCTGAACGCAGGACTTTTCCTCCTACTTTTAAATTGAGGTATTTCTGCTGTGACTGAAGTAAAGGTTGTGAATCCTTGTTCCCCTGCTGAGTGACCTGCCCCCGAACACAGAATCTACGACGTACAGTATCTGCTAAATAAACATGATGCACAGAGAGTTTGGTCCTACCTGTCCGAGTCACAGCAGCAGACGAAGCCTGAGAGACGACACCAGAGAATCGTGTAAATGAAGGAGACTCGAACACAAAGTGAGAAACAGGAAACGAAACCTCTGACCCCGAGACCACACGGGGTTTCAGTCTGTTCACACGGAGCTGAAGCCGCAGAGAAGCTTTCACTGTGACTGACAGACTTTCACACCACAGCTTCTTCAAACCTTCGTGTTAGCCTGCGGCCTGAACGACAGAGTCAGGTACCTGTGTGATCCAGGTGACTTCAGGAGGAACTCTGTGGCATCAGCTGTGACTTCCTCACTGACCCTGATGATGAAAGGTGTTACCCGAGGTCTGCTGCCATGGTGACAGATTATCTGCTCGCTGCATCTCTAAGCTGCAGCGAGCAGACGGGCTTCGTGGTTAACTCGAGGTTACCCTGGAAACATGAGCCACGTTTGTCCTCGGTGTGAGACGGGGGCTTCATTTGTTCCACAGGTTGTAAAGTCACATTTAGTTTGAACTCCTTCTACAATATACAGCAATAATTCTACAAACAGAAATGAAGTGTGATCAGTGGAGCAGAGCTGAGGGGGGTCAGGGTCTCAGAGTCTGATAGCTGCTCTGCAGTCAGCTGGAGCAGCTGCACAAACTTCTACATCTCTTCCCAGCATGCAGCAGGGTGATCAGGCTGTGGCTGGGTTCGCTCTGCTGACGGAGACCAGAGGGTGTCTTCATGTCCTTTTCCCTCAAATCTGTTAATGAGAACCATCAATACACCACCTGATCAGCTGACCACCTGATCAGCTGACCACGTGATCACCTGACCACCTGACCACCTGATCACCTGACCACCTGACCACCCGATCACCTGACCACCTGTGTTTAGATCTCATCCTGACTGAAATGAAGTTATTCTGAGCAGCATCACCTTCATACAGGCAGCCTGAATGTAATAACAGGTCTGTTTCTGAGATGAAGCCGATCTGTATTAAATTATCATGACTGTTTTTTACGTTTCCAAAGAATACGGAGCAGGTTAATAAACCGGGATGAAAGTGGAATCTAAATCCCTCTGGTGTTTTCTTCTGAATACGTCTAATTCACAGCAGAGTGAAGTCCCAGTGCATAAG
This sequence comes from Lepomis macrochirus, assembly GCA_024633595.2. Taxonomy (NCBI): domain Eukaryota; kingdom Metazoa; phylum Chordata; class Actinopteri; order Centrarchiformes; family Centrarchidae; genus Lepomis; species Lepomis macrochirus. Next base: position 376,143 of record JALXJV020000021.1, read on the forward strand.
ATAAGATGATAATATGATGATATAGGGGCGTCTGTAGGGGGATGTTGCAGCCTGCAAAGTGAAGCAATGTGGTTCCTTAAAAAACACTTTTTTTAAGAGTTTCTCTTCTAAGTGTTTGACTGTTACGTCAGAGAACATTCAGGTTTTTACCTTGTAGATTTGTGATTATTCAATCTGGGAAGTTCTGAGCTTTTACTCTGATTTTTACCTTCCAGAGAATTACAACAAGAACACAGTGAAGATAATAACAAATGTACTGAGTGCTTTGCCAAGCAGCAGGTCTTATTATTGTAATGTATTATTCTAACAGTTCAGCGATCTGCATGACTTGTCTCCCTCTAAACTTTAACACTTTGAGTCACCAGCTCACTCACATGTTATTATTAGTTATCTCATTAATTTGAGGAGTTTTAAAACGTCACTTTGCTCCTGAAGCTTTTACTTCATCGCCCTGTTTCTAATGAAACTTGTGGACGTCTGACGAGTGAAGGAACGACTCTGATCTCAGTGCTGATCCACGCTGACTGCAGGTGAGTGTTTTCTCCACCAGGTGGTGCTGCAGCAGAGGAGAGGGAGCATCCATAGTAACTGTGTTCAGATATCTGACAGGCAGATTAATCGCACTGTGAGTCCGTTTAACATCCTGCTTTAAGCACTTAGAAAACAACCAGCACTTCTGAGTGTGAACAGCAGAACTTGACCAACAATGACGAGGATGGAAACAGTTTATTAAACATGGTGGAGACAAAAAGACGGAGGACGGCGAGTGAATGCAGGAAATTTCAGAATTTCTCCTGAGTTCTGATGTTTATTATCTTTAGTTCTGCTCTAAATACGACTGTGATGCTGATTCAGCTGCTGGTCTGAACCCACACAGTGAACTCTGCACATAGACTCTTTAGACCTGCCAGTTAGTCAGTTTGGACCCCTGGAGCTCATTCCATAGTTTAGGGGCCACTGCTGAAAAAACCCAGTCAGCCCTGGTTCTTAATCCTGGTTTAGGGCCGACCAGCTGGTCCCTGGACATTAGCGACCTCGAGTGGGCGTGGACTTGTAAGAGGTCTGAGATATAATGAGAGGCCAAACCATTTAGTCTGTTTAAATGTGTTCTGATCCAGGTGACAAATGTAACCTGATCCGTGCACACACACGTTTAACAATCTGTAAGAAGCACAGACGAATGTCTCAAACACTGTCAGACATTTGTTCTCAGAGCAGAAGAATCTGTTTGGAAACATTCAAACCTCTTCAGGTGATGTGATGAGTGCTTTTGTTAACTGATTTACAGACTGTGAGTTCAAACTGCTTTGTGTTTGTGTGGATTGGCACTATACGCACATCTGATTTTTCATTGGAGATCATGTAAAACACATCTGTGTCCATTCAGTGTCTAATACAGGGAGGAAGCTGCAGCACAGGTAATGTTTCACACTGAGAATCAGTGAATCACAATAACAACAGCCTTTTACTGGCTGATGAACTGAACTGTTTTATGCACAGTGACACAGACTTGCAACGTGATGCCGATCAAGTGTTTAGATCCGTCAAGGCTCTGAGGCTCTGAGGCCCAGGACCCGTCTTCACAAAGAATCTAAGAGTCCTCTCAGAAAACTCTTATCTTAGCTTAAAAACTTTTACCTAGGAGTCTCAGCTTAAGAGCTATTCAGGACTGATCTGAGAGCAGCTCTGAGCAAGGAAAAGACAAAAACTTTTATAGTGAGGAGGCGGGGTCGACCCCGTTGCTATGTATGACACAATCTTTTGAAGACTGTGATTGGTTGGTTGTCCAAGAAGGAAAAAAAGAGTGATTTTAAGTTCAGGTTCTATTTTAAGCTTCACTTTGGAAATTACATGCGTAATATTTCCTATCTGACCGTTCTCTCTCCTCACACACACAAACAAACATTATGTGTATATAAATCCTTGTTTTTTATTTACCATGCTGTTAATTTCCTATAAGGTATCTGATTGGCTTAGAATGATAAAAATTGTTCCACTCTTTCCAATTACACTGATTGCTGGCGTTTCTATTTAAGTGGTGGTTTGAATGTTGGTTTTAATGGATCAAACACGGAATCCAAACCAAGAAGGGCAGAAAGCCCAGCTGGACAGAGGAACAGTGTTTCCTGTCAGCCCAGTTAGTGGAAACACAAGGCCGTTCTGAAAGGAAGATTCGGGCCGGGTGTCACAGCACGGGGCGAGAAGCAGACGAGGGAGCTTAGCGCAAACTATTAACGGTTCATTCTGCTTGTGCACCAGGGAAGCTGCTGTATTCATACATGCAGTTTTTTGTCCAGTGGAAACGAAATGAACTGCGACACAATAAGAGGTTCTGAAAGTGCTGTACTTGTTTGTGTGATCACTCTGCTTACAGAAGGTTGTGACAGACCCAAATCATCACCGCTGCTTTGTTGCCAAATATCCTAATGTAGTGATTCCTTTCATTCCTGCCTGTGTCGGAGATGTTAGCTGCCTCTAATAAGATCAGTCACAAACACGATCCCTGCACGATCTAATCTATAGCGCCTGATTAACTCTCTGTCATCCTGCAACACATTTCTTCTCCCTCTGCGTCTTTCTGCCATTTTCTCCTCTACTAAAGAAACTCTTAAGCTCAGAATTGTTAGGAGCAGGGACGAGGACTTTTAAGAGGCTTAAGAGCTCTTTTAAGGCTTAAGATGCTTTATGAATTACTTTTTTCTTTACTAGGATTTTTTCTTTATTTTAAGAAGAAAAAGGGGCGGCTGTGGCTCAGGAGGTAGAGCGGGTTGGCCGTTAATCGGAAGGTCGGCGGTTCAATCCCCGGCTCCCCAGGCTGCGTGTCGAAGTGTCCTTGGGCAAGACACTGAACCCCGAATTGCTCTAGCGCTGTTCCGCCAGTGTGTGAATGTGTGTGAATGTTAGTTCCGTTTGAGCGGTTAGGCTCAGTGAGTGAATGTGTGTGTGAAAGGTGAATGCAGAAGTAGTGTTAAAGCGCTTTGAGTAGTCGAAAACTAGAAAGGCGCTATACAAGTACGGAGCATTTACATTTAAGAGTACACGCCCACTTTTCTAAGAATTTTCTTAGAATTACGTCACTAGGAGCTGCTCTTAGCCTTAAGATTCTTTGTGAATACGGGCCCTGCTCTTTATGAAAAGCGCTGTGAGATAACTGTTGTTGTGATTTGGCGCTTTATAAATAAAATTGAATTGAATTGAGGGCCTGTGCAGAATTTGGTGCGACTCGCCCCTAGGTGGTGCTATTTAATCCAACAAAATTGTTCCTCTATAACCACAAGTCACACTGACATGAATCCAGTGCCCAATTGTTCTGCATGGTCCTCTAAGTTTTGGCACCGAAGTTCACCCAAATATGCCCATAGGTGGCGCTGTTTTTGCTGATTAAACACGTCAATATAAAATCCCATTGACTTACATGTATTTTATATCTCCATAACCGCAAGTCTGATTGACACCAAATGTGAATCAATTGTTTCCCATGGGGGCCTGAAGACACCTGAAAAATTTGGTGCACTTCGGCCCAAAGGTGGCGCTGTAATCAAATGTCAAATACCCCATTCATTTCAATGGGATTTTCCAACCCAGGACATTTTGCCTCATAACTATGGCCCACTACATCGCACACTCATAAACCTTATGTCTACGTCTTTGGGGGATTGCTGCCGATTCCCATGGTACATGACACGCCTCTGTGCGATGTGGTTTTCATTTTGCGAAATTGCAAAAAATGGAAAACCTATTGTAATTAACTCCTCCGAAGCCGCAACTCCGATCGCCACCATCTCTGGACCGAGCCGAACAAAGTTTGTAGAGGGAATTTTGATCCAACAAAAAAACGTTGGAATTATAAGATAACAAGTATTTGCAAAAATTCTAAAAACAGGAAGTGATGTCAGATCTCAGGTTAGGAATGGCCAATCAACACCAGACTTGAGGACCTTATGTTGCACACACCCCTGAAGGGCTGTTTGGTGCAGTTAGCCGCTAGTTGGCGCATCTCAAAAAACATCCAATTGACTTACATTCATTTTATATCTCCATAACCACAACTCCGATTCAAACCAAATTTGGAAGATTTGTTCCCTATTGGCCCCTGAGAACACCTCAAAAAGTTGCTGCAGTTCGGCCTAAAGGTGGCGCTATAATTGAATCTCAAATACCCCATTCATTTCAATGGGATTTTCGAACCCAGGACATTTTGCCTCATAACTACGGCCTACTACATCGCACACTCATAAACCTTATGTCTACATGTTTGGGGGATGCTGCCAATTCCTATGGTGTAGTACGCGCCTCTGTGTGATGTTTTCACTTCGCTAAATAACGACAACTGGAAAACCTATTTTAATTAACTCTTTCGAAGCCGCAAGTCCGATCACCACAAAACTTTGCACAGACCATCTCTGGACCGACACGAACAAAGTTTGTAGAGGGAATATTGATCCAACAAAAAAAGGCCGAATTACAAACCGACAAATATTTCTGAAAACGCTAAAAACAGGAAGTATAACATATCTCAGGCCTGGAAAGGCCGGTCAACACCAAACTTGGGGACCTTTATGCGGCATGACTTCCCGAAGGCCTGTGTGAACTTTGGTGTCAATTGGCCAAAAGCTGGCTCTATTAATCATATGTGAAAAAACACTCCCATTCACTTACATGCATTTTATATCTCCAGTACCACAGGTCCAATTGACACCAAATTTCGGTCTGTTCTTCCCCATGGGCCACTGATGACACCTCAAAAATTTGTTGCAATTTAGATAATAGGGGCACTAAAATCGAAGCTCAAATATCTCATTAAATCTCATTCATTCTGAAACGCAGGACATTTTGCCTCAGTTTGGAGTGGCCAACATCAAACTTGGGTATGTTATGCGGCACGACGCCGGGGCTCCTGGCCCGATTCGCACACCCTCCACGGGGCCAGGGGGGCGGCTTGCGTCAGGTGGCTTGGACCCCGCTTATAACTGCTTGCAGTTCTAGTTTATTCTTTGTTCTTTGTTTATAATGCAGATACTTTTTTCAACTCTCTATTACAGTATTTACTTCTGTTAAAATGAATAAATAGAGTTTCTGATGAATGACATTATTAGAGCTAATCATAATATTAGTCCATTTTAGCACGCCAATTTAAGCATGCGATTTTCAACTTTAATCATATAAAACGTAATTTTCCAACAACAAAAATATGGCTAGTGAAATTGCTTTGTGGCTATTAACTTTGAAAAACCATTAGTCACATTGGTTAGTGAGCAAAAAAGTTCATGTCATGTTAATGCCCTGTTAACAATGAATCCTCCATGCACACCGAATTTAGTCACGGAGTTGCACAAAAATGGACTTTACGTTAAAATTACCAGGGGTTAGGTTGGTGCCTATCCAATAAGAGCATTATAGGGGAGAAGAATGATTTTAAATCCCATTCTGGATTTTACAGGAAACCATTGCAGAGAAGCTAAAACAGGAGACATGTAATCTCTTTTACTGGTTCCTGTTGGTACACCTGCCAGACAAGAAAGAAAAGCATGAACTAGTTTTTCCACATAATTTTTAGACCGGATGTTCCTGATGGTTGTTACAAAGTATGAAAAACGGCAGTTCTTGAAGTTCGTTTAATGTGAGAGCTAAAAGTCCAGTGTGTAATATTTCTGAGGATCACAGCCTGGATGGGACAGGACATTTGAGATTTCAGGGGTGACCCAGACCACCCCCCAAAATCACTATTGGGAATAAGTGGTCTACCTGCCATCAGGATCCCAGTACACTACAGGTGTGTAGAGTGAAGTGGAGCAGTAGATGTTGGTAAGGAGCCTCACATTAACAGAATCTGCACACCTTTTCACAGATACCAAAATCTCTCTCTGTTTCTGTCTCTCTCAGAGAGAAAATCAGCTCTGCAGCTGCAGTAGTATCTTCTCATTGTCTGTGTTTTCTTCAGGTGAGTTTCTCAGTGTGTAGATGATCTTGTTCCACCTGAGCAGGTAAATCTGACAAATCAGTGTGTTTATTTACTATTACAAACTTGTTCTGTATCTCCAGCTCTGAAACGGTCTCAGTCAGCTTTACTTGCTCTGTGACAAGTGGAACTGTTTTAATGAAAATGGATTTTCTGCTTTATGTTCGGCTCCACTGGTATTTGTGTTTGGTTCATTAGTTTCTGGATCGTTTTCTTTCTTTCCAACTTTGATTTGTGTTACCAAACACATTTTTTAATCCTGATGGACACCTTTTACACCATAACAGCTTTCATGTCTGCATATTTTGCATCAGCACTGTTGGGTCTTTACTTCTTTAGTCCTGTGACTGGAGACAAAAGCCACACCCTGTCTAAACCAACACAGCACCTGTCAACTGAATGCTAATTCATCGTACTTGCTGTGTGTCATAGTGTTTGTTACACTGTACTTGAACCATGACCTTACATACGCTATTAAAGTCACCCCTTTTCCTTTCTTTATTTTATTAAAGGTGGGTAGAATGGAAAATTTATTCTTGGCACAACTGAATAAAAATAGTTCAATACTTAGAGCTGACAGATGGTGAGCCTCAATCTCCATTGTTTCCACATTCTTATTTACATCTCACGCATGCAAAGACAAACACAAAACAAAACGATGAATTCCAACAAGCACCAGATGTGACGCAAGTCTGGGACCTTTGTTGTTTATGTGCCTAAACTTTACATAAACCAGTTTACATTCCAGAGACGACAAGCTCAGAGCTGGTTGTTCAGTGTGACTCACAGAAAGTGCTTTTATTGTTCCTCTTGCTGCACTGCCTCAAGTCTGTGATTCATGTTTCAGCCCGTAGTGATTTATATAGCAGCCCGTAGTGATTCATGTTTCAGCCCGTAGTGAATCATGTTTCAGTCGGTAGTGATTCATATAGCAGCCCGTAGTGATTCTCGTTTCAGCCCGTAGTGATTCATGTTTCAGCCTGTACTGATTCATGTTTCAGCCCGTAGTGATTCATGTTTCAGTCGGTAGTGATTCATATAGCAGCCCGTAGTGAATCATGTTTCAGCCCGTAGCGATTCATGTTTCAGCCCGTAGTGATTTATATAGCAGCCCGTAGTGATTCATGTTTCAGCCCGTAGTGATTCATGTTTCAGCCCGTGAATCATGTTTCAGCCCGTAGTGATTTATATAGCAGCCCGTAGTGATTCATGTTTCAGCCCGTAGGGATTCATGTTTCAGCCCGTAGTGATTTATATAGCAGCCCGTAGTGAATCATGTTTCAGCCCGTAGTGAATCATGTTTCAGCCCGTAGCGATTCATGTTTCAGCCCGTAGGGATTCATGTTTCAGCCCGTAGTGAATCATGTTTCAGCCTGTACTGATTCATGTTTCAGCCCGTAGTGATTCATGTTTCAGTCGGTAGTGATTCATGTTTCAGCCTGTACTGATTCATGTTTCAGCCCGTAGTGATTCATGTTTCAGCCTGTACTGATTCATGTTTCAGCCCGTAGTGATTCATGTTTCAGTCGGTAGTGATTCATATAGCAGCCCGTAGTGAATCATGTTTCAGCCCGTAGCGATTCATGTTTCAGCCCGTAGTGATTTATATAGCAGCCCGTAGTGATTCATGTTTCAGCCCGTAGTGATTCATGTTTCAGCCCGTAGTGATTCATGTTTCAGCCCGTAGTGAATCATGTTTCAGCCCGTAGTGATTCATGTTTCAGCCCGTAGTGATTTATATAGCAGCCCGTGAGTGATTCATGTTTCAGCCCAGTAGCGATTCATGTTTCAGCCCGTAGCGATTCATGTTTCAGCCCGTAGGGATTCATGTTTCAGCCCGTAGTGATTTATATAGCAGCCCGTAGTGATTCATGTTTCAGCCCGTAGCGATTCATGTTTCAGCCCGTAGCGATTCATGTTTCAGCCCGTAGTGAATCATGTTTCAGCCCGTAGTGAATCATGTTTCAGCCCGTAGTGAATCATGTTTCAGCCCGTAGCGATTCATGTTTCAGCCCGTAGGGATTCATGTTTCAGCCCGTAGTGAATCATGTTTCAGCCCGTAGTGAATCATGTTTCAGCCCGTAGTGAATCATGTTTCAGCCCGTAGTGAATCATGTTTCAGCCCGTAGTGAATCATGTTTCAGCCCGTAGTGAATCATGTTTCAGCCCGTAGCGATTCATGTTTCAGCCCGTAGGGATTCATGTTTCAGCCCGTAGTGAATCATGTTTCAGCCCGTAGCGATTCATGTTTCAGCCCGTAGCGATTCATGTTTCAGCCCGTAGGGATTCATGTTTCAGCCCGTAGTGATTTATATAGCAGCCCGTAGTGATTCATGTTTCAGCCCGTAGCGATTCATGTTTCAGCCCGTAGCGATTCATGTTTCAGCCCGTAGCGATTCATGTTTCAGCCCGTAGTGAATCATGTTTCAGCCCGTAGTGAATCATGTTTCAGCCCGTAGTGAATCATGTTTCAGCCCGTAGTGATTCATGTTTCAGCCCGTAGTGAATCATGTTTCAGTCGGTAGTGATTCAAACAGCAGCCCGAAGTGATTCGTAGTGACTGGATGGTTTCTGCTGTAGGTTTGAGAAGCCCACAATCACACCTCTTCCCTTCAGAACACCATCTTCAAACAGTCATCCATCCTGCTTCAAACGCTCCACAATCATCCCAGTCCCAAAAAAACCCTCCATCTTTGGATTAAATGACTACAGGCCTGTCGCCCTGACATCGGTAGTCATGAAGTCCTTTGAAAGACTGGTGTTGGCCCACCTGAAGGACATTACAGGCCCCTTGCTGGACTCCCTGCAGTTTGCCTACAGGGCTAACAGGTCAGTGGATGATGCTGGTAGCGTGGGTCTGCATTACATCCTGCAAAATATCAAGTCTCCAGGGACATATGCAAGGATCCTGTTTGTGGACTTCAGCTCGGCATTCAACACCATCATCCCAGACATCCTCAGCACCAAACTCACCCAGCTCACTGTGCTCACTGGGAAACATCACATCCAGCACCCAGACTATTAGCACTGGCGCCCCCCTTGGGTGTGTGCTCTCCCCCATGCTCTTCTCCCTCTACACTCATCTGTCAAACTCCTGAAGTTCGCTTGACGACACAACGGTCATCAACCTCATCCAGGACGGAGATGAGTCGGCCTGCAGACGGGAGGTTGATCAGGTGGCTCTCTGGTGCGGTCAGAACAGCCTGGAGCTTAATACGCTCAAAACTGTGGAGATGATCGTGGACTTCAGGAGGAGCCCCCCCCTCTGCCCCCCATCACCATACTCAACAGCCCTGTGTCTTCTGTGGAATCCTTCAGGTCTCTGGAATCCACTATATCCCAGGACCTGAAGTGGGAGCCCAACACTGACACCATCATCAAGAAGGCCCAGCAGAAGATGTCCTTCCTGCTCCAGCTCAGGAAGCTCAACCTGCCAAAGGAGCTGCTGATCCAGTTCTACATAGCCACCATCCAGTCTGTCCTCTGCACCTAGGTTTTTATATACTGCCTGTCTGTCACTTAATGTACTTCTCCTGGAAAATGATCACAATTACCAATTCCCTGGTATTCTGATGTTCATTTCTTTTGGTTGCATTGGAAAGACTCAAAAGGTACACTATAAACCCAATATGCTCCTTTAACCATCAATGACTTTCTTATAGTGATTCATACTGCAGTAATATTGCACTAATGAGATTAAAGCTACTGAAACAAACCTTTTTCTCCTGCAGGTTCTCTGATCCTCAGATATGAACCCAGATCTCACCATCGTCCTGCTTGGAAAAGCAGGAGTTGGTAAAAGTGCTTCAGGAAACACCATTCTGGGACGGACAGCGTTTGACTTGCAGCTGGCCTTTAAATCAGCTACAAAACAGATCAGTGAAGAAAGAGGAGAAGTGTTTGGGAAACAGATCTCAGTGGTCGACACTCCAGGAATATTAAACACTCTGTTCACAGAGAAGAAGATAAAACAGTTCTGCCAGCAGCTCCTGCAGTCCTCCAGACGATGTCTGTTCCTGGTGGTGATCAGAGTTGGACGCTTCACAAAGGAGGACTGGAAGGCTGTGAAGGCAGCTAAGAGGGTCCTCGGGGATCAGGGGATGAAACACAGCTACCTGCTGTTCACTGGAGGTGATGCTTTACGGGACATCATGACACTGAAATATTTTATCTTTGAAGATGATAAACTTCCAGATGTTGTTCAAATGTTTGCGGGGGTGTATCACCTCTTCAACAATGAGGTTGATGATGAAGAGCAAGTCAGAGAGCTGCTGCTGAAGTCAGGCCACCTCAGGACCCAGAACCATCCTGATCCCCCAGGTATTTATTTTAGAAGTAAAGCCTGGCTCTGGATGATGTTTTGTAGAGATTGTAATGTTTAGTACTTTAAAGTCAGCTCAGAGTCCTGATTCTGAACCCTGACAGCTGGAAGCCGGTACAGACCACAGCTCCAGTTACAGGAGGAGAACTGAAGAGACTCTGAATCAGAGGGGGACAAACAGAGTTTACAGAGTGAACTGGCCCAAAAACTCTGGCTCCTCGTGTCCACTGGACGTGTCTCTGAAGTGTTTCAGTCTGAAGCGGTCTCTGATCCAGCAGACACATTTCTCTAATGTTTAGTGGTCTCAGTTTTCAGACAGTAGCTCTGAGGAGATGAACTAATCTGTTCTCCTTTGATTCCAGCTGATGCTTCCAGAAACAGGAGGATCGTGCTGCTCGGTCAACAGGGAGAAGGAAAGAGTTCTTCAGGAAACACCATCCTGGGATCTCAGAGGTTCACATCAGCTGATGGCTTTGATCCAGTCAGTACAGAGACTGTCTCTGGGTCAGCCACGGTGGAGGGTCGTCAGGTCACAGTGGTGGACACTCCAGGACTCACTGATGAACTTCTGTCTCCTGAACAGCTGTACCTGGAGATCAAGAAGTCTATAGTAGAGGCCAGTCCAGGACCACATGCCTTCATCATCGTGGTCAGACTGGGCAGGATCTCAGCAGCAGACGTTCAACTGTTTGAGCTACTTCCCAAAGTGTTTGACAGAGAGGCTCTTCAGTACTCCATGGTGCTTTTCACTCATGGAGACCAGCTAGGCAGTCAGGAGATCCGGTCCAGCAGATGTGTGTCAGACCTGGTCTCCATGTGTGGTGGTAGATTCTGTGTGTTTAACAACAAAGCCAGCAGTAGCAGAGAGCAGGTTAGAGACTTACTGAACACAGTAGATGAGATGGTCACAGCTAATGGTGGACAGCACTACACAGAGGAGATGTTCAGGATGGCTGAGACGTTCTTTAAGGAACAGAGGAACCTGTCAGGATGGACAGCTTCGTCAGGCAAAAATGTCTGGGAAAGATTTAAGCTTTATTTGCTTTATAACAAAAAGGTCCTGATTTTAAGGGCTGCAGAGGCCAGACCGGCTGCACGAGTAGCAAAGGCTGCTTTTGGTTTCGTTGCCATAGTGGCTACATTCGTTGCAGTGGCTGCAGTGATTGCAGTGTTTGTAGGGGCCATAGTGATTGATGTGGCCGCAGGGGCTGCATGGGTTGCAGGGCCAGTAGTTGCTGCAGTGGTTTCAGTGGCTACATCGGTTGTAGGGGCCGCTGTTGCCATAGTATCCACAGTGTTCACATGGGCTGCATGGGTTGCATGGCCAGCAGTTGCTGCAGTGGTCATTGTGGCTGCATGGGTTGTAGGGGCTGCTGCTGCCATAGTAGCCACAGTGTTTGCAGCAGCTTTATTTGTTGCAGGGGCAGCAGTTGCCGCAGTGGTTGCAGTGGCTGCATGGGTTGTAGGAACTGCCCTGGCTGCAGTGGCTGCATGGGCCGAGATTTCCACAGTTGCTGCAGTGGCTGGATGGTTTGCAGGGACCACAGGTGCTGCAGTTGCAACAGTGGCGTCGTGGGCTGCATATGTTGCAGCGGCCGCAGTTATCGCAGTTGTCACAGTTGTCGCAGTGGCCGCAGCGGCTGCATGTGCTGCAGGCGCTGTACAGGCTGCAGGAGAAATGGGGGCCGCAGGTGCAGCAGTGGCTGCAGTGACTGCATGGGCGGCAGGGGCCGCTGTGGCTGCAGGGACTGCAGTGGCCGGAGGGGCCACAGTCGCTGCAGTTGTTTCAGTGGCTGCAGTGGGCGCAGTTGCTGCAGTGGCTGTAGGAGCTGCAGGCAATGCAGTGGCTGCAGGAGCTGCAGGGGCCACAGTGGGCGCACTGGCTGTTTGTTGGTTGACATAATAAAAGAAATGAAGACCTCTTGTCTTTGTAACAACCCATCACTTCAGTTACCCCTTCAGATCCTTCTTCATGGAGCCCAGCTGGCCTCAAGGGGGTTTAAACTGTTCGATTCCCTAAAGGTCTGCGTGAGTAACAACGTGTGCAAACTTGATATCACCAACAAATTAGTACGTAAGTTGATCTACTGACGGTGTGCACGCAGAGTGACGTCTTCCAAAAGTGCAAGATGACACCTGTTGTTCATTTCTTACTTTTGCCTTAATGAATCTGCAATTTGGGGCATAACATGCAAATACATTTATTAGAGATAAAAAAGATTAGATAGATTTTTAATTTTTTTCCTTTAGCTTTGGCGATACTGTTGTATTAACATTCACGCCAATAAAGCAAATTTGGTTTCAACCTGACTTCTTTTCTCCGTGAGAGGGAAGAATTTAGAAAGTTGCCTGGCGCTGCGGAGAGCCCCCAGCTGTAGTAGTACATGGATCAGGCGTAAAAATCATCCAACCAGAGGGAACAATCACCAACTGTTCACAGTGCGCCCGTCTTAACAGTGACCCAACCCACTGTAGCTATCGCAGAGGAAACGGGGCGTACAGGTACAGTGACAGGAGGTAACGGTGCGGACGGTCGGTGGTCGTTCCCTCTGGCTGGATGAAACATGATCTGCTGGGATTTTCTCTCGTCTGGGTCGTTCCAGCATATTGTAGCTGTTTCTGCTGGGGTTTCCCAAAGCAGTTTTTCAGGGGTGCTGTCCCAAGTACTTCGTGCAATCTCAAGGAGGACGTGCAGGTACAGACGATTTCCACTGAACCAAACAAAGGAAGGTTTTTACACAGCGGCTGCTTTCCCTCGACTCTCCATGGTGGAAACCATCAAAACACACAAAAACCTCATTTAAATACTGACAGCTCTGTTCTGTTTGCTCCTGTTGTCATCTACGCAATAATTCTTAGTAAATCACCCATAACAGGTACTAAAATTGCACATGCAATATTTTAGAACGCACACGCAATTTAGTACTCTTTATTCAGGATGTTAGTGTGTAAAACATCACTTTGTTGAACGTCTCTCAAATGTTTCTTTCATTTACATTTATTCATTTAGCTGACGCTTTTATCCAAAGTGACAGAGGTCACACGACTCTGAAGCAGCTAGGGGTTAAGTGTCTTCTTTTGCTTTTCTTCTTTAACAGCTGAGGTCGACACTGAATGTGTTCAGGAGACAGTTTCCTCTGTTTAAACCGTAAAATCTTCTCTGTTATTTCCATTATCAAACAGTTTATATTCTTGTTATGAGCTTTTCAGACGACAGGCTCTAATATAAGTTTTCCAGTTTTGCTTTGACCTTTGACCTCTGGTGTGTTTGTAAAATCTGCTGCACTGAAGCCCTAAAGTACTGACTATCATTTATAACTCACTGTCTCTCTGATCATGTGATTATTAATGTATTCTGATCATTTATTGAAGTTTGATTATTTACAAGTTGGGGAATTTTAGATTTTTAGCTTCTACTGAAAATGAATGAGCCATTTTTAATTTACTGATTGTTAGAAAGAGCAGTTTGTTTGGCTAATTTTAGAAAGTTTCACAAATGTATTTTTCTCATTAGGGTCATCATGCTGTCAGTTTGAATAAGTGATGGTAATTATTTAATAAACTAATGTGCAGAATTGTTCAAGTTTCTGGTAAGTAACATATGAAACATGATTTCTGAACCTCTTTCTTACTGTGTTTTGATAATGTCATTAGCAAACACAAGGAGCTCAACTTACAGATTATGTTCCAAAGAAACAGTTCAAAACAAACAGAGTCCAAACAAAGACAGTCAATAACCAGGGAGGCAGTGAAAGTCCAAAAACACGAACCGAGCAAACAATACTCCAGGGGGCTGTGAACCAATAATCCAAACCGGAACATGGGCGGGGAATCAGACAGGCCGGAACACCGGACCAGGTTTATGTAGCCCAACATGCAACACAACATTACACACAGTATCATGCTGATACTGCGGGTGGGCTTGGGATCTCATCGCTGCTTTTTGCGGATGATGTGGTCCTGATGGCGTCATCGGTCCGTAGCCTCCAGCTCTCACTGGATCGGTTCGCAGCAGAGTGCGAAGCGGCTGGGATGAGGATTAGCACCTCTAAATCTGTGGCCATGGTTCTCAGCAGGAAACAGGTGGAGTGCCGACTCCAGGTAGGGAATGAGTCCTTGCCCCAAGTGAGGAGTTCAGGTACCTCGGGGTCTTGTTCACGAGTGAGGGGAGACTGGAGCAGGAGATTGGCCGGAGAATCGGAGCAGCGGGGGCGGTATTGCACTCGCTTCACCGTACCGTTGTGACGAAAACAAAATGATTCAAGCCCTTCTTAGAGGTGACACATTTAAATATAATTTGCTTTATTTAAATATGTCTATTTTATAGCATATGTGTATATATTAAAGTTGTTTAACAAAAAAATATTAATAGCTTCACTAATGAGATTGATTTACGTTCGATCGCCAAATAATAGTTTCTTTCGGGACCGGTCTTTGAGCATGCGCGAGACATCGAGCTCTTTCGACCCATCTCTCCGTCCTCTGGCTGCAACCAAGGCAACGGTTTGAGGGCGCTGCAAAATAAATGGCGAAACTCCACTTCTTGTTAAGTGTTCGTTTTCTTTAGTAATTAAAATTACAAAATGCCTCACTGTCAAATAACGTTCATTCTGTAATACTGACCGAGATGCGTCCAATAGTTAACCCGAGCCGAATTTCACTCTTTCCAGTTGGAGGGAGTTGGCTGGCTAACGTTAACTTTTGGTAGCTAGCTTGTGTTTTTTGTACTTTTAACATTACTATTTAACGTTAGTGACCGTTAGACACACATTGACTGCTTCGGTAAATTGCTGCAGTACGTCGACGCTATATTGGACCGGGAAAGACTGACCTGTAGACGAATAAAAATAACAATGAGAAAGTTAAATTGGCTGCTGATTTTTTGTTGAGTGTGTGTGTGTAACGTTAACGTTATCCAATATGGTGGCGACAGGCGTTAAGCAGCCACGGACCGAAGCGGTCAATGCCACGTAACGGTAACGTTAGTTTAGGTGTCGATGTCTCGTACGGTGATTATGCATGTAGGCTGTGGGTGTAATGATGCTGTCATAGTTATGGCAGCCTGCCTACTTAGCTGCCACCCAGCTACACACTGGGCAGCTGCGTGGATGTTTGTTATATAACGTCATGGCGGCAACGTAAGGACGCAGAATAGGAGTCTTTGCTTCGGCAGGTGCGGTTAAGCCGGCCACGATTTCTGTGCCTTTATTTTGCTATGGGGAGGGCGGTGGAGAAAACTTAGGAAGCACTAAAGTTAGGAAGCACTAAAGTTAGGAAGCACTAAAGTTAGGAAGCACTAAACTTAGGAAGCACTAAACTTAGGAAGCACTAAAGTTAGGAAGCACTAAAGTTTGGAAGCACTAAACTTAGGAAGCACTAAAGTTAGGAAGCACTAAAGTTAGGAAGCACTAAACTTAGGAAGCACTAAACTTAGGAAGCACTAAAGTTAGGAAGCACTAAAGTTAGGAAGCACTAAAGTTAGGAAGCACTAAAGTTAGGAAGCACTAAACTTAGGAAGCACTAAACTTAGGAAGCACTAAAGTTAGGAAGCACTAAACTTAGGAAGCATTAAACTTAGGAAGCACTAAAGTTAGGAAGCACTAAAGTTAGGAAGCACTAAACTTAGGAAGCACTAAACTTAGGAAGCACTAAAGTTAGGAAGCACTAAAGTTAGGAAGCACTAAACTTAGGAAGCACTAAAGTTAGGAAGCACTAAAGTTAGGAAGCACTAAACTTAGGAAGCACTAAAGTTAGGAAGCACTAAACTTAGGAAGCACTAAAGTTAGGAAGCACTAAACTTAGGAAGCACTAAAGTTAGGAAGCACTAAACTTAGGAAGCACTAAACTTAGGAAGCACTAAAGTTAGGAAGCACTAAAGTTAGGAAGCACTAAAGTTAGGAAGCACTAAACTTAGGAAGCACTAAAGTTAGGAAGCACTAAAGTTAGGAAGCACTAAAGTTAGGAAGCACTAAAGTTTGGAAGCACTAAAGTTAGGAAGCACTAAAGTTAGGAAGCACTAAAGTTAGGAAGCACTAAACTTAGGAAGCACTAAACTTAGGAAGCACTAAACTTAGGAAGCACTAAATTTAGGAAGCACTAAAGTTTGGAAGCACTAAAGTTAGGAAGCACTAAAGTTAGGAAGCACTAAACTTAGGAAGCACTAAATTTAGGAAGCACTAAACTTAGGAAGCACTAAAGTTAGGAAGCACTAAACTTAGGAAGCACTAAACTTAGGAAGCACTAAATTTAGGAAGCACTAAAGTTTGGAAGCACTAAAGTTAGGAAGCACTAAAGTTAGGAAGCACTAAAGTTAGGAAGCACTAAAGTTAGCAAGCACTAAAGTTAGCAAGCACTAAATTTAGGAAGCACTAAACTTAGGAAGCACTAAAGTTAGCAAGCACTAAATTTAGGAAGCACTAAACTTAGGAAGCACTAAAGTTAGCAAGCACTAAATTTAGGAAGCACTAAACTTAGGAAGCACTAAAGTTAGCAAGCACTAAATTTAGGAAGCACTAAACTTAGGAAGCACTAAAGTTAGCAAGCACTAAATTTAGGAAGCACTAAAGTTAGGAAGCACTAAAGTTAGCAAGCACTAAATTTAGGAAGCACTAAACTTAGGAAGCACTAAAGTTAGCAAGCACTAAATTTAGGAAGCACTAAACTTAGGAAGCACTAAATTTAGGAAGCACTAAAGTTAGCAAGCACTAAACTTAGGAAGCACTAAACTTAGGAAGCACTACCCTTGGCGTCTTGCACCGCTCAGAGATGCTGATGTGCAGGCGAGTGGAGCAGAATCAAAATTTAGCTGTGAAATTTTTAATCTGTCAGTAGCTGACATTTAAAATTATTGTATAATTTAACAATTTATATATTTTGGCACATCATAATCAGCTTTATTTACCAGGTGTGTGTACACACAGGAGGAATCTGACTCAGGATTGTACATTGCTTGCTCCTAATATGTATCTCATCTTTTCAGTTGTAAAGCTGCTTGTGGCAGCTCGACTCAACTCACCTTTGTTTGGTTTTCCGTTTTGTAAATGTTGTTCCTGGACCTGCTTCCAGCTACTTTTTTTTCGTATCACCTCTGTCAAGGTTCCAAGCGAGCTGAGGGAAACTAAAATGTGACGTGAAAACACGACAGACTTCAGATCAGTTAGAGAATATTCACTATTCACTGCATCATCATTGCTGCACTAGACAGAGACCAGCAACAGGAAGTTTATTTTATAATTTTCATACGTTATTTCATCACTAAATCCACTTCTGAGGAGTTTTGAGTTGAGAAATCAGCTGTGTAGATATTTTGACACTTTTACGAGAAGTGACGGCAGAACAAAAGTGTGATGAATATTTTCGGAGTTGAGGAGCTCCGCGAGTGGCGGCGGGGGAAGCCTGCGTGTGAGGCCGGTGTTGTAGCCCTACTGGTTTTCAAACTGACTGGTTGCCATACGCGTGCGCGTGTTGTGCGCAGCAGCTGCGGACTGACTCCGGCCACAGATTCGTCACACATTCACAAACATGTTCCTGGCGAGTTTCAAGTCGCATCTTTAATCTACTGCGGCGATCATGATTGTATAAGTGAGCTCTATATTACAGCCACTTACGGAAAAAGAAATGAAAGAAAATAAACTTTTTACAAAATCGCCTCAAGCTGGATTCGAACTCACCTGAGCAAAAGGTAACATCCACACATGAGGGCTCCACGTTACCTACGAGCTACCCGAGCAATCACAGATGCTCAATTTCCAGTCACGTATTCATTAAGCACGTCAACATGCAGGTAACACTTTGTTTGGGCTGATCTAAAACAACTGGTTACCTTGAGTGATCTTAAAAACACCAGAACGTGTTTATCAAGGTGCTTTTCTCGGGCTTCGGCAATATTGACCACTGAACGACTGCCCCCTACACTATCATACTTCTAAACAGTGACGATCTCACTCCGACAATACTGTGAAAACATGAATTTACTGTCAACACGGAGCCACAGGAAGAGTAGAAGTGGACATAGTCTGCCCACAACACAGCAGGCCTAAGGCATGGAGTTATTTCACATCCATCCTTTATTAGGCCTATATTATATTATATTGTAGAATATAGTAAAATACGAGGCACACACTCGGACCTCTTTACCAGGAATGCTCGTGAATGCCGAGTTTTAATGCGGAGCTTTGGCTGCTCCAAATTATGAGCCCAGCGTGGTGTGCCACTGAAATAGGATATAAGAAATTACCCAAACATTGTAATCCGTGAATCATTTGTTCATATACTGTTCGCCGAATTAACCGAGGACAGTTCATTTGTGCTGTGTACCACTGGATGTACTGACCACTATGAGTGAATCACTTTGATACAGAAGAAATTTTAAAAACCAGATGATTCTCAGGGAAGTTCGGAGGTGTTCCCATTCCTATCCCCACACACGCATTCAGTAAGTTACACTGTCGCCTACTGCATGTTGAGCCTTGTTTTTTATTTCCCAAGACACTAACTTAAGCTTAAAACCCATTTAAGGCAATGCAAGTTTATTTGTATAGCACATTTCAACAACAAGGTAATTCAAAGTGCTTTACATAAAACATAAAAGCAACAGGGAAATATTAAAAGGGTTAAAAGCAACACAATAAAAGTTACAGTGTAAAAGCTAAAAGCGAAGAAAAGAAAAACAGGACAGTAAACATGCTTGCTAGTTGTTGTTCAAGCTCATCTTCATAAGCCTATATTAGCCTAAATCAGGTTCTGCCGTCGCCGAAGTGGATTTGCTGCTTATCAAGTTTAAGACACAAAGTAACTTCCTTACAAATTCCACTTTTTTCGTTTCCTATTTCTGACTTGATGCTTTTGTTTTGGATGATGACTGTAAATCGTTACCTCCATGCCTTAGGCCTGCTGTGTTGTGGGCAGACTATGTCCACTTCTACTCTTCCTGTGGCTCCGTGTTGACAGTAAATTCATGTTTTCACAGTATTGTCGGAGTGAGATCGTCACTGTTTAGAAGTATGATAGTGTAGGGGGCAGTCGTTCAGTGGTCAATATTGCCGAAGCCCGAGAAAAGCACCTTGATAAACACGTTCTGGTGTTTTTAAGATCACTCAAGGTAACCAGTTGTTTTAGATCAGCCCAAACAAAGTGTTACCTGCGTGTTGACGTGCTTAATGAATACGTGACTGGAAATTGAACATCTGTGATTGCTCGGGTAGCTCGTAGGTAATGTGGAGCCCTAATGTGTAGATGTTACCTTTTGCTCAGGTGAGTTCGAATCCAGCTTGAGGCGATTTTGTAAAAAGTTTATTTTCTTTCATTTCTTTTTCCGTAAGTGGCTGTAATGTAGAGCTCACTTATACAATCATGATCGCCGCAGTAGATTAAAGATGCGACTTGAAACTCGCCAGGAACATGTTTGTGAATGTGTGACGAATCTGTGGTCGGAGTCAGTCCGCAGCTGCTGCGCACAACACGCGCACGCGTATGGCAACCAGTCAGTTTGAAAACCAGTAGGGCTACAACACCGGCCGGCCGGCCGCCCGCTCACAGAGCCCTCTGCTCCCACCGCCGTCACACAGACGCTGCAGAGGAAAACACAGCTGGAAGGTTTTCATACCGCTTATCTGTCTTTACATTCTGAGGAAGCTTCAAACGCTTTAACTTAAAAAGGAGAAAGCTGTGTGGATCGCTGGTGTGTGTGCATTGACATTACGTCACGGCAGTCATGTGTGGCGTCGCTATGACAACAAGCTACATTGAGGGTGCTATCTGCAATGGAAAACGGAGCACGGCCAAACCGAGTTGAGTCGAGGCCAGTTGGCGAGCCCGTTCTCATCTCAGGGCGTCATACCGACGATTTGACAAAGAGTGACAAAGCGTAGTTATTTGACACGCACCGGGTGCATCTCAATGAGACGCTCTGGGGCGTCCCGTACAGACCGGAAGTGCTAGCTAGCTTCGTTTGTGATAAAGGTGTTGACAGCCCCCCGAAGCCCCTACCTTTACCACAACCATCAGGAAGGTTAGTACCTAAACCCAAGTCACTGAATTTATGTCGACCGACTAACCCTACAGCTGTGCACATCGGCCTCATGGCCTTGTGTTCCTGCAACTTTGGAAACTCAGCGTAAAATCCTTACGCTTTGTCACGCTGTCTGAAAGCGTGAGAACTTTGCTTTGTCTAACAGTGGTCAATACATTTTTCTGTTACCACCTAGTGTGAGGTTTGGGACAGCTGGGCATTAGGTGTTGACCAGTGGTTATTTCGGCTGATATCCTTGTGGGTTATTCATGTTCGTATCTTGATATTTGTATTTAAAGATCCCCTCCAGACACGTATTAAGACACGTACAATTCTGCTTTGAACAATGTGTGTCTGATATGTTTTTTTATTTTTTTTATGCAAAAGTATACTTTTCACATGTAAGCGTGCACCTTAAGGGAATTTTCTCCAACCTCGTTAAAAACTCTAGAATCTATAAACTTGCAAAGTTTTACTGATGGACACAAGCTGTCTCCTACTGTAGACCCATGTTCAGTGTACGTGCACTTTATAGTTTTAAGTTTCTACATCACATTAAATTAATATTGGATCATTTAAATTATATATTAATAATAATAATAATAAAGAAAATAGTTGTGATATCACAAATCATGCCTCTTTAAAACTGGATTTTTACTGAGCTAACAGAAACTTCCCGATTTCAGCAGAGGAGTGAGAGAACAGCCTTCTTGTTTCAAACTCTGCACATACATGTTTGAGCTTTACTGTACAGATTAATGCAGCGCACAACTGAATGTACTGAACTGATCCCCACAAGGGAAACATTCAGCTTTTTTAGATTGGGCCTGTGTCCAACTCATTTATTACTCTCCTCTCATAGTGCCCCTATTCTTGTAGAGCACACTCTGTATAAAATATTGTTATATTGATTATATACTTATTATAAATAGCCTAAGCAATAGGCATGTAGGCCATACGTGCAGTACCACTCAGTGTGGTCAACAGGCACCGTTGACCATTCAGAGCAGAGAAGAGTTGGACTGTGCGGATCGGAGAGAGCGTGTTATTGATGTTTTGAGGAACACCACTGGCGGGGGCCGGGCGGGGGCCGGGCGGGGACAGGGCAGGGACAGGGCAGGGGCCGGGCAGGGGCCGGGCAGGGGCACTTCCTTTGAGCCATCTGCATGACTTGTCTCCCTCTAAACTTTAACACAGACGCCCTCTTTGAGTCACCAGCTCACTCACATGTTATTATTAGTTATCTCATTAATTTGAGGAGTTTTAAAACGTCACTTTGCTCCTGAAGCTTTTACTTCATCGCCCTGTTTCTAATGAAACTTGTGGACGTCAGACGAGTGAAGGAACGACTCTGATCTCAGTGCTGATCCACGCTGACTGCAGGTGAGTGTTTTCTCCACCAGGTGGTGCTGCAGCAGAGGAGAGGGAGCATCCATAGTAACTGTGTTCAGATATCTGACAGGCAGATTAATCGCACTGTGAGTCCGTTTAACATCCTGCTTTAAACACTTCTGAGTGTGAACAGCAGAACTTGACCAACAATGACGAGGATGGAAACAGTTTATTAAACATGGTGGAGACAAAAAGACGGAGGACGGCGAGTGAATGCAGGAAATTTCAGAATTTCTCCTGAGTTCTGATGTTTATTATCTTTAGTTCTGCTCTAAATACGACTGTGATGCTGATTCAGCTGCTGGTCTGAACCCACACAGTGAACTCTGCACATAGACTCTTTAGACCTGCCAGTTAGTCAGTTTGGACCCCTGGAGCTCATTCCATAGTTTAGGGGCCACTGCTGAAAAAACCCAGTCAGCCCTGGTTCTTAATCCTGGTTTAGGGCCGACCAGCTGGTCCCTGGACATTAGCGACCTCGAGTGGGCGTGGGCTTGTAAGAGGTCTGAGATATAATGAGAGGCCAAACCATTTATTCTGTTTAAATGTGTTCTGATCGAGGTGACGAGAGATTCTATTTAGAAAAACATCTTTCCCTCTTTGAAATGTCTCCAAGAAATCAGTGAATCACAATAACAGCAGCATTTTATTAGCCGATGAACTGAACTGTTTTATGCACAGTGACACAGACTTGCAACGGGATGTGGATCAAGTGTTTGGATCCGTCAAAGCTCTGATTGAGTTCCACCGTCTGGAAGGCTTAAGGTGAGATTAGCTCTGTTTTTACAGATATCTGTATCAGTCTCTGACACTTTGTACCTGTTCACCAGAAACACCTGTAACGTGTCTGAATGATTCCAGGTGCTCTGACAGCGATGGAAACATACATGTGTGACAGCTTTCTTTCTTTGCTCCATTACAGGTCAGGAGAAGATGTCTCCTGCACTCTTCTCTCCAACATCTCTGTCAGACTGCTGCCTTCAAGACATCGTACCAATGATCTGGTGTTTAAATTCAAAGATCTGGGCCTGCTCAGTCCGTCTGGGTTTGGGTGTTAGGTGCCTGCAACAGCAGGCAGTGATAAGCTGTGGCTGTTGCCCCAGATGGACTTGTCACCCTTATTTTAATACAGGGTGACAATTTTAGCATCCCTCCATTGTTGAGGAACAGTCTCCTGGTCCCTTACCTGCAGGATGTACTGATGGACCGTTCTAGTGGACAAGTATCCGCCTTGTTTAAGGAGTTCTGCTGAGATGCCATCACTGCCCGGGGAATTGTTGTTCGTCAGCTGTAAGAACTTCTTGAAAAGTCAAGGTGTTGGATCTGTTGTTGATCTTTCAGGTTTGTCAGTCCATCCGTTGATTTTAAAGGTGGAGCAGTTTCTGGGCCGTATATAGTTTTTATGGAATTGTAGAAGTTGTCGTTTTTCTCAGCATATGATTGAATTTTCTGGACTTTGTTTATCCACCATGTATTTTTCAGAGTGTGCAAGGTTGTTTGTACCTCCTTTATGGGTTTTAGGGGTTTCTTGAGACGCTGTGTGGGGCGCACTGTGATGGAGAGTTTACTCCTGATCAGGCGGTGATCTGTCCAGCATTCTGCACCTCTAATGGCCCGGGTAAGAAAGACATCGCCAGTATCAGTACGTCTTGTTGTGACATAATCCATTGGGTGCCATTGTTCAGATCGTGGGAGCATCCAAGGTGCTTTATTATTGGTCCCCTGTTGAAACAGTGTGTTAATAATGCTGAGGTCACAAAGTGTTAGTAGCCTCAGACCATTTGCATTTGCTTGACCTGGATCCTTTTTTGGGACCCGATGAAGGGCCTCATCTAGTTGCTGGTAGAAACTGTCCTTCATACTGTTGTCAGATGGTTATGTTGGCGCATACACACACACTTAACAGGGTGGCATAGCGTGTCTTTGCTACGGGGAGACGAAGGGTCATTAGTCTCTCAGTTAGGCCAATGGACACTTGCTCACTATATAAAAATGGGGTGAGCATCTGTCCCACACACTGCAAACAAAAAATCTCGGCCTCAAACCTGGCATGTTCCATCAAGGACATTAGGTCTCAGTCGAAGAGCAGTTAGCACTGAGAACGTATCCAAAGTTAAACAACCACTGGCTGATGCATCACCGAAGAAAAACGGCGCTATACTGTCTTCAGTTTGTCCTTTTGCCCTACAAAGCGCTGAATTTACAGACACTCTTCAGAACAACCTGACTACAATCAGCAGGAAGGGCCAGATGCTGAAGTTACTGGAAGCCACTTGTGAGCAGCTGATCTGGTCTCTTTGCAGCAAAATGAGGATCACGCCATTTTGGCAATATGGGGGTGCTCATCGTCTGATTTCACATAGAACTACCAGTCTTCTACCAATAAGTTAATATACAGCCTGTTACAATATACATTTCATCTTTTAATAATCTTTAAATAAATATGCAACGAGAAAATGCTTTTAATAAATGTTTTTAAAGTGCGTGAAGAAATCCAAGACGACAGTTCTGGTATATTGTGCAGGCTGCCCTCGAGGCAGATGCCCCCCCACCCTGAGCCATGGTTCTGCCTCGAGGTTTCTGCCTCTTAAAGGAAGTTTTTCCTTGCCTGTGTCGCCTAGTGCTGCTCTTGGTGGGAATTGTTGGGCTTCTGTAAATAACTTCAGAGTACGGTCTAGACCTGCTCTTTATGAAAAGCGCTGTGAGATAACTGTTGTTGTGATTTGGCGCTATATAAATAAAATTGAATTGAATTGGTTTGACTATGTAAATCCTTAGTCGGACAGCCCTGCCACCTAGAAATGGAAACCAGAGGACAAACCTGGCATCAGACGACTGATATTATCATCATTCTGCTCCAGGGTGAGAGACTTTGACAGTTTGGCAGCCAACATGAGATTCCCATCATCTCCAACAACTAACCAATTCCAATTAACTGTCATACAAATGTTCTATCAGTGCAACAGCAAAACAGATAATTGTTCATTGATCAGTTACAGCTTCGACCTGATTAGTTTGATTTTAACAGCAATTACTGCAGTAATGGAGCCACGCTGCATGTTTCAGTGCAGCTGCTGACACGCTGGCCTAAAGTCCACAGGGTCAGTGTTTGAAAGGACAGACTTTGTACTGAGCTGAGGACGAGTCCACACTGTCCAGAGATAACTGTCTCCGTCCTTACATGGATGACAGATGGATCATTAACACCATGTGTTTGAGCAACAAACTATTTTGATGTTTCTAAGAATGTCTGTAAATGAATGATCACTATGGGCTTTGACTGATCTGCTGTATGAATGAGGAACTGAAACAGTGTGATCGACAGCTGCTTCACGCTCCAAAGGATGGAAGGGAGTCAAAGCAAACAACCTGCCAACAACATCATTCACTTTGCCCCATGGGGTGGATTCAGTGTAACTTCAAACCAGTCCATGAAGACAGGTATAGTTTCAATGGTGCACTGGCACCTTTCAGAACAGAGGCCCTTGGAAGTTACTTAAGAGGGCACAAACAGTCCACAGTTAACAGAGCCCACTAGTGTCACGGGTAAGACCCCATCCAACGTGTGCCACTCTTTGATCCTGCTAACGCCACGCTCCACATGAATGTGATGTCTGGCTGTTTCTTGTGTCTGTCTCACCTCTTCTGGGCTGAAATGTCCACTTGGGCCTAAAAAGGGTGGGATCACTTTTATTCCAGAGGGAAGGTCCTTGATGAGAAACCCTTTATCAGCCTTGACCTCATCGCCCTCCTGAAGTAGAGACAGGATCCCTGATTCTCTTGTTATCTGCTTGTCAGATATCGAACCTGACGAATGGGACTAAACCTGAGGGAGAGATGCTAACTAGGCCCTCAAAGCTGGCGTTCCCTTTGTAGTGAGAGTATATCACAGTCCAGTGAGCGGGGACAGTGCTTTGGAAACAAGGAGGCATGAGCTTGTTTCCAGTGATCCTGACATGATGTGTAGATAGTTTGCCCAGGTGACACAGACCCTGCTACAACTGACTGTGACACATCAAAACTCACTGCAATCCTCTTCAGGAAAAGCTTGGCAAGATCCCAGAGAAACAGGAAAAACTGGTCAATGAAATACTAAACCTCACAACAACCTGCTTAACGTTACTCACACTCATCATAACATTAAAAAGGACCAGTTTGTGGCTAATGCCACAGCTATTTAGCCGGAATAACCAGCTGTTCTTCTTATTTTGTGAATGCATTCACAGCAAAGTCCAGGCCATCTGCACGACGGAAGGTTTGACCTGTGTAACATTTCTTTCTTTTGAAAAAAGTACATTTGGGAACACAGCAATGCTGCGGGATTGTTTGTGTAGCCTAGAGAGGGCCAGTGTTACCGCCCCCCCACCGCCTCGTGGTTTAAGGTGGTGACGTAGGTGAATATATTAGAAGCCGCTTTATTGCCAGCTGTGTGTTCACATACGAGGAATTCCACTCAGGATTATGCTTTGCTCACGATGTGCTTACTTGTACAAAAATGCCATAATACAATAATAAATTATAATAAAATCAGACACAAACGACAGTATAAACAACACTAACATACATTATGAACTCAACAATGTAGACAGATTGACAAATAGTGCAGTGATCAGAGTGCAAAGGATGCAGGAGTAAACTATGATTATGACTCATTATGTGCATGTTGAAGGTGGATATGATATACAGGTACACATGTACACATACATGTACACATGTAAACATGCATGTACACATGTACACATGTACACATACATGTACACATGTACACAGTCTGATGGAACAGAGTGCAAAGGATGCTGGAAAAAATAAATAAGACCTATGACCTTATGACCTGAGGTAGGTGTATTAGGTGTAGGTGTATACAGTATATACAATATGACAAAGTGTGAACAGCACTGATGGTGAATAAATAAATAATAAGTGGAAACCAGTAAACAGGTGGCTGATTAGAGGCAGAGTTACTGTGCAACAACCCAGTAATAAGGAGCAATATGGAGAATTGAACATTCATTTGTTCAACATTTTACACATTTCCATCATTATATCAGAAAACACAGCATTTCATCTTTCATGTCATGATGAAGACTAGAATCTGCTGTGGGGTCTGTTAGCTCGCTCTTTAAGCTAGCTGCTGTTTTCACATTCAGACTGAAGTTCAGGATAAATTAACCATTGGATGTTCAAACCAATCAATTAACAGCTTTCAGTTCTTGACCACAACTCGACGACGTCGCCTCGTCGTTGAGAATAAGTGGTCTGCCTGTCATCGGGATCCCAGTAGACTCTGCAGCTCCTGTGAAGTGTAGCTGTAGATCGGTAAGGAACCTCCCATTAACATAACAGAGTATTTCTAGTGAATTTTCACAGATACCAAACTCTCTTTCTCTTTCTCTCTCTGCCAGAAAGGAAATTATTTCACCACCTGCAGCCGTGTCGTCTCATCGTTCCTGTTGTTGTCTTCAGGTGAGTTTTTCTTGTTTAGTGTTTCAGTGTGTAGATGATCTTGTTGCACCACAACAGATAGAACTTTTATATTTATTCATTTAGCTGACGCTTTTATTGAAAGCAACTTACAGTTGTGATACAGAGGTTGCACACCTCTGGAGCAACTAGGGATTAAGTGTCTTGTAGCAACCCCCTGAATCATATCGAAGCCTCAATTCAATTTCAATTTTATTTATATAGCGCCAAATCACAACAACAGTTATCTCACAGCGCTTTTCATAAAGAGCAGGTCTAGACCGAACTCTGAAGTTATTTACAGAAGCCCAACAATTCCCACCAAGAGCAAGCACTAGGCTGACACAGGCAAGGAAAACTTCCTTTAAGAGGCAGAAACCTCGAGCAGAACCATGGCTCAGGGTGGGGGGGCATCTGCCTCGACCGGTTGGGGGTGAGGGGGAGAGAGAGAGAGAGAGAGCAAGAGAAAGAGAGAGAGCAAGAGAGAGAGAGGCAGCCTACACAGTATACACACAGAGGTACAGACAATAAAGGTAATGTTGCTATAAACTGAATGAAAAATGGTACAGATATTTATAGTAATGTTAATGATAATAATAATAACAGTAATAATAGCAATAGGACTAGTAACAGCAGTTGCAACTGTAGCAGAGGGCGTCGAGCAGGAACACGGGGCAGCAGGAGACTCCCAACCACAGATCCAGACTCCACAGCTCCAGAGCCAGCAACACCCGCAGGAAGCGACAGGAGGAGGAAGCACACGACCACGGGAGAGGGAAGAAGTCGAGTTAGTAACATGCATTAATGGGATGAGGTTGCACTCAGAGAGAAAGAGAGAAGAGGAGCTCAGTGCATCATGGGAAATCCCCCGGCAGTCTAGCCTATAGCAGCATAATTAAGGGATGGTTCAGGACTCACCTGAGCCAGCCCTAACTATAAGCTTTATCAAAAAGGAAAGTCTTAAGCCTACTCTTAAATGTAGAGACGGTGTCTGCCTCCCGAACCCAAACTGGAACCTGGTTCCACAGGAGAGGAGCCTGATATCTGAACGCTCTGGCTCCCATTCTACTTTTGGAGACTCTAGGAACCACAGGTGCATTCTGGGAGCGCAGTGCTCTGGTGGGGTAGTAAGGTACTATGAGCTCTTTAAGATAAGATGGTGCCTGACCATTAAGAGCTTTGTATGTGAGAAGAAGGATTTTAAATTCTATTCTGGATTTTACAGGAAGCCAATGCAGAGAAGCTAAGACAGGAGAGATATGATCTCTTTTACTGGTTCCTGTCAGAACACGTGCTGCAGCATTCTGGATCAGCTGAAGAGTCTTAATGGACTTTTTCCAAGAGCCTGATAATAAGGAATTGCAGTAATCCAGTCTAGAAGTAACAAATGCATGGACTAGTTTTTCTGCATCATTTTTAGACAGGATGTTCCTGATAGTCCCCTAACCCTAAGCCTGTAGTGATTCATACAGCAGCCACTACTATCACGGAACAATCACCCGTCATCTGTCATAGGTCTGTGTTTACTAAACAGATGGAAAACCAGTTCAAGTTATTTCCCCAAATACAGTTACAGTAACTTACTGAACCTGACCTTTTCTCCTGCAGGTTCTCTGATCCTCAGACTGAACCTAGATCCAGATCCAGTTCTCACCATGACTGGTAAAAATCTATGTCCGAATCTGCTTCCGAAGTCCAGATCCAGAACTGATCCCCCAGGTACTGTGTGATCTAGTTCTACATACATACATTTATTGAGTACAGCTTGTTTTTGAATGATGTTTTGTTGAGATTGTAATGTTTGTTACTTTAAAGTCATTTTACAGCTCTAAAATACAGTGTCCTCATTCTGAATCCTCAAACCTAGAAGCTGGTACACATAGCGGCCCGTAGTGCTTCATGTTGCAGCCTGTGTTGATTCATTTACATTTTCTCATCTGGCAGATACTTTTATCCAAAGCGACTTACATTTGACGAACAACATACAAACATCAACAGAGCATCAAATTCAGATCTACAGCTGACAATACATAATAGTAAGAGCAGCAATAAATACTTGTAAGAACTCATAGTACAGATCACGATCAATGGGGTAAATACCTAGGAGAGGAAGTAAGAGGTAACAAAAAGTGCAGTCAATACAAGATTATTGTAGGGGATAGAAGAAGAGCACAGGAAGTGCATGTTAGAGGTTAGGAGTTAGAGGTGTTATAAGAGGAAGTGTTCTGAGAAGAAATAAGTTTTCAGGAGCTTCCTGAAGTTAGAGACTGCCCTGATGCCGTGTGGTAGCTCGTTCCACCATCGTGGTGTCACAGATGAGAACAGGGACTGGGATCGCTTTGCGTTGCAGTACTCGAGGCGAGAGATACCCATGGCCTGTACCAGAAGCTGGGTGGCATACTGAGTGAGGTAGGGCCTGATCTTCCTTATGTTGTATAAAGCAAAGTGGCACGACTTAGAGACAGCAGCAACATGGTCTGAAAATGACAGTTGATCATCAATCATGAAGTTTCTCACCACCTTGGTTTGAGTGATGGTTGAGGAATCAATTTGTAGTTTGATGTTATGTTGAATAGATTGCTTGGCTGGAATGACCAAGAGTTCAGTCTTGGAGAGGTTTAGTTGAAGGTGGCAGGCCTTCATCAATGCAGATATGTCCGAGAGACAGTCTGTGATCTATGCTGAGACGTTGGGATCGTCTGGCGGGAAGGAAAGGTAGAGTTGCATAGCATCTGTGTAGCAGTGGTAAGAGAAGACATGCAAGTGAATGATTGGACCCAGTGAGGTGGTGTAAATTGAGAAGAGAAGGGGCCCTAGCACTGAGCCTTGGGGCCACTCTGTGGAGAGGCAGTGGGAGGAGGATAATTGTCCTTGCCACAAAACATTGTAGGAGTGCCCAGAGAGGAAGGATTCAAACCAGAGGAGTGCTTTACTCGAGATGGCCATTGCTGAGAGTGCAGATAGCAGGATCCTGTGGTTGACTGTGTCAAAGGCAGCTGATAGGTCTAGCAGGATGAGAACCGAGGATTGGGCTGCAGCTTTCGCTGACCTTAGGGCTTCTGTTACAGACAGAAGAGCCGTTTCAGTAGAGTGGGCACTCTTAAAACCAGACTGATATGGATCTAGGAGGTCATTCTGTGAGAGGAATTCTGAGACCTCTTTGAAAACCGCTCGTTCAAGAGTTTTGGATAAAAATGGTAGAAGAGACACTGGTCGATAGTTCTCAACTTGAGTAGGGTCAAGTGAGGGCTTTTTGCGCAAGGGTGTAACCCGAGCCCTTTTGAAGGTGGTCGGGAAGGTTCCAGAAGCCAGAGAAGTGTTTATCACATGAGTAATTGCTGGGACCACGGTAGGAGATTTGGCTTGGAGGAGATTCGTAGGAATCAGATACAGTGGGCATGTAGTGGGACGGCTACAAGTCAAGAGTTCTGATACTTCGCTCTCTGTGAGAGTAGTAAACAACGAGAGTGACTAACTTATACTAACCATTCAATGCACAGAGTGGTCCGCTGTCAATGTGTTTGCAGAAGAGAGAGAGAGGGAGGGCGGGAGAGGAGGTGCAGAGTGAATATACGCTGCATGCAGCTATGCAGTCAAATACAATTTTTCCCATCTTAAATCCACCAGCAGTCAACAAACAGCTAGGCGACAGCACACCAAAGTTAGTCATGGAGTTCCACAAGGATCTGTGCTCGGACCAATCCTCTTCACTTTATATATGCTTCCTTTAGGCAATATTATCAGGAAACACTCCATAAACTTTCATTGTTATGCAGATGATACTCAATTATATCTATCGATCAAGCCAGATGAAACTCATCAGTTAGCTAAGCTTCAAATGTGTCTTCAGGATGTTAAAACCTGGATGACCTGCAATTTTCTAATGTTAAACTCATAAAACGGACGTTTAGAAAAACTAGCCCATTCATGTGTTCCTTCTAGGCTGGATTACTGCAACTCTTTATTATCAGATGTAAAAAGTCCATTAAGACTCTTCAGCTGATCCAGAATGCTGCAGCACGTGTTCTGACAGGAACCAGTAAAAGAGATCATATCTCTCCTGTCTTAGCTTCTCTGCATTGGCTTCCTGTAAAATCCAGAATAGAATTTAAAATCCTTCTTCTCACATACAAAGCTCTTAATGGTCAGGCACCATCTTATCTTAAAGAGCTCATAGTACCTTACTACCCCACCAGAGCACTGCGCTCCCAGAATGCAGGATTACTTGTGGTTCCTAGAGTCTCCAAAAGTAGAATGGGAGCCAGAGCATTCAGCTATCAGGCTCCTCTCCTGTGGAACCAGGTTCCAGTTTGGGTTCGGGAGGCAGACACCGTCTCTACATTTAAGAGTAGGCTTAAGACTTTCCTTTTTGATAAAGCTTATAGTTAGGGCTGGCTCAGGTGAGTCCTGAACCATCCCTTAGTTATGCTGCTATAGGCTAGACTGCCGGGGGATTTCCCATGATGCACTGAGCTCCTCTCTCCTCTTCTCTCTCTCCCTCTGAGTGCAACCTCATCCCATTAATGCATGTTACTAACTCGACTTCTTCCCTTTCCCGTGGTCGTGTGCTTCCTCCTCCTGTCGCTTCCTGCAGCAGTTTCTGGCTCTGGAGCTGTGGAGTCTGGATCTGTGGTTGCGGGTCGCCTGCCCCCATGTCCCTGCTCGGCACCCTCTGCTACAATTATTGTTACTAGTGCTATTGCCATTATTACTGTTATTATTATCATAAACTTTACTATGAATATCTGTACTTGTATTCACTTGGCCTATGACAACATTACCGTTACTGTCTGTGCCTCTGTGTGAATACTGTGTAGGCTGGCCTCCCTCCCCTCTCCCACTCCATCCCACTCCCTCTTTCTCTCTATTCCTCTCTTGCCCTCTCTCTGTTTCTCTCACCCCCCCAGGTCGAGGCAGATGTCCCCCCACCCTGAGCCATGGTTCTGTTCGAGGTTTCTGCCTCTTAAAGGAAGTTTTTCCTTGCCTGTGTCGCCTAGTGCTGCTCTTGGCTCTTGGAACTGTTGCGTATAGTCTAGATCTGCTCTGTGCGCTGTGCTACCAATACAGAGAACAAAGTTTACAGCACAAACTGGCCCAAAAACTATTTCTATAATGTTTAGTGGTGTCAGTTTTCAGCCAGTAGTTCTGAGGAGATGAACTAATATGTTCTTGTTTGATTCCAGGTGATGCTTCTAGAAACAAGATTAGGAAGAACCGGTTCACCACAGTGGCTGCCCGGGCTGCATGGGCCACAGTTTCCAAATGGGTCACAGGGGCAACATTGGCAGTCTGGGCTGCATGGGCCGCAGTTGCTGCATGGGCTGCATTGGCTGCAGGGGCCACAGTGGCAGTCTGGGCTGCATGGACAGAAGGGACTGCATGGGCCGCAGTTGCCGCATGGGCTGCAGTTTCAGCATGGGCCACAGTGGCTGCAGTGGCTGCTTGGGCTGCATTGCCTGCGGGTACCTCATGGGCCGCAGTTGCTGCATGGGCCGCAATGGCTATAGTGGCCGCAGGGTCTGCAGTGTGTACAGGGGCTGTAGCGGCTGCAATGTCTGCAGGGACTACGGGGATCGCGTGGGCCATAGTGGCCGCATGGGCCATAGTGGCTGCAGGGGAAGCAGTGGCTGCCTCGGCTTCATGGGCAACGGGGACCGCATGGACCGCAGTGGTTGCAGGGGCTGCAGTGGCTGCAGGTGCCGCAGTGGCTGTAGTGGCTGCAGTGGCTACGTGGACTGCATGGGCAGCTGGGACTGCAGGGACAACATGGGCCACAGTGGCCACAGTGTCTGCAGTGGTGGCAGGGGCTGCACGGGCTGCAGGGACGGCATGGGCCGTAGTGGCTGCAGTTGCTGCAGTCGCGACAAGGGCTGTCTGGGCTGAAGGGGCTGCAGGGGCTTCCTGGGCTGCCTGGGTTGAAGGGGTTGCAGGGGCTACCGTGGCTGCCTGGGCTGAAGGGGATGAAGCGGCTGCAGTGGCTGCCTGGGCTACATGGGCAGCAGAAACTGCATGGGCTGCAGGGGCTGCAGTGGTTGCCTGGGCTGAAGAGGCTGCAGGGGCTGCAGTGACTGCCTGGGTTAAATGGGCAGCAGGAAATGCATGGGCCGCAGGGGCTGCAGTGGTTGCCTGGGCTGTACGAACCTCATGGGCCACATGGGCCACAGGTGCTGCCTGGGCCGCAGGGGCTGAAGTGGCAGCAGTGGCTGCCTGGGCTGCAGGGGCTGCAGGGGCCGCAGTTGCTGGAGTGGCTGCTTGGGCTGCATCATCTGCAGGAACTGCAATGGCCACAGCGGCTGCAGTTGCCACAGTGGCTGCAGTGGCTGCACGGGTTGTTCGGGCTGCAGGAGCCACATGGGCTGCAGTGACTGTAGGGGCTGCAGGGGCTGCAGTGGCTGTTTGTTGGTATACAAAAATAAATGAAGGCCTCTGATGTTTGGAACAACCCAGCACTTTAGTCCAAACCCGTTTCTCAATTACATCCGTCTCCATAAAGCCCAGCAGGGCTCAGGGGGGTTTTAAACTATTACACAGTAAAAAATCATCACAGTGTTCTCAAATTAAACGTCTCTCAAATGTTTCTTTACTTTCCTTCTGTAAAAGCTGAGGTCGAGTCTGAACGTGTTCAGGAGACAATGAACATGTGAAAGTTTTCTCTGTTTGAAACATAAAATGTTCTCTGTTATTTCCATTATTAAACCATATGGTCTTGTTCTGAGCTTTTAAAATAACTGTCTGTAATTATAGTTTAGTATAGTCAGTTTTGCTTTGACCATTGACCTCTGGTGTGTTTGTAAAATCTGCTGCACTTTAGTATTAAGAGTAATTCTAAAGTAATGATTATCGTTTAAAACTCACTGTCTTTATAATCATGTGATTTTAACGTATTTTGATCATAAAAATTTAGCTTATTTAGTTTATTGATTGTTAAAAAGTGCAATTTGTTGTATCTTGTAAATTTACTTTGCCTCATTTTAGAAAGTTTAACATGTTTTTTTTCTCATAGGTTTAATCATGATGTCAGTTTGAATAAATGATAAAAAGATTGAATAAACAAAAATGCAGAATTGTTCAAGTTTCTGATAAATAATTTGCTAACATGTGCAACATGATTTCTGAACATTTTTGCCACGTGTGGTCACCTGTGGTCATCAGAAGCTCAAAGATGAGCATCTGATCCAAGCATTGTGTGAGGACGTGCTGACGTGCTGCGGTACGTGTCTTAACTCATTTCCGTTTCCGGTGCTTGTGTGTTGGTAGCGTGTTTTGCTGCTCTCGCCAAATACTAGTTAAATCTGTTAGATTTGTCATTACAGTGGCTAACTGTCCGCTAAACACTTACTCTTACAGTAGTTCTGCCTAAGCACTCACAGTTCTTTCCATCTTTTAGCTACTCTAGTGTTTACTAGAGTTTTGGTAGCTAACGCTACCATACTTTAGCTTAGCTGTTAGCGACTTTAGCTTAGAAGCTAGTGATGGCTTCTCCCTCTCCTTCTTTCTCCTGCTCGGTGTGTCAGACGTTACTCCTCTGCCTCCTTTACTGGTAAGTGGTGCTAATTAGCAAAGTTTCAGGCGTGGGACCGCACATCAAGCATCGGCTCTCGTGACGTCAGTGCTGCTGTTAAAGGGACAGGCTGATTAAAGAAGTTTTGCCCTTGGTTGGCACTTCTCTGCTGGATGTGATCAATCTGTCTTATCAACAGGCTACGTGCTACAGTACTTTAAAGTAGCTGTAATTAAACCTCTTCTGAAAAAGCCCAACCTGGATCCAGACGTTTTAGCCAACTATAGACCTATATCTAACCTTCCATTTCTCTCTAAGGTCCTGGAGAAAGCAGTCGCCAAACAGCTGTGTGACTTTCTACATAGCAATAGTTTATTTGAGGATTTTCAGTCAGGATTTAGAGCTCACCATAGCACAGAGACAGCACTGGTGAAAATTACTAATGACCTCCTAACTGCATCAGACAAAGGACTTGTCTCTGTATTGGTTTTATTAGATCTTAGTGCTGCATTTGATACCATTGACCATCAGATCCTATTACAGAGACTGGAACATTTCATTGGCATTAAAGGAACCGCTCTAAGCTGGTTTAAGTCCTATTTATCAGATCGATTTCAGTTTGTACATGTTAACGATGAGTCCTCCATGCATACCAAAGTTAGTCATGGAGTTCCACAAGGATCTGTGCTCGGACCAATCCTCTTCACTTTATATATGCTTCCTTTAGGCAATATTATCAGGAAACACTCCATAAACTTTCATTGTTATGCAGATGATACTCAGTTATATCTATCGATCAAGCCAGATGAAACTCATCAGTTAGCTAAGCTTCAAATGTGTCTTCAGGATGTTAAAACCTGGATGACCTGCAATTTTCTAATGTTAAACTCAGATAAAACTGAAGTTATTGTTCTGGGGCCTGAGCACCTCTGTGACGCATTATCTAAAGATATAGTTTCCCTGGATGGCATCGCCCTGGCCTCCAGCACCACTGTGAGAAACCTTGAGTTATCTTTGACCAGGACATGTCGTTCAACTCTCACATTAAGCAAATTTCAAGGACCGCCTTTTTTCACCTCACGTAATATTGCAAAAATCAGGAACATCCTGTCTAAAAAATGATGCAGAAAAACTAGTTCATGCATTTGTTACTTCTAGACTGGATTACTGCAATTCCTTATTATCAGGCTCTTCGAAAAGTCCATTAAGACTCTTCAGCTGATCCAGAATGCTGCAGCACGTGTTCTGACAGGAACCAGTAAAAGAGATCATATCTCTCCTGTCTTAGCTTCTCTGCATTGGCTTCCTGTAAAATCCAGAATAGAATTTAAAATCCTTCTTCTCACATACAAAGCTCTTAATGGTCAGGCACCATCTTATCTTAAAGAGCTCATAGTACCTTACTACCCCACCAGAGCACTGCGCTCCCAGAATGCACCTGTGGTTCCTAGAGTCTCCAAAAGTAGAATGGGAGCCAGAGCTGCTCAGCTATCAGGCTCTCTCCTGTGGAACCAGGTTCCAGTTTGGGTTCGGGAGGCAGACACCGCCTCTACATTTAAGAGTAGGCTTAAGACTTTCCTCTTTGATAAAGCTTATAGTTAGGGCTGGCTCAGGTGAGTCCTGAACCATCCCTTAGTTATGCTGCTATAGGCCTAGACTGCTGGGGGATTTCCCATGATGCACTGAGCTCCTCTCTCCTCTTCTCTCTTTCTCTCTGAGTGCAACCTCATCCCATTAATGCATGTTACTAACTCGACTTCTTCCCTCTCCCGTGGTCGTGTGCTTCCCCCTCCTGTCGCTTCCTGCGGGTGTTGCTGGCTCTGGAGCTGTGGAGTCTGGATCTGTGGTTGGGAGTCTCCTGCTGCCCCCGTGTTCCTGCTCGACACTCTCAGTGAGTTAGAGTTTAAAAGTCTGATAGCTTGCGGGAAAAGCTGCTCTGCAGTCTGGTGGTGTGGCAGCAGAAACTTCTAGATCTCTTCCCAGCATGCAGCAGGGTGAACAGGCCGTGGCTGGGTGGGTACTGTCCTTCAGTATCCTTTGGGCTCTGTAGGCACCTCACCTCACTGGCATCACTGATGCTCAATGATCTTCTGAGTAGTTTGAATCCCCCGCTGGTCCTGGACCGTGCACATCCCATGTTAGTGATGTTTCCAGTCAGGACACTTTCTCTTGCTCCTCTGTAGTTAAGAAGAACTCAGCACAGGAATTTAACCTGCTTAAGTTTCCTTTCCGCCCATTTCTGAGCTTTCTTCAGCAGCGTGGATGAACCTGACGTGGTGACTCACAGAGAACCACATCAGGTTCTCAGTGATTCACCTGCTCCACCTCAGCTCCACTAATAAAGACAGGAGGGTGTATCTTTATCTTCTTTTTCTATAAAATCTGTTAATGAGAACTATTATACAGACCACCTGATCACATATGTTTAGAAGTCATCCTGACTTGTTCCTCTGGGCTGCAGCTGAAATGTTATTCTGAACACAACAGCATCATGTTCATACAGGCAGCTCTGCAGCCTCGATGATTCAGATCTGAATTAAATAATGGGCCAGTTTCTGAGACGTATCCCATCTGTATACTTTAATTATCATTAATGTTTTCAGATATTTCAATTGACTATTTTACTTTTCCAAAAATACGGAGTCAGGGTGGGGGTTTATAAACTGGGATGAAATTGGGAAATTTATCAGAAAAAAAAATTCCTGAAATGAAAGTCTCAAAAAATCTAAATCCCTCTTCAAAGCAAAGTGAAGTCCCAGTGCATAAGATAACATGACAATATGACAATATGATGATATAGGGGCGTCTGTAGGGGGATGTTGCAGCCTTGCAAAGCAATGTGGTTCCTTAAAAAACACTTTTTAAGAGTTTCTCTTCTAAGTGTTTGACTGTTACGTCAGAGAACATTCAGGTTTTTACCTTGTAGATTTGTGATTATTCAATCTGGGAAATTCTGAGCTTTTACTCTGATTTTTACCATCCAGAGAATTACAACAAGAACACAGTGAAGATAATAACAAATGTACTGAGAGCTTTGCCAAGCAGCAGGTCTGTTGGCCTCCACAGAGTCAGACTGACCTGCTAACGTGTCTTTACTCTCCTCATGTCCGAACTCTGTCAGCAGGCAGGAGCTTTATTCAAACTAAGTTACACCGACTGTACATGTTGTTGTTGTTGTTAGGCTGTTTATTCTTATTATTATTATTATTGTAGTAATGTATTATTCTAGCAGTTCACTTCAGCGATCTGCCTGACTTGTCTCCCTCTAAACTTTAACACAGAGCCCCTCTTTGAGTCACCAGCTCACTCACATGTTATTATTAGTTATCTCATTAATTTGAGGAGTTTTAAAACGTCACTTTGCTCCTGAAGCTTTTACTTCATCGCCCTGTTTCTAATGAAACTTGTGGACGTCTGACGAGTGAAGGAACGACTCTGATCTCAGTGCTGATCCGTGCTGACTGCAGGTGAGTGTTTTCTCCACCAGGTGGTGCTGCAGCAGAGGAGAGGGAGCATCCATAGTAACTGTGTTCAGATATCTGACAGGCAGATTAATCGCACTGTTTAACATCCTGCTTTAAACACTTGGTGTCGCTGTCATCTAGAACAACCACTAGCAAACCCTGTTACTTCTGGGTTTGGACTTTAGAACTTCTTCTTTTGTAATTTATTTGTAGCTTTGACAATATTGTTTTTACATTCACGCCAATAAAGCTGAATTGAACTGAATGCTAAAAAATGTAAGAGTTCTGATATTTTTCAGTGAAGTTTGGTCCCCCTGCTCAGATGTTCCCTAAATATCACTAATGATGTGTGACGACTTCCCCGGTCTGCCTGTGTGTCTTCTCTGTTTTGCAGATGCTGGGCGTGGCTTGTACGTGGAGCTGGCAGGGTCCAAAGCGTCTACCTGCCCTCTGGGTTGGGCTTCCTAGAGAGCATAAAAGGAAAGTAGCCTTTCTAGAAATCCCTCTCTCTGCTGGCCTTTGCTTAATTT
This sequence comes from Lepomis macrochirus, assembly GCA_024633595.2. Lineage (NCBI taxonomy): Eukaryota > Metazoa > Chordata > Actinopteri > Centrarchiformes > Centrarchidae > Lepomis > Lepomis macrochirus. Next base: position 414,779 of record JALXJV020000021.1, read on the forward strand.
GCTGCACCCACCAACATGCATTACACTTCAGTCTCACTCATCCACACTCTTCTGACATGACTGATGTTCCTCATATCTTCACACGCCATCTACTTAGTTAAGTTGTTTGGTAGTTTGAGTTAAATTAACCACTTCCTGTTATCTGTGTGTCCCTTTTCGCTGCCAGCCTTGAGCCAGGCGGTAACAAATGTTTCATGCTGTTTTAGCTGCTGGTCTGAAGGTAAACTCACACAGTGAACATTGCACATAGTCTTTTTTTTATTTTATATCGTTTATTCCACATATTTTATATTTATATACGTTTTGGCACCAAATCAAAGCAAATTCCTTGTATGTGTTCAGCTGCTCTGCAGAGGACACAACAGGTAGCTGATGATGAAAACAGGTTACAGGTAAAATATGTAAAAAATTAACACACAAACCAATGGATCACTCACAATTTATTCATAGAGCACAAAAATAAAACATACTAATAATAATAATAACATACCAAAGTCAATGAAGAACATCTGAACAACCATTTCATCTGGTGCATCAAGTACGAGCACTGACAGATAACAGGAACATGAGCCTCACTGTTTCTGCACCACAGTCCATTATGCTTCATACATGAAGTTTACGAAGGCTCCTCTCACTTTGCTTAGTTAGATAAGTAATCTGCAAATCTTACCAAAAGGTATTTTGTTTTTAAATGGTTTAAGCTTCCTTAAGGAGTCGTTGTTCCTGAGCTTTCTTGAGATGACCACGTCTCAGAGATGCGACGTAAACCCCCCCTCCAGTGTATTTTGACATTTCTATGATATTTCATATTTTTCTGAGTCACTTCCTCACAATGTTGATTACTTACATAGTTAGCCAAATATTTTTTGACAAATAGCTTAATTTTGTGCTCAAAGTTGCTTAGTTGTTAAAACGGGGTGGTGACGTGTGACTATAAGTCATACGTCATTCTGCAAGCTGGCGCACTGTCATTACTCATTAAAAAACTGTCACGCCTCGTTCAGTCAGAGCATCAAACCGATAAACATCGCTGTGAGCTCGCTAACCGATTTATCATGTGATGTACTCAGAACTTACTGAGGTCTGTTCATTATGGCGTCTGTGGCGCCGTGTTGGAGGACAGAGGACAGAAAACGCGTCACACTTTCACCTGCCGCCGTCTGATATACAGTCTGCAACATGCATTTTACTGACGACTGTTCTACTAACGCATCGGCGGCAGTTTTTGGTTGTCATGGTAATGTATTACATCAGACTATAAACCCATTCTCTTTTTGAGAAAGAACAAAAACAGCAGTTAAAACTGGCTGGAGGGGCTTTAAGTCGCTCACACGGTGATTTGAGACTCGTCCTCAAAAGACTTCAGACGCGACCTCGAGCTGCGGGACTCGTGAACAATGTTCAAACTTCTGATGAGCTTGCTGTTATTCCCTCCGTCCGTTACCTAAAACCTGCCTACGTAACACAAAGCATCAGCTGCTGCAGCTCGAGCTGAAGTTGGAGTCTCTTATTCCTGTTTTAAACAAAAACTGTCAGAGGTTTTAAAAACATCTTGCACCTGTAACATTTAGTCAAATTATGATGTTTAAATTTTCTTTGTGCTTTTATGTCTTTTACCTGATACTTTGTTGTAAATAATTTAATTATACTGTTACTCTTATGAATAATGTTGCTGTACATGTAATGCCTTGTTTGCACTTTGTGCGGTTCCATCTTGGCCAAGACATCTTTGTAAAAGAGATTAAACATCTCAATGGATTTCTTTCCTGGTAAAATAAAGCTTAACTAAATAAAAATGCTGAGTCATTCATCATAAACTTTGGCTTTAAAACTTCATACAACAAGACCCAAACAAAGAAGCGCTGAACGCAAGATGGGTTAGTAACCTGAGGTTAGTGAACATGTTTAGCTCAGAGTTGGCCATCTAACGTTAGCTTGTTTCTTGCCTCTTGAGACTTGACTTGGACTCTAGCTCAGAGACTTGAGGCTTGACTTGGACTCTAGCTCAGAGACTTGAGACTTGACTTGGACTCTAGCTCAGAGACTTGAGGCTTGACTTGGACTCTAGCTCAGAGACTTGAGGCTTGACTTGGACTCTAGCTCAGAGACTTGAGACTTGACTTGGACTCTAGCTCAGAGACTTGAGGCTTGACTTGGACTCTAGCTCAGAGACTTGAGACTTGACTTGGACTCTAGCTCAAATACTTGAGACTTGACTTAGACTCTAACTCAGACTTGAGACTTGGACTCTAGCTCAGAGACTTGAGGCTTGACTTGGACTCTAGCTCAGAGACTTGTGAGCATCTCTGCCATGTCTTCACAACAGAATTCTCTCCATGTCGTGTGATGCAGTCATAGGTGGACAGCGTGAACAGGAGTGGGCCTAGCACACAGCCCTGGGGGGCTCCGGTGTTTAGCACTAGAGCGGAGGAGGCGTAGACGACAATCCAAACTGTCTGTTTGTGAGAAAGTCCAGTGTCCAGTTGCAAAGTGTAGTACTGAAGCTCACGTTTGCAGATCAGATCTGGGGGAGATTAACTTTTACAAGCTTTATGTTTAAGTTTGATTATCTTTGTTTAGTGTATCTGTGTTGTTCTGAACCTTTGTCATTGACTGTCAAACCTCCGAGCGTAACAGCGCCAGCTACCAGCAACACTTATTACAACATATGATGTCTGTCCGACTTCAGGCCTCAGAAACAAACATCCACTGAGGATCCAGCAGAGTTTAAGAGGTGAATTTCAGTTTCAGAGTCTTATGAAACTTCAGGACGTCGTCAATGCAGTCAGTTGGCATCGTCTGCTCCACAACCTGACGGACTCCGCTCTCCAAAGCGTGATAGTAGCGCTTCACTTCCTGCAGCTCAGACCGCAGTCGTTCCTCTACCTTGTGACGCTCCTGCTGAGCTTCACTCAGCTTCTTCTCGTACTTTGACTCCACAGCTTTTATTTCCTCCTCCAGCTTCTTCTGGTAGAACTCTCTGAGCTCTGCCTCTCTCTGATCCAGCATCTCCACCACCTGCTGGTAGGTGTAGTTGGAGTAAAACCCTCCTCCGTTGGCAGCCACCATCTCCTCCACCTTCTCCAGCAGATCCAGGACCTGTCCACGATCGTTGGTCTCGTCATTGTTGAAGACGTGATATCTGTTTCCTGCCTTCCTCAGGATCTCCTGCAGCTCCGGTCCGGCCTCCTGCAGCTGTCGCTCAAAGTCTGGTCCAGTTGACTCATTCTGGGTGAAGAGGATGATGGTGTTCTTCCAGGCGTCCTGCCCAAAGACCTCCTCCACCTGCCTGACAGCATCTTGTTCTACATTGGTGAAGGTCCTCACCTTGATAACCAGCAGGATGGCATGGGGCCCCGGGGCCGACATGTTGATGCATTTAGCGATCTCTCTCTTCACTCTATGGTCAGGCTGCGAGGTGTCAAAGAGGCCGGGAGTGTCGACGACGGTCAGCTTTCTGCTGAACACCAAGTCTGTCTGCTTCCAGCACTGTCCGGTCACTGAGGAGAGAAAACTCACGCTTTTAATCTGAAACTACTTCACAGGATGCAGCAGCTGATCGCACAGAGACATGAAGTCAGCGCCAGGATTAAAAGTTTGAATCTGGTCTCCAGTGGAATTATATTTATATTGAACGATTCTGCCTGATAAAATTTACATTCTGGTACTGTAAATTATTCTTCATGTAACAAACCTTTATTTCATCCTGTAGCTCACAATAATCCATCCTGTTAGCAATGTGACACCATGAACTGTGTGTGTGTGTGTGTGTGTGTGTGTGTGTGTGTGTGTTTCAGCTTGTCACCTGAGGACTGTCTGACTGCTGCACTGAAGGCGTCTCGTCCCAGTAAGGTGTTTCCACTGGAGCTTTTTCCGGCTCCAGTCTTCCCAACAAGAACCAGCCTCAAGTCTGACACAGAGCACAAAGTGTGAAACAGGTTAATGTGCAGCTCCACTGGGGAAGTCAGGTATTTAAAGTGAGAGATGATTCAACCCAAGCTGGAATGTACATGTAGAAATAATGCTCGTAATGTAGGAGGTTCAAAATAAGGTACGATCACTGTAATCATTGGGGCATCGGTCAGAATGCAGGAGTGAGCCAGGAACCTTCAACTCAAAGGTTGTATTTGACCACAAATAATCAGTTGAGAAAAGACCACATGGGTGCACTTTGTTGCCAAAAGAATTGGGTCACCTGCCTTTACGTGCACATGGAGGCTAATAACCCATAAGGGCTGCAGACAGGACCAGAGGAGATGGCTGATGGACGCACCAAATCCTTCGAAAGCCATCAAAGGACCTCTGTTTTTTTCACAAACTCGCCTTTATTTAACCGTGTATTTATTGTTGTGTACGACACGTCCTCGTGGCGTTAAAACTGATAATAGTGAACAGGTCTACCACCCAGCCAAGGAAAGTCAACATCTCTGTTTACAAGACTCCTTGACAAGGGGCATCCTAGGCCACCTGCAGCGAAACACCAGCTGAACACCACCCTCGGCCCTTCCTTGGGACTTCATTCTGCTCCCAGCTGGTTAGTTAGAAACAAATCGGCGGGTCCGTGCCTACGTCATGATGCCCAGCAGGCAAAGATGATTTGGTCCCATGTAACGAACCAAAAGGGCTACAAGACGGACACCTAAATATTAGAAGCCAGCTGGCTGCTGGAGAGAACGCAGGTTTAAGGTATTTCAGCGTTCGCCTCAGATCTCTGATGGGAAGCTTCCCGCTTGGTCAGAAGCGAAGAAGCCTTTTGAAGTTTAGCTGCCCGACCTTCTTTGGATAACTATGAACTAGATGACCAGTCAAATGTTGCTGAAGGCCCGAGCAACATGTTCTGAACTGATGTCAGGCTCATTAGTTTTCTCAGTTTACTGTTTGTGTATTGCAGTTCTTCCATATCTCGACTGCCTCACACACACAGAATCACGAGTAACTCAAATCTATCAGGAAATGAGTGTCACAGATATCAGTTTGTGTAACACAAAGTAAACTAAGTTTCAGACCTGGAGGTTGATCCTTGCTGTCTCTTCTTTTTCTCAGCGGTGCTGCAGAGAGAAAACAAACACTGAAATGATGAATTATCTAACAACAAACAGAGTCATAACATGTGTGATAGCATAAATCAATTAAATCAGTGTATTGTGACTTTGTCTGATGCACAAACAGGACTGAGACTGTAGTGAGCAACCTCGTCCCTCAGACAGACACCAGAGCAGAGGAAAGGGTTTGAGAAGGTTTTGGCCTCTTTAAATAAACTTTCTTCTTTGACTCTCTGTGGATTTTTAGGTGCATATAAAGGTTTCACTCAGACAACTTCCAGACCAGGGGCCTCATTTCTAAATGGTGCGTCTGTCCAAAACAGGGCTGAAACGTGCCGACGCCACTTCACAAGCAAAGGTTGTGATCTATAAAAACAGAGCTGACAGCAGAGTCTGCGTCCGGTCAGTAAACTCTGAACCATGACGCTCATGAAGAGGAGAGAAACGGCGCCTCACATGATGAAGGATGAGACGGTTTGAAACGAACAGGCCTCCTGCTGCGAGACAGAAATCCAGATATTCTGAGTGTTTCAGGCTTAAAGCCGAAGCTGAATGAACAAACAGCCGTTTGACTGATTTTGCCTGAAGTGGCACAAAAACATCATTTAAGATCATTTGCAGCCACAAAAAGATTCAGGATCAGAAACACAAACAGATTCTGTTTCTGCGACAGAACAGCTTCAGATCTGTTTCATCAGGAATCAGATTCATTAAACCTCCGAGCAGCAGTTTGTTAAGTCACAGTCAGATCTTAAAGTGCAGCCAGGACCAGGACCAGGACCAGGCTTCAGAGCTTCATTCTCTGCTGGACCATCTCTCCGCTTCTGCATCAAACAGGAAGTAGAAGCACTGACCCCCATCACGATGAAGCGCTTCGAGCGACTGGTCGAGAATCAAATCTTTGGCTGCGGAGATAAGAGCCAGTCTCCCACCACCAGTTCTCATCACCTTCTGCAGAGGAACCGTGCTGCATCACTGTGTGCTTTGGTCTGGAGAGATCATCGCTGTCCCCCCTTCACCACATCCAGGACATCTTCCAAACACCCCGCAAGTGTAAAGGACCCCTCACACAGTGTTTGTCCCTCCAGCAGCATCAGGACCCACACTGGAAGGTTCTGCAACAGCTTCTTACAGTCCAGAATACCAGCCACCATCTCACCCCTTGATGGTCTGCCCCCCCCCCCATGACCAAGGACTGAAGAACAGACAAATAACTCTCACTGCCACTTTAACAGGCAACAGGCATTAAGATTCACTGTGCACCTGGTTTCTGCTCTGCTCCTGTCAAACTGCACGACCTCCTGCATGCTGCACGTATCTGACCATGTTTGCACTGTTTCCTGTGTTGTGTGTATCTGGTGAATGTTTGTGTCGCTCTGCCTCTTGTGATGTGATATAAACATTCAGCTGCATCCGTGTGTGCATAAGAATGAAGCTGGACAGAGTAACAGATGTTACTGTTGCACCGCAAACGTTTTAAACTAAACTCTGTTCAGCTCCGTGTAACTAAAACCTCACACAGAAAAATCCAAACCTGAACACTGTAACTCCAAAACTGTCTGAGCAGGCCGACACTTTCTGGAACATGTTTCATCCTCTCACCTGAACCTGTAGCAACACGCACGATTTCAGGAGAAAATAACCAGAAGCCTTCAGCTCTTTAAACTCATCAAAGCTGTCAGAAACTTTTTCTTCATATTAAGAAGAGAAACAGTGAATCAGACTTACTGGGTGGGTTTGTCTCCGCCATCGCTGCTGCTGTCGGTCTTTAGTTCAGCTCTGAGGACAAAGAGGACAACTTTCCTCTAAAATCACATCTACATCCGGTCTAAACAATAAAGCTCAGGCAGGAGCTCGGTCACAAACAGAGAAACAGAAACACATTTATTAGAAGAGACATGAACACAGAGAGACTTTCTGATCAGACAAAGTTCCTCTGAGGACGAACTCCTGTTCGCCTCAAGGCTGAGAGGAAAAGACAACTCTGGGCTTTTATTTTGAAGGGCACTTCAGGAAGTGTTGCAGCTGAATCTGTGTGATCAACAGAGTAATTATTCATCACTAAACCCGTCTGCTCTCAGGTCGGTGCTTTTACTTTGGTTTCCTTCCTTCCTCATGAAGCTGGACGTCTTTCGTTCACTGATCTTTATTTCAGATGCACTGCAGCTTTTAGCTAAATGTTTAACTTCCTTATTTTATGTTTATGTTTGTCTTTGCTCTTTCTTTCTTGTCTTGCTGTCGCTCGCTTGATGTTTCCGGCATGTCTGACGTGAGTCAGTGTGGCAGGTGGACAGAGACCTGAGGCTGGACTCACTCACCTATTAGTTTCAATCAGTGCTGTTAAATCAGGAGACAGGAAGCTGTGGCAGATCACAGCGTCTGATCAGCCGACCTGCCCAACAAGCCCCAGCACGAGCAGCTGCAGCCATTTTTATAGAGACGAGGTCTAACTGTGCGGAAACATCTCAGCTGAACAAACAGCAGCCTGTTTTACCTGGAAAATATTTAAAAATCAGTAAAACTCTTCAGATCTTTATGAATAAACGTGTGTCTGCTTTCTAACGACTCTTTGTTTCACCTGATGGATGAAACAGGTCAACAGGTGAGGGGGAGGGGGGGAGGGGTCTTAGGCAGAGACCATTTTTAAAAAACATAACCGTGACACTCAAAGCTGGATCACGTTACTGATGTAAACACACTAAAGCCGTCAGGAGCAAGCGATCATATTCCAGCTCTGCCTTATGTTGGTGGCCGCCCATTTATTATATCGTGACATCACAGTGACATCACTAAGCCAAAGTCTAACAGCTACAGTAAATCTGGCAGGTGGGTTTCTTTCCGACCTGTCTGACTTCTGCTTTGTCGTGTCGGCGTGTTGAATCTCAGGGGTTAACTTGCTGAGGACAAAGTTCACTGAGACGAAGAGTAAACCAGTTTATTCCAGTCCACCCGTCTCTTTTCCTCTTTCTGTCTCCAGCAGGTTTATGTTGCTCAGACATGGATCCAGGTCTCAACATCATCCTTCTGGGGAACTCAGGAGTTGGTAAAAGTGCGTCAGGAAACAGCATCCTGGGACGAGCGGCGTTTGAGTCGAGACGAGCCTTCAGACCCGTGACCACGCAGATCTCTGAACCGATTCAGACCACACGGTTTGGGAAGCAGATCTCTGTGGTCGACACTCCTGGAATATTAGGATCTGAGAGAGAGATCCGGACCCGGTGTCGGGAGCTCCTGAAGTCCTCCGGGCCTTGTTTGTTCCTGGTGGTGGTTAAAGTAGATCGATTCACCGTCGAGCAGAAGAACGCCGTGGAGGCAGCTCTCAGAGTCATCGGACATCAGCAGCTCTACAGCTGTTACCTGCTCTTCACCGGAGGAGACGACTTAGCTGACACGTCGTTGGACGATTTCATCAACGAAGACCCAGAAGGTCCCCTGAAACCAGTTGTCGAAAGGTTTGAAGGCAGATGTCACCTGTTCAACAATAAGAACGGAGGACAGGACCAAGTCAGACAGCTGCTGGAGAAGTCCGGCCACCTCAGCGACGGTGAGTAGAGATCTCACACACTAGATATGATGACATCAGTTCACCGGCTTATCTGGGCGCTGTGGGTCAGGAGGTACAGCCAACAAATCTAAAGGTCGGGAGTTCAATCCCCGTCTCTTCCGCTCTGCGTGTCAAAGTGTCCTTGGGCGAGACACTGAACTCTGAATTAGTCCTGAAGGCTGTTCCATCGGTGTGTGAATGTTAGTCCCTGTTTGAGCACCAAGGCTCAGTGTGTGAGTGGTCGGAGGACTGGAAACACACAGAGCGTTTACATTGAACCCAGTTCTGTTCAGCTTACTGGGAGACTTTGTCCAATTCAAACGTGCAGCTAAACAAACGTTTCATTAATCAGACAATCCACCATTTCAACAGTTAAAGCCTCAGAGATGAAGGTTTGGAGGATCTTTAAAGTTTACTTTGACCTGGTTTTTCACTGAGTGTTCACAAGAGAAACGGCCCTGAAGACTCACCTGGAGCAGGTTCCTCACAAGAACCTGGAGATCAGCCAGAAGCAGGTGGCTAATGAATCTAATCCCTCTGTGCTTTCTGTCCTTCAGCTGGTCATCCCAGGACGGTCAGGAGGATCGTGCTGCTCGGTCTACCCGGAGATGGAAAGAGTTCTTCAGGAAACACCATCCTGGGATCTCAGAAGTTCACATCAGACTGTAGCTTTAATCCAGTCACTACAGAGACTGTCTCTGGGTCAGCCCCAGTGGAGGGGCGTTGGGTCACAGTGGTGGACACTCCAGGATTCACTGGAAAAGTCCTGAGACCCAAAAAGCTGTACCTGGAGATCATGAAGTTGATAAAAGAGGCCAGTCCAGGACCGCACGCCTTCCTCATCGTGGTGAAGATAGACAGGATCTCTGAGGCTGAAGTCAAACTGTTTAGGATGCTGCCAAAGCTCTTCGGCAGGGACGTGGATAAGTATGTGATGGTCCTTTTCACTCACGGAGATAAACTGAAGGACCAATCAGTTGGTGATTTGTGCAATGATAACACATATGTAAAAAATCTGGTGGAAAAGTGTGGCGGTAGAACCTGTGTGTTCGACAACACGAACACAGGAAACAGGCTGCAGGTCAGTGAGCTGCTGAATGAAATAGATAAGATGGTCTCAGCTAACGGTGGCGTGCACTACACCTCGGAGACGTTCAGGAAGGCTCAGACAGGCATGGTGAACTTATCCATACTATGGGATGAAATCCGTGAAGATTTCATACGTCTGCTCAGGGAATTAGATTGTCGTCACTGTGGGTACGAAAGGTTGGATTAGGGCTGTTCAAACCTCCCGTCCCTCTGCAGGCAGCTTCTTCATTCAGAACATTTTCTGTAACTTCAGTGAAATATGATGAGTTAGGATGCTGTCCGAAAGGTGGGGTATCTGTTGGTGCAAAGCTAACATGAGCGGACGAGACGGCCTCAGAGAGATTCTCTCAGCTCTCCTGCTGCTGCAGACAACATCACTACAAACTGTGTCATTAAACGTGACTGAAACATCAGGGCCGGACGAGACAGTCCAGGCAACAGACTTCTGCCTCTGATGATGTTTTTGCTTGCATGGTCTGAGTCCTCCTGTTCAGGACTTCACTTCAGAACGTTACGGTAAAGTAAACAATAGAGGTTTTCCTGTGGTCCCATCGTCCCGGGCTGGAGCTGATGAACAGGGGTGTGAAGAGTCCGACCGCCAGTGTAACAGAGTTTATGGTAAATTTATTATTTCTTTGTCATCCACGTATCTGTGAGGATTTATGGGCTCGAGGGCGCCCTCTCTCAGACGTGGTAGGTAAATGCGTCTGTAACGTCGTTAGCTCATGTGTGCAAACATCATGTTACGCCTGTATATATGAACACGTGGACTGTAACGTATGGAGAGGCTGAGACGACCCCTTGTGAGTGGGCTGTTGTACTTTTTCAGTGCTATAGTGTTTACGTAAGGACAAAATGCCTCCTCTGAACCAGCTAGCATCGGTGCTAAAAGAACTCGCTGCCTAAAGCGAGCCGACTGGACGACCAGAACACATTCTGTTCCTGTCCAGATAATAAACGGCTGCTTTGAGACACAAACGCCTCGTACTCATCGCTCCAAACACACAGCGCAGATCCGAGGGGTCGACTGAACCACAGTGAGCTGCAGCTGAGCGCGGCCACAGCAGCCGTCCTGACAACGACATTCATACACGACTTTTAACCAGATACGATTTGGAGGAAGTTTGCTGGCTGACGTTCAGGGTTAGAAAGTGTCCCTGTGGCTCCCAGCAGGACGAGTTCAGGGGATGATTTTTGTGCTTCATGTGTGTAAATATTTAACCCTGAGCTGGTTAAATTAGCTGAACACTCTGAAACCATCGTCTGTACCAGAGGCTGGAAACAGGTTTTATTCTGCTGTAAAGTTGGCCGTTTTAACGCGGTCGCCTTAAGTGGCCTTTCAGTGAGCTGCAGCTTTTGGCTCTTCCTGGTGGATTCAGCTCGAGTCATGTGGTGATGTAAACGTGCTCGGGCTCGAAACATTAGGCGTAATGTGCAACGGGAGGAGCAAAGGGGATGTTGCTCAGGCAACCAGATCAATACCTTTATTTTCTTTATATTTACGAAACACCAGCTGAACTTTAAATCCTGTTACTCTGTTTGATTATAGTGATTTCATATAAATAAACATGTATTCTTAATAAATTGTTGGATGTTTTGTCTTTTGATTTTCATTATTAGCTTTCTAATGATGTTCCAGCCCTGCATACCTGCACAGGCCGAATGAGGCCGAGCGACCCTTCAAACAACAAGACAACAATCAGGAGATGAATAAAAAGTGGACGTCACTACCTCATACTGAAGAAATCCTTTGGTGCAGCAGGAGGACAGTGTCAGACTGATTTACATAATGAGGAAATATCAAAACAAATCAAAAGGTTATCAGACAGTAAACAAGTTAGAATGAAAGAGACGACTCTTTAAGACAAAGTGTTCCTTCAGCTGAAACGTATTTCTGACTGTAGGTGCAGCTGTTGTCCAGCAGGCGGTGCTGCTGTCTGCTGGGACAGACTGTCCCCCCTCAGACTTCAGCAGGACGTTTAGAGAAACAACAGACCTGCTGAACTGCAGCAGTCGTGCGGCTGACAGAGAGACAGAGCAGTGAGGGGAGGAGAGAGAGAGAGAGAGAGAGAGAGGGAGGGAGGAGATAACGAGGGAGAGGAGGAGGAGAGTCTGTCAGAGTTCAGTCTGCACTCAGCAGCTCTCCCTCAGTCTCTCTCTCTCTCTCTCTCTGTCAGGATGGACACGTTTGGCTGTAGATTATCGATCACTGTGTTTCTGCTGCAGATCAGCTGTTTACACTCAGTTTACATCACAGACAGCTCAGGTGAGACACTGACTGCTACTACTGCTGCTGTTAGTACTACTGCTGGTGTTACTACAACAGGTACTACAGCTACTACTACTTTTATTATTGCATCACAGACAGCTCAGAGACTCTACCTCTTACTACTTCTGCTTCTACTACTGCAACTCTTACTGCTACTGCTGGTGTTACTACAACTGGTACTACAGCTACTACTGTTACTGCTACTGCTGCTACTATTACCGCAACTGTAAGTACTACTGCTGTTACTATTAGTACATATACTACTACTACTATAACTGCTACTCCTGCTGATGCTCCTACTGCTACTACTGCTGCAACTGTTCCAACAACTACTGTTACTACTTCTCTTGGTACTGCTGCTACTACCACAGTTGATTAACTAACTGTAGTAGTATGAACAAACGAGTGGTGTCTCAGACCTCCCCCTGTTGAGCGACGGTCTCTCCACTCTCGTGTAAATGGCTTCTTTCACGTCTCTTTCAAACCGTCCGTCCTCCCTGTTCAGAAAATGAACTTGGTTCATTGAAAGACTTTCCATTGTCAGATGTAGGGAATTAACACAATTACTGTTACTACTGTTACTACTGTTAGTACTGTTAGTACTGTTACTACTGTTAGTACTGTTACTACTGTTAGTACTGTTAGTACTGTTAGTACTGTTACTACTGTTACTACTGTTACTACTGTTAGTACTGTTAGTACTGTTAGTACTGTTACTACTGTTAGTACTGTTAGTACTGTTAGTACTGTTACTACTGTTACTACTGTTAGTACTGTTAGTACTGTTAGTACTGTTACTACTGTTAGTACTGTTAGTACTGTTAGTACTGTTACTACTGTTAGTACTGTTAGTACTGTTACTACTGTTAGTACTGTTACTACTGTTAGTACTGTTAGTACTGTTAGTACTGTTACTACTGTTAGTACTGTTAGTACTGTTAGTACTGTTAGTACTGTTAGTACTGTTACTACTGTTAGTACTGTTAGTACTGTTACTACTGTTAGTACTGTTACTACTGTTAGTACTGTTAGTACTGTTACTACTGTTACTACTGTTAGTACTGTTACTACTGTTAGTACTGTTAGTACTGTTAGAACTGTTACTACTGTTAGTACTGTTACTACTGTTAGTACTGTTACTACTGTTAGTACTGTTAGTACTGTTAGTACTGTTAGTACTGTTACTACTGTTAGTACTGTTACTACTGTTAGTACTGTTAGTACTGTTACTACTGTTAGTACTGTTAGTACTGTTACTACTGTTAGTACTGTTAGAACTGTTACTACTGTTAGTACTGTTAGTACTGTTACTACTGTTACTACTGTTAGTACTGTTAGTACTGTTAGTACTGTTACTACTGTTACTACTGTTAGTACTGTTACTACTGTTACTACTGTTAGTACTGTTACTACTGTTAGTACTGTTAGTACTGTTACTACTGTTAGTACTGTTACTACTGTTAGTACTGTTACTACTGTTACTACTGTTAGTACTGTTAGTACTGTTACTACTGTTAGTACTGTTAGTACTGTTACTACTGTTAGTACTGTTACTACTGTTAGTACTGTTACTACTGTTACTACTGTTAGTACTGTTAGTACTGTTACTACTGTTAGTACTGTTAGTACTGTTACTACTGTTAGTACTGTTACTACTGTTACTACTGTTAGTACTGTTACTACTGTTAGTACTGTTAGTACTGTTAGTACTGTTAGTACTGTTACTACTGTTACTACTGTTAGTACTGTTACTACTGTTACTACTGTTAGTACTGTTAGTACTGTTAGTACTGTTACTACTGTTACTACTGTTAGTACTGTTACTACTGTTAGTACTGTTAGTACTGTTACTACTGTTAGTACTGTTACTACTGTTAGTACTGTTACTACTGTTAGTACTGTTACTACTGTTAGTACTGTTAGTACTGTTACTACTGTTAGTACTGTTAGTACTGTTACTACTGTTAGTACTGTTACTACTGTTACTACTGTTAGTACTGTTAGTACTGTTACTACTGTTACTACTGTTAGTACTGTTACTACTGTTACTACTGTTAGTACTGTTAGTACTGTTACTACTGTTAGTACTATTATTGCACAATGGCTCCTACTACCCACACCACTGCTAATCCTGCACCTTGTACTACAGATACTGCTAACTGGTACTACTGCAACTTCCACTACAATTGTTAACATAATATTTGTAACTGGTAGTACTACCATTAATTCTACTGTAATACTACTCCTACAGTTACTGTTAGAGTTAGTACTTCTACTGTCACTGCTACTACTGCCATGGGTAGTAGTAGTACTGTTACTACTGCTGCATGTGTTCCTGCTAACCACAGAACTGTTAGTACTTGTACTTGTATTACTGTTAGTGGTGTGATCGTTGGCAGTAACAGTCCTCCAGCTCTTCTTCTGTGGTTGTTGACCTCTGACCTCTGCTGTAAAGGGGAAACAGCTGGTCAGTAGACAGGAGGCTGACCAATCACAGAGCAGCGTCTCCCAGTGTTCCCAGCACTAATGGCTCCTCGTGGAAACTGTTCTGCTCTCTGAGTCAGAACGTTCCTCTCCACATATTTCCCATAAATCTTTGTGTTTATGCGTCTGCGGCGTTTCGGGAATGTGAAGTACACAGATCATATTTCATCATCCTCAGACTGGGTGTGTGTGTGACCTTTGACCTCTAAGGCCTCAGACTGATGGCGGGCTGCCGCCTCCATGATTTACTGCTTTGTACTGATGTCACGCTGCAGGATGAGCTCTGCCCTGATTGGCTCTCAGCTCCAGATGTTGAGGTTGTGTATCTATCAGTCAAACTTTCACTCGTTTTAGGCAGCGAGTGTTAGCGAGCCGCAGCCTCTCCTCAGAGACGCCAGAACGTGTCAGAACACGTTTTCAGGACCACGTTTGAAGAGTCAGTCCACTTTGTTTCAGGTTGTGTCCATCGTCTCAGTATTAACATGAATCACCGGCTAATATCTGTGAACATGATGACATCGTGCTGACATCACTAAAACAAAAACAGCCTGCTACACACTGGCAACCGCAGGATGCAGAATGCAGTATGTAGTACCAGAGACATTTTATAGGGACACGCCACTCAGTCACATCCTCAGTACAACGCTATGGGGAAACCCCGTAATGGCAAAGATGGCGGTTATCCCGCGGAATGACCGGTTGGGAAAAGTGCCTTTTAAACCTTATTTTGGGGCAAAGTCGTCGATTTTCATCAGACTTTGTTGCTGATTCTGTTCATGTAGATTTCATGTTGTAAAAGCTAGGTTCTGGCTCTCTACCCGTTCGTTCAGACAGGAGCCTGGTCTTGTTAGTCCGAAATAGCTGCCCAAGATGCCCAACTCACCAGGTAACCCCACTGGCAGTTTCTAAACTCCAAAAACGTTTAAGAACATTTTCAAATTCTGTTGTTGGCCTCTAAAGAAAAGACTGGTTGTTGGTTAATCAGTCTTTTAGCGCCTTGCATTATGGGACACAGCAAGCAATGCAAGTTTTTTCCAGAACAGTACGTCGTCCAGATATTTTGTACTGCAGATTTTGCTTGTGTTTGTATACTAAATACTACACGTAGGTCAAATCAGCGCGTACTGCAGGTACAGCTGGAGGTTTCCATCACAGCCAGTGTCTGACAGCTGAACAAACGTCTCTCTCTCTCCCTCAGAGTCTCTCCATCAGGTCCTGTCAGAGTTTGGGGTCGTTCGTCCAATCAGGACCAACTCAGAGGGGCGTTTCCTGTCAGCCTCAGTCTCCGCCCAACACCCTCACCGCAGCAGAAGACACGCCCACAATGTTGAGGACACGCTCACTGACTCAAACAAGGACAGACAGACTCTAACAGACTCGTCACCGTCCAACCAGACAGAGCACAGCTGGAGGGGGCGGGGTTACAGTGCTGATGGGGAGGAGCTTTTCTACAACGTGACATTGTTTGGTCAGGAGCTCCACCTGCGGCTGCGTCCAAACTCCCGCCTCGTCGCCCCCACCGCCACCATGGAGTGGTGGGAGGAGTCAGGACGCAAACACTCCCAGCCAATAGGAGACACCGGCTGCTTCTACACAGGGGAGGTGTCGGACATGGAGGACACATCCGTCGCCATCAGCAACTGTGACGGGCTGGTAGGTGTCACCTGACTGTTGAGCCTGACGAGTAACTGAAAGGTTTTAACGTACAACTCAGAATGGAACCAGATTATTCTTTAAAAACTGGACGAAAAATTAAAGTACAAGCTTGTCTGAAGTTAGTTAAAAATTCTAAATTGAAATCTATTAAAAAAAACTCTCTTGATCATTTTCCATGTTGGATGATCAGCTTTCAGACATTTAAGGCACCATCGGCCTTCCATACCTGATCAGACAATAACAGCTGTCAGCTAATCTGCTGAAAACTGATGAGAGTTTTTGAACCAGGTGGATGATTTTTATTTATTTATATAAACCTGCGTCAGTTCACACACAGACGACAGTCGATCAGCACTAATCAGATCTGTTTTACCCTACGACACATTCAGTGTGCACCTCTCCAAAAATGTAACTACACATCGCAGCGACGCAGACCACAAGATAACAACAATAACAATGATAATAATTCATTTTATTTGTAATGACCTTTACATTTAAAACAAATCTGTGCTACAAGTTAAAATCATAAAAGCAAGGTAAAAACATCAACATAATAAAAAAGTTAACATGAGTTAATTAAAACTGATCCATTCTGCTAAGAATGTGGAAATGTTTTAAAGAGGTGGTGTTCTGCTCATCTTCAGGTTCCTCATCTTATTCAGAGGTCGTACCTGAACAGGGTCACATGGTTATATTTCTGTCAGACTGCACATTGCTGCAGCTCCTCTTTTCACCCTGTGCTGAAGGCTTCGTTTTATCTATGGAGTGATACATCTTTCCTCTAAAGGATCTTTGTTGGAAGCTGCACACGCTCAGTTCCTAGTTAAGGACTACTAGCCAATCAGAAGCAGAGTAGGGCGGGTCAGCGAGAAGCCGGTAAACAGCTCAGGTTCAGCTGTACGTGTTGCCGACCAGCTTGGCAACATGGACTGGAGCAAGAGTTTCAGAGCGGTGAGTTATTAATCTGTAACAAAAGGATCTTTCATCCATAAAGTTTTAACCGAGCTCTGTCTCTACATCACAGTAACAACTTTATGTCCACTGACTGCCTGGAGGGAGCTAGTGTTTGGAAGGAGAGGAGAGCTGTGTGCTGCAGCTCGCTGTTTCTGAGGGTGTCGAGCGGCCGCTCGGCGGCGTTAGCTTTCATCCCTGTGGCGTCACAGGGATGAAAGGAAGCGGCGGACTACAAGCGAGCTGTTTTCAGTTCAGAGCACAGTTTCTGTGGGAGATGGGAACTAACTTTGGGCTTTTTCACTCTGCAAACCTGTTACAGCACAAAAAGGTTTATAACTCAATAAAGGAGGGGGGGGGGCAACAAGCAGAATAGCAGCTCTTTAAGTCCATTCTCAGCAGCCTGAGGGACCCAGCCATGGTGCTGAGCTCAGTTCTGGGACAGAGGAGACGTTTTGAGTTTGTTGAGTGGAGGGGTTGTTAGAGGAGTGAGTAGTTCTAGGGGGGTGATATTTTCATAGAAGAAGAGCTTTGATAGGTCAATTGGTAGCAACCAGGTTGATCACATTTGTTATTAGGGCTAATAGACAGGAAGTTAGCCAGCTCACCGGCTGAAGTCACCACAGTGGGACATAGAAAGCCACCGGCTGCTAGTGTTCTGGTGGTGTAACTGTAGAGCGACACAGACACCAACACACAAGGATAACTGCTAACAACAGCAGAACACAGACAGAATTATTAATCAGCATTAATACTGAAGATAAAGTCCTTCAAGACCAAGACGTGAAGACGGAGTTCTGACTGAAAATATTTTCATTTTGCTAGAACAGAAACACAGTGTGGAGATTAAGTGTTAACACAGTCGTCTGACGCAACACATCAGACTTTGTCTCTGGCTCGACCGACAGACACAAACGGACTTCAGGAGAACTGGAAACTAAAACGAGTTTGTTTGTTTAGTTCAGTCTTAATCACCACGGGAAACCTGGAACACCGAAGACTGATGTTAATAAACGACTCTCAGATTAAAAAGAAATATAATTTAGAGACGAACTCATGACATCATCCTCACAGAACATCGTCTTCCTCTGTGAGGAAGCTGCTGATGGAGGCAGATGTTGGGGCAGATGTTGGTGTTGTTTGAGCCTTCTGGCCTTCCGTACGCGCTGACCTGAGAGAGTTTAACTCTCAGGAAACATGAACGCACTGAAAACAGATGAAAAACACTAAACCTGGGATCAAAAGATCAACAACAAGAATGTGAAGATGTTTCATTTAAATATCAACCCGTTTTAATTGAAACCAGGTGAGAACAGAATAAGACAGGACGACCTGATGGTGTCTGAGCTTCTCCCGGTGCAGCGTGGGCCGAGGCGGCTGATTGAAGCCAGATGTGAAGCAGAGACGAGGCGTTTAAAGAGGACAGAAACACGAGAAGGAAAGAAAGGGAATATTTTCCTGCTGCAGCCGCTGAGGAAACTTAAAGCAACAACAACCTGATTCTGTGTGCAGCTGGACGCAATAACAGGAACGCCTCAGTACAAGTGAAGAAACCACTTTGTTCTGCTGACTCATCGTCAGCTGACACTCTGAATAATGCTGACTCAGATTTATATCATGTTTATTTACTCTTTAATAATGCTGACTCGGCAGATTCAACAGCTGATAACAGCTCTCTCTCTCTGCTTCTGCAGGCCGGGATGATCCGGACGGGTCAGGAAGAGTTTTTCATCGAGCCGTTGGATCGACGGAGGACAGGAGGAGGAGGAGGAGGAGAGGAGGAAGAGGAGGAAGGAGGAAGACAACACATCGTTTATCGCTCCTCTGCCATCATTAAAAAAACCACCAGCTGTCAATCAAACTGCTGACGACTTCCTCCGAGGTGAGAAAACACAGACGTGTTCATGAATGCACCGCGAGCTGCTGAGACACTGTGATGCGTTCAAAGACAAACCTCCCTGTTCTGTGGTCCCGACCTGTTCTCACTCCCCGGCCCGCCACATATGGACGCATGGTCAAGACCGATCGCACTGCGCAGTGGGGGGGAAACCCTGTAGCGTCAGTTTGTGGCGGTAAAGGCAGGATATGATATTTAACAGAAAAGACTGAGTGAGGAGGTGGATGGAAGGCCAGAACCCCGACTTAGAACCAGGAGGCCGGGGTTCATGTGAAACAAAAAGTCAACATTACATATTTTTAGTTAACTAACATACGTAGTTATTTTAACCCAAACCAAGATCCTAACTTAACCTAACCAAATAACGCCGTTTCAAAATGGCTGTTTGAAAATTTGTTGAATTTGTTGAAGCATACGCTCCAGTGGGATGTCAAGTCAAGTCCTTACGGTTTCTGCTGCCTCCATGGGGGGATACGTGTAAACAAAGAGTTCACACCATGGTTTTTATCTGAGTCCAGTTTCAGTCCTTGGACCTTGTTCACAAAGTCTACAGAGGTTGTGATGTGTTGAGGCGTGTTGTCGACCAAGAGGGTTAAACTGCAGCAGTTTACCTACATCTGCAGGACAGGGAGGACAGATGGTTCAAAAGAGACCTGAAAGAGGCCATTTACACCTGATTAGAAAGACCATCGCTGAACCGTGGGGGAGGGCTAACCCGGAGAGTCCACTAAGTCTGGCTGCGTAGAATCTGTGCCCCGGTTTTGTTCCGTTGTCCCACAGGGAGCATTTCAGAATCAGAGAATCACTTTTCCTTTTTTGCTGACATGTTTAGATTTATTTGATTTGGTAGTTGGTGCTCGATCATTGTGCTTCTGCTATGATTAGGTAGCTCCGAGCCGCTCTGACGAACCCAGAGGTGTCCGTCACCTGGATAACGACCCCACGGGTTTCAGTCAGAACTGAAGTCTCCTGTCTGAGGAGTGAAAGCACTTTGTGGATAAACAGACTTGGTGAATTAACGCCGCCGTACATCAGGTGAAGAAAGTGTCAGCTGTGCGCAGCGATAAGGAGGCTGCCACCTTCCTCACATTAACTCTTGACTCTCTGATGTCGTCTCCACACGGTTTCCCATCGTTTGACGTCTGACTGCAGCTCTTCAGTGACGTCCCCTCGCTGTGTCACAAGTTAAAAGTGAGGAGATGTGGAGTTAAATTTAAATGTCCCAAACAGTAGAATCAGATTTCACAGTCAGTGACTCGCAGTCAGGAAATGCTTCTCGCTGGGATGTTATGACAGGAATCTTGAGTTATGAGGCGCGTTGATTACGATGCTTCCCGCCACAAACACAGAGGAGAAAACACAACCTGCTTTTTACAGTGTAGCTGCCGCTGGTTCTGCAGGACCGAGTCAGAAAACTGGGAAACGCATCCAGGAAACTTGGCAGAGACGCACACGCGCTCAGCCAGCTGAGACGTGGCAGCGCGAGGCTCAGAGATTTGGAGGTTTTAGAGGTTTGGGGCTCAGAGTTGACGGATAGTTCAGCTCCTGATTCGTTCGGCCTCTCCGTCACTGAAGCAGCGGCAGCCAATGAGACGAGAGCTTTCTCTCACCTCGGTTAAACTCCGGCAGCCCGGCGTGACCTCACAGTTTCTGTTTCTGATCGCTGATGTCATTTCCTTCAACAGATGTTTTTATAAACTCAGCACTTAAAATGAGCAGGATTCAGGTTTCAAACTCAGAACAGGTGTCTCTGACTCTGTCAGCTGGTCTGAGATCTGATCCACGAGTCTCCACAGTCGCTTGTTTGTTCAAAAGATGATGTTAAGTGTTTGTAAATGAAATAATCCAGAGGGCTGCGGTCAGTAAACTCATGTTAATCTGAAACGTTATTGATTAAATATCGATCACCAAGAAATCTACCACTCACACAAAAGTCTGGACCCTGTACAGAAGCGTTCTCTGTGGGCCCCCCTCCACATCCACGGCTGTTAGTTCGAGTGTCTTTGGGGCCCTCCTCACATGAGGGCCCTGTATATTCAGTCCCCCCTAGTCCTGTACACCTCTGGACCTTCTGGTCGAGGTCAATAACTTTATTAAACTCGTAATAAGATTTGATGTTTTTATTGCTAAACTGTG
Source organism: Lepomis macrochirus (assembly GCA_024633595.2). Taxonomy (NCBI): domain Eukaryota; kingdom Metazoa; phylum Chordata; class Actinopteri; order Centrarchiformes; family Centrarchidae; genus Lepomis; species Lepomis macrochirus. The sequence goes on from JALXJV020000021.1 coordinate 435,847, forward strand.
CCGAGAAACTTGCATGTAATTTATTTCTTTTTATATGAAGACAGTTTTACTGTCTCCTCGTTGTGTTTGAACTCTTCAGCCGCTGAAACACAAACTGTAAATCCAGAATCTCGGGTTACTTTATTCTACGGTTTTACAGTTTTTCTTCAAATGATGCCTCCTTTCCCCAAAACACAAACCCAGAACTTCACTAAACCATTAAATCCTGCTGAAAAAACTAACTTCGCCCTCAGAGAAACAAACATTACAAAGGTCGAACACACTGAGAGAGAAAACAATCCTACAAAGACCTGTAAGACGTCGTGTTGCTCGTGGGTCTGCAGCTCAGAAACCTTTTCACACGATGAGCACAACAAAAGACAAAAGTACACATGCACATTTTTAATGTCCTGAACACCAAACAACAACAACTAAAGTATTCTGGCCCAGCATCCCGTCTCTGGTCTGGATCAGGCCCGGGCCAGGCCGCAGGGGGAAAGTCTTCTTTCCTGATCCACTGCTGGCTCTCATGTACTGAAATGTCTGGGCTCCTTCCACAGATGAGGAGGAGGAGAGAACTGATCTGAGGTCACACTCTTTCCTCTGAATTTCATCAGAGACCACTAACCTCTATGTGATCCTCCTCCTCCTCCTCTCCGGTGGGCTGGACCTCTTCTCTCCAGTCTCTCTGGATCTGTTGTTCCAGAGCTGATCGGTTGTGACTCTGTGGTTCCACCTGGGTAACTGTGGGCTGGCTGAGCGAACAGTCCTGAATGTTAGTGCTTCCTGAATGAGCCCACGCTGCAGCGACAGTTCAAAGACTCAAACAGGGAACAGAGTTCTGAGTTTAGGGAAATGATTAAGTGCTTTTTCATAAATGGTGTTTTGGTTTTGACATTTTAGTTCTAAAGTCTGCTTCCAGAGTTTAAACTATGGAGAAGACTGTAATATATTAGTGAACGGCTGCAGAGCACGGCTCCGTGTCACTGCTGCAGGACGTGAAGCTGCTTCTGCAGCAGCTGGTGGCCTTCAGGTCTGTTTACACCATGAAGGCATCCTGACACACAGATTCAGGTTCAGTGGACAGCAGCACGTTGACCTGCATATTTAACCTCAGTGCAAACATCGAGTCATGGTGTCGAGCTCTCTGCTCTGTTTTACAGTAAACAGCTGGTCTCTGCAGGGCTGAGGTGGACCTACAGCCTCTATCTCTAACAGCAATCCTGGATCCTCACAGTCCACATGATGTTTAGCAGGACGTTTCTCACTTCCTCCAGTGGCCAATGAAAACACAGCTTAGCTCCAGCGTCTGACAGCGTGACCTCGCGTCTGTTAGCGCTTCAGTGTGAAAAGATTCTGAGCCAGAGATTCGATCTGCTTCCTGATTTATTTATAGCTACAAAACATCTGTTTCTGTCTGTCCTCAGATCAGCGATGACTCAGTGTGTTTTAAACTCTGTACCAGAAAATAATCAGTATTTACAGCGAGCCGAGGTCGCACAGAGTCACTTCTGATACCAACACTTTTAGTTTGTGAAGAAAAGTAAGAACACAAGAGATCCTTAAGTTACTCCACAGCCTCTGAGGCCACCACCAGGTGACACTAACAACGTCACTATAGACATTAGTGTAAAACTCTTGTTTTGGTCTCCAGGTCCTCTTTTAGGTTCTCTGAACCTGAACCAGAATGTGTTGGGGTCAAGATCCGACTCAGCTCGTCGACGGCGCTACATTGAAGAGGCTGAACTATTTAACATCGAGGTAATGAACGGGGCTGAATGTGGAGTTTACTGACTTTTTAAACTATTTGTTGCTCCTCCAGGTTTTGTTGGCTGTGGACTACTCAGTTCTTCTTTTCCACGGCCGAGACCACATCCAGAAATATCTTCTGACGCTCATGAACATAGTAAGTGAAAACTCAGATTCCTAATTCAGAGGTGAACGTAGAAGATGTTGCCTCAGGCTGGTTTAACCTCCAGGTGGAAACTCAGAGATCCACAAAGCTCAGACAGACTCAATGGTCAAACGGATCCCTGTCAGAACAAAGAGCAGGTCCAATGGTAAACCACCAGGACACAGTCTAGTTTCACAGTCTGATCCAGCTCCCTCAAAATCCCCAAACAAATCTATGACTCAGTTTTTGTGACTGAACCTTCAGTCGAACCTTCTCCACACCAGCAACCCCCCCTCCACACCAGCAACCCCCCTCCACACCAGCAACCCCCTCCTCCACACCAGCAACCCTCCTCCACACCAGCAACCCCCCTCCACACCAGCAACCCCCTCCTCCACACCAGCAACCCCTCCACACCAGCAACCCCCCCCTCCACACCAGCAACCCCTCCTCCACACCAGCAACCCCCCCTCCACACCAGCAACCCCCCCCTCCACAATAAGGAGCTGAAAAGAAAATTTGAGATTATGATGTTGGATTTCCCCAAATTTAGAAATGATGGTCTGATAGATGGATGGATGGATGGATGGATGGATGGATGGATGGATGGATGGATGGATGGATGGATGGATGGGAGAATGGATGGATGGATGGATGGATGGATGGATGGATGGATGGATGGATGGATGGATGGATGGATGGGAGAATGGATGGATGGGAGAATGGATGGATGGATGGATGGATGGATGGATGGATGGATGGATGGATGGATTGGATGGATGGATGGATGGGAGAATGGATGGATGGATGGATGGATGGATGGATGGATGGATGGATGGATGGATGGATGGATGGGAGAATGGATGGATGGGAGAATGGATGGATGGATGGATGGATGGATGGATGGATGGATGGATGGATGGGAGAATGGATGGATGGATGGATGGATGGATGGATGGATGGATGGATGGATGGGAGAATGGATGGATGGATGGATGGATGGGAGAATGGATGGATGGATGGATGGATGGATGGATGGATGGATGGATGGATGGATGGATGGATTTGGTCAAAATATATTACAGACCCCGCCCCCTCTCTTCACTGTTGTGACCTAAATCTGTGAAAGGTTCTACATTATATAAACTTTACTGTCTTACGTCTGTTCCAGGTCAATGAGATCTACCAGGATCATTCTCTGGGCGCCAACATCAACGTCGTTCTGGTCAAAATCATCATGTTGTCTCCATCAAAGGTACTAAACTCTGTTACTGCAGGTTTCTGTATGTTCTGATGTTCAGCTGCTGTAATGTCTTCAGGAAGGACAGGCTTTCTTAGTCAGATGTCCACAGGGCTTTTAAATGTATGCTGTGCATTCGTTTGTCTCATTTATTGTGGGCGCTCTGTACCTGCCTGTGTTCTGTCTTCCTAGTTCTCAGGGTTTGTAAATTAAAGTAAGTGTCCAGAAAGAGTTCAGCTTTGTGTAGCTTCAGACTGATTCACAGGAAAACCAGATCACGCTGTTATACCTAGTGCTGCCAATCTTTCACTTTAAAGTCCAGACACAGAGGGTCAGGGAGACGGTGAAGACATGAAGACAACCACCGTTTCCACTTTCCACCATGCTGACAAATTCCAGCTCTTTGTCCACTGCTGCGCCCCCCCAACCCCTCATCCCCACCCGGGCTGATAGCTACTTCCTTTTCAAAAGATTAGAGTTTGTTGTGGGGAGTTTTAAGTACTTTAGAGTGTCCACTCTGTGTGAGCCTCCTGGGTCCTACGTAGTAAAAACCCAAAGTGTCCCTCCAACAGTCCCTTGAGATGGTCTCTGTGGGGAACGCCCAGAAAAGTTTGGAGAACGTATGTGGATGGTCGTATCTCCAGCAGAGGGAGCAGAGTCACGCCGAGCAGCACGACCACACCATCTACCTGACCAGGCAGGAGTTCGGCCCCTCCGGCATGCAGGGTACTACTGCTAATACTACCACTAATACTACGAGTACTGCAACTTCTAACACCCTCTACCTGGTGCAGGGTACTACTGCTAATACTACCACTAATACTACAAACATTACCACTAATACTACGAGTACTGCAACTACTAACACCCTCTACCTGACCAGGCAGGAGTTCGGCCCCTCCGGCATGCAGGGTCCTACCACTAATACTACAAATATTGCAACTACTAACACCATCTACCTGGTGCAGGGTACTACTGCTATTACTATGAGTACTACTACTACTAACGCCACCTGCCTGAGCAGACCCCGACCTCTGACCCCTGACCTGGGACCCTTTGATCTCTGCAGGTTATGCTCCAGTTACAGGGATGTGTCACCTGCACCGGAGTTGTGTCCTCGTCTTTGAGGATGGTTTTTCCTCGGCCTTCGTAGCTGCACATGAAACAGGACACGTGTGAGACACACACACACACACACACACACACACACACACACCAACCAGCAGAACTTTTATATTTAGAACAAAATGTGCATTTGGAAAAACAACAATAAACGAAATCCTAACGCCTCCCAGCTGCAGTGGCAGTAAATGGATCCCAGGTGTCCATGTAGACGATAACAGGCTCCCCTTTATCGTTACTATAATGTACAGAACCGTCCCAGATCCAGTACTTTGTTCTGTGGTTGATGGGGATTTGCTGTGTTTTGTCTTCGTCACCTGTCTGTCTGTCTCAGGTTAGGGATGGAGCATGACGGCGAGGCAAACGACTGCGCTGACGACGTGCCGTTGGGCAGTATCATGTCTCCGCGGGTTCAGGCCACCTTTTATCGATACCACTGGTCCAGGTGCAGCTGGAGGGAGCTGCACAAGTACCTGGAGTCAGTACTAAAAGCAATACTACTAGCATACTTACTGTAATCAGAGGAAACACTGTAACATGAATGTTTGTGCCTTAATTCCACATCGGGCGTCGCCTGAACACACCTGTCCGTCTGTCTCTCTTCAGTACCTATGACTGTCTCCGTGACGACCCCTTCCACCACGATTGGCCGGCTCTGCCTCAGTTGCCAGGGTTTCAGTACTCCATGGACCAGCAGTGTCGCTTTGACTTTGGACCAGAATACAGCCTCTGCACCGCGGTGCGTCTTTCTGTACCAGGTCATCTGATGAGGGGTGACCTTTGACCTCTTGTACTGCCAGGAGGAGCCTCAAACCTTTATAGTTTGTAGTAAAAGTGCAGCGTCTCTGCAGCAGAAACTGCTCCTGGACACTTTGATAAACATACTGAAGGAAAGTTTAGGACTGGAACAGATAGACTCAGAAACCACAGGAGCACAAAGAAAACATGTCAGATCCAGTTTCAGGATGAAAAACCTTCCAGCTCTGATACTTTAAAATGAAACAGGAGTTCAGTCTTTGAGTTTCGGGATGTTTTTCACTGAGACTGACTGCAGATGTGACCTGCTGATGTGTTTTTGGGTTGGAGGCCAACACCACATCTGGTCAGGATCTTAACTGAGAAACGTTTCAGCGGTCTGTAAGCCGATGACGTCTTTGTTCTGGGAGTTTCCAACATTTCAGCATGAAGATGAAATTCTTTTGCTTTAATCGTTAAGCTTGTTTGACTTTCCTCTCTCAGGTCTGTGATTATCATGTTTGTGAAGTGATTCAGTTTCTTTCAGGTCTGACATGATTTAACGAGTCAGAATCTGAGGCCGGTTCCTACCCACCGGTTTAGCTTACAGCTTTTGTTTCTGCAGCCTGACTGAACGTCTCTGTTTTCTCCTGATGTTTATGGTTTACTGTTGTGTTTTGACGTATTCTGTGTACGTGTGTTTGTCTCCAGTACCCGACCCATGAGCCTTGTAAACAGCTGTGGTGCAGCGACTACAACAACCCGTTCTACTGTAAGACCAAGAAAGGCCCGCCGCTCGACGGGACAAAGTGTGGACCGGGGAAGGTGAGGACACATTCAGTCACCGTGGTTTAACCCAGACGTCAACTGCTGCCAGTCGTCAGCAGTTAAAAGGAAAAAGGTTCTCTTTGGATTTGTTGCCCTGCCAGCGGCTCGGCTCTGGAGATAAATGTCTGCCCCCCACGTTGTTTCAGACTGAAACATCTCAGCATCTGTTGGATGGGTTGTGACCCTAAACACATTTCTAGAGTCCCTAACCCAGGACTGTAGACTCTTTGTGCTAAGCTAGGCTAACCACCTCCTGAATCCAGCTCTGTGCTGAACCTCCTTCCTGTTTCTGGTTGCAGCACTGTTTTAAGGGCTTCTGCATGAGGTTGACCCCTGACATGCTGAGACAAGATGGCGGCTGGGGGTCATGGAGTCCGTACGGCAGCTGCTCCAGGACCTGCGGGGGCCGGGTCAGGTTCCGGGCCAGGCGCTGCGACAACCCAACGTAAGTGAGCTGTCACTCATCGGTGATGTCACCAATCAAATGCACCAATAAGAGAGGCTAACCTGTTGTTGTTCTCAGTCCAGCCAACGGGGGGCGCACCTGCTTCGGAAACAGTTATGAGTTCGAACTGTGCAGCCAAGAAGAGTGTCCCCCGCTGACGGACTTCAGGTCAGTGGAGCTGCTCTTCTCTCTGTTGCACTCTGTGGCGTTCTGTCGCATTCTGATGCGGCATGTTGCTTTGTCGTACGTTGCTTTGTCGTGCGTTGCTTTGTCGTACGTTGCTTTGTCGTGCGTTGCTTTGTCGTGTGTCGCTTCGTTGTACGTTGCTTTGTCGTACGTTGCTTTGTCGTACGTTGCGTTGTCACGCGTTGCTTTGTCGTACATTGTGTTGTCGTGCAATGATTTGTCGTGCGTTGCTTTATCATACATTGTGTTGTCGTACATTGTGTTGTCGTGTGTTGCTTTGTCGTATGTTGCGTTGTCGTGCGTTGCTTTGTCCTGCGTTGCTTTGTCATACATTGCGTTGTTGTACATTGTGTTGTCGTGCGTTGCTTTGTCGTATGTTGCGTTGTCATGCGTTGCTTTGTCGTACGTTGCGTTGTCATGCGTTGCTTTGTCGTATATTGTGTTGTCGTGCATTGCTTTGTCGTGTGTCGCTTTGTTGTACGTTGCGTTGTCATGCGTTGCTTTGTCGTGCGTTGCTTTGTCATACATTGTGTTGTCACGCGTTGCTTTGTCGTACATTGTGTTGTCGTGCAATGATTTGTCGTGCGTTGCTTTGTCATACATTGTGTTGTCGTGCGTTGCTTTGTCCTACGTTGCTTTGTCATACATTGCGTTGTCGTACATTGTGTTGTCGTGCGTTGCTTTGTCGTATGTTGCGTTGTCGTGCGTTGCTTTGTCCTGCGTTGCTTTGTCATACATTGCGTTGTTGTACATTGTGTTGTCGTGCGTTGCTTTGTCGTATGTTGCGTTGTCATGCGTTGCTTTGTCGTACGTTGCGTTGTCATGCGTTGCTTTGTCGTACATTGTGTTGTCGTGCATTGCTTTGTCGTGTGTCGCTTTGTTGTACGTTGCGTTGTCATGCGTTGCTTTGTCGTGCGTTGCTTTGTCATACATTGTGTTGTTGTACGTTGCTTTATCGTGCGTTGCTTTGTCATACATTGTGTTGTAGTGCGTTGCTTTGTCGTGTGCCACTTCGTTGTACGTTGCTTTGTCGTACGTTGTGTTGTCACGCGTTGCTTTGTCGTACATTGTGTTGTCGTGCGTTGCTTTGTCATACATTGTGTTGTCGTGCGTTGCTTTGTCATACATTGCGTTGTTGTACGTTGTGTTGTCGTGCGTTGGTTTGTCGTATGTTGCGTTGTCGTGCGTTGCTTTGTCGTACATTGTGTTGTCGTGCGTTGCTTTGTCATACATTGTGTTGTCGTGCATTGCTTTGTCGTACATTGCATTGCCGTGCGTTGCTTTGTCATACATTGTGTTGTTGTGCACTGCGTTGTTGTGCGTTGCTTTGTCGTACATTGCTTTGTCGTGCGTTGCTTTGTCGTACGTTGCTTTGTCGTGCGTTGCTTTGTCGTACGTTGTGTTGTCGAGCGTTGCTTTGTCGTACGTTGCGTTGTCATGCGTTGCTTTGTCGTACATTGTGTTGTCGTGCGTTGCTTTGTCGTACGTTGCGTTGTCGTACGTTGCGTTGTCGAGCGTTGCTTTGTCGCTCGTTGCGTTGTCATGCGTTGCTTTGTCGTACATTGTGTTGTCGTGTGTTGCTTTGTCATACATTGTGTTGTCGAGCGTTGCTTTGTCGTACGTTGCTTTGTCGTGCGTTGCGTTGTCGTGTGTCACTTCGTTGTACGTTGCTTTGTCGTACGTTGCTTTGTCGTGCGTTGCTTTGTCGTGCATTGCTTTGTTGTGTGTCGCTTCATTGTACGTTGCTTTGTCATACATTGTGTTGTAGTGCGTTGCTTTGTCGTGTGTCGCTTTGTTGTACGTTGCATTGTCATAAGTTGCTTTGTCGTGCGTTGCTTTGTCATACATTGTGTTGTTGTACGTTGCTTTATTGTGCGTTGCTTTGTCATACATTGTGTTGTAGTGCGTTGCTTTGTCGTGTGTCGCTTCGTTGTACGTTGCTTTGTCGGACGTTGCGTTGTCACGTGTTGCTTTGTCGTACATTGTGTTGTCGTGCAATGCTTTGTCCTGCGTTGCTTTGTCATACATTGCGTTGTTGTACGTTGTGTTGTCGTGCGTTGCTTTGTCGTATGTTGCGTTGTCGTGCGTTGCTTTGTCGTACATTGTGTTGTCGTGCGTTGCTTTGTCGTACATTGTGTTGTCGTGCGTTGCTTTGTCATACATTGTGTTGTCGTGCGTTGCTTTGTCGTACATTGCATTGCCGTGCGTTGCTTTGTCATACATTGTGTTGTTGTGCACTGCGTTGTCGTGCGTTGCTTTGTCGTACATTGCTTTGTCGTGCGTTGCTTTGTCGTACATTGTGTTGTCGTGCGTTGCTTTGTCGTACGTTGTGTTGTCGAGCGTTGCGTTGTCGAGCGTTGCTTTGTCGTACGTTGCGTTGTCGTGTGTTGCTTTGTCGTACATTGTGTTGTCGTGTGTTGCTTTGTCGTACGTTGCGTTGTCGAGCGTTGCTTTGTCGTACGTTGCGTTGTCATGCGTTGCTTTGTCGTACGTTGCGTTGTCATGCGTTGCTTTGTCGTACATTGTGTTGTCGTGTGTTGCTTTGTCATACATTGTGTTGTCGTGCATTGCTTTGTCGTACATTGTGTTGTCGTGCATTGCGTTGTCGTACGTTGCGTTGTCGTACGTTGCTTTGTCGTGCATTCCTTTGTCGTACATTGTGTTGTCGAGCGTTGCTTTGTCATACTTGTGTTGTCGTGCATTGTGTTGTCGTACGTTGCGTAGTCGTACGTTGCGTTGTCGTACATTGTGTTGTCGAGCGTTGCTTTGTCATACATTGTGTTGTCGTACGTTGCTTTCTCATACGTTGCTTTGTCATACATTGTGTTGCCGTGCGTTGCCTTGCCGTGCGTTGCTTTGTCGTACATTGTGTTGTCGTACGTTGCTTTCTCGTGCGTTGCTTTGTCATACATTGTGTTGTCGTGTGTCACTTTGTCGTACGTTGCTTTGTCATACATTGTGTTGTCATGCGTTGCTTTGTCGTGTGTCACTTTGTCGTACGTTGCTTTGTCGTACGTTGCTTTCTCGTGCGTTGCGTTGTCGTACATTGCGTTGTCGAGCGTTGCGTTGCCCAGCAGTAGCTCTGTTTGTTGGTCACTTGTTGTTTTTCTCCTTCAGGGAGGATCAGTGTAAAGTCTGGAATCCATTTTATGAACATGAAGGAAGGAAACATCACTGGCTGCCGTACCAACACCCTGACCGTAAATACACTCTCTACTCTCTCACACTCACAGAACGTAAATACACACTTTATACACATTTTTCCAAACTTAAAGATTAGATGAAAGTTTCCTCTCTGCTGAGTGAGTGTGTGTGTTCACATGTTAAACTCATCAGTCAGGAATCTGTTATTGGAAGGAAACTTGTGGCCTCTCCTCCCTTTAACTCTTTAAAGTCTGAACAGATTTTGGTTTCCGTCTCTTTTAATGTTCCACCTTAAATGTTCCACCTTAAGCATTTCTGACTCTTTCATGCTGTGATAATAATAATACACATCTTATACACTGAACAAAATTACGAAGGTAACCCTTTTGTTTTTCCCCCCATTCATCCTGAGCTGAACTCAAAGATCTAAGACTTTCTCTTTGTGCACAAAAGGTCTATTTCTCTCAAAGATTGTTCACAAATCTGTCAAAATCTGTGCTGGGATAATCCAGCCACCTCACACCTGTGCCTTAGGCTGGCCACAATAAAAGGCCGCTGAAAAATATGCAGTTTCACTTGATTGGCAGGGTCCGGGGGGGGGGTCCAGAAACCAGTCAGTATCTGGTGTCGCTGTCTGCCATCTGCCCTGTACAGTGAAGACCAGGATTCATCCGTGAAGAGAACACCTCTCCAAAGTGCCAGACGCCATCAAATGTGAGCATTTGCCCACTCAAGTCGGTTACGACGACAAACTACAGCCAGGTCGAGACCCCGATGAGGATGATGAGCATGCAGATGACAGCATGCCAACTGCGACATCTGTGGCGACATGCTGTGTGATGGAACTGCACATGTTCGAGTGGCCTTTTATTGTGGCCAGCCTAAGGCCTTTTATTGTGGCCAGCCTAAGGCCTTTTATTGTGGCCAGCCTAAGGCCTTTTATTGTGGTCAGTCTAAGGCCTTTTATTGTGGCCAGCCTAAGGCCTTTTATTGTGGCCAGCCTAAGGCCTTTTATTGTGGCCAGCCTAAGGCCTTTTATTGTGGTCAGCCTAAGGCCCACCTGTGCAGTCCCCATGCTGTCTGATCAGCACCTTGATATGCCACACCTGTGAGGTGGATGGATGGTCTCAGCAAAGCAGAAGAGCTCACTGACACAGATTTTGACAGATTTGTGAACAATCATTGAGAGAAACAGGCCTTTTGTGTCCACAGAGAAAGTCTTAGATCTTTGACTTCAGTTTAGGATGAATGGGGGCCAAAACAAAAGTGTTGCCTTTATAGTTTTGTTCAGTGTTATGAAAACGTCCTTGTGCATCATCACATTATCGTCTTCCTGCGTTTGCAGCTGATGAACGCTGTCGTCTGTACTGTCAGTCGAAGGAAACGGCAGCGGTGGTTTCCATGAAGAGAATGGTGCATGATGGGACACCGTGTTCCTACAGCGACGGCCACAGCGTCTGCGTCCGAGGAGAGTGTGAGGTCTTTATTTTGTGTTAGTTTCTCACCTTCTTTAGTCTCTGTGGTTATGATGATGTCATTCCATTGGTAGAAAGTAAAGCTTTCCGAAGATGTTAACATATTATTGTTATATCTCCCAACGTGATGTGTGATATGATCGTTTCTCTGGCTAAAGGGAAAACTGAAAACTATATTTATTAATTTATAATTTATCTTCCAATGAAAATGTTTTATGTATCCATAACACAGCATAGACGGGTTCAGAATAGCAAAGTATGGAGCTCACAGTAGGACAGAACCTCCCAGTGTTCTGGTTACAGGGCAGAACTGTGATCCAGATCTGAGTTCAGGATCCAAATCAATCTGTAATTCTGTCCTCGAGACCTGAGACAGTCCACCACAAACCACGAGGCAACGTCACGCTCACCACCCAGCAGATCAATTCAGACGGTCAGCAGTGTGGACAGTCTGTATGTGTGCAAATACAGAGAGTAGCAGTGGAGGTATAAAATCTACAGTAGCAGAAATACTACCTTTACTTGTAAGCTAGTTTACAGTGTTGAACAGTGTTTGGGGCGATTTTACGCCTTCGCTCATGTATCCCCTTTTCTGTCATAATAAAGCCTTGCTAAACTAATGCTAAGCTAACCATCCTTCAATGAAAGTAGGGACTCGGAGGACTGAAGTCTGTCGCTTTACTTTGACATTCACTCTTTTGGCAGATGCTTTTATTCAATGCCACGTACATCAGGGTTCAACATACAAGCTTCAATAAAGCATCAATACAGCACGAGATGTACAAGAGACGATACGTACTAGTGCGAGCTAACACGAGCTAAAACACAGCAGATGTAAACTTTCACCAAATGGTGCAGAGAGGTGCCCCAGCGTTCTTCACCCAGTGTCGCCTCCATGTCCCATACAGAGACTGTGTAACAGAAGTGGACGTAGTCACCGTGACGCCCCCTGCTGGTTTGTGGACGATTCTTTAGAAGCCTCAAATTTGGCATTGTGGCCGCCATCATTTTGTTTTTTTAGAACTGGACGTGACCATATTTGGACGAGACAGTGGAGCTAGCTTAGTTATCAAGATTCATCTGTAATTTACGTTACCTGTGCTATTAGCTGGGATGCTAATTTTAGCTAGCAACAAACAGGCTTAAACCAAAACGTACTTCCTGAAAAATGAGCAGCCGACTCCTGATGAGCTTTTTCAGCTGCGCTGGTTAAATGTAGACAGAGCAGCAGATACGAGTCGCCTCTATCCTGATCGACAGGTCCTGACTTGTCAATCAGCTTGTAGCCCCGCCCTAAAGCCTCCCCTGCTTCCTGGTCTATGTTCCTCTAAATGGGACCATAATTTACTAATTATTAATTAATTAATTTACAGGTTTAAAGTGCTTCCTGGCTGGTTTCCCTGGTAACAGGAGGTAGCCGCCCGGTCCCAAAGCGAGCCACTAATCTTCAAACTTAGATTTCCTCCTGTCTCCTTGTTTCCTCTCCTCTGTCCTTGTCTCCTCCCTCCTCGTGCAGCACGTAGGTTGTGACGGACAGATCGCTTCAGACCAGCAGGAGGATCGATGTGGAGTCTGTGGAGGAGATAACTCCAGCTGTAAGATCATCAAAGGAAACTTCACCCGCAGCACCAAGAAACAAGGTCTGAGTTCTGAGTCAAATCCTGGAGGCTCTTTAAACCTCATTCAGTACAGAACCTAAGATCAGAAAGCAGATGTTCTGTAATAAATGTACACAGGTGTAAGGCTGGTGCCGATGGAGACAGCAGGCTGAGGGGGAATGACCATGTTTCTGATACTGATCATTGCTCCCATGACCTAGGCTACCTGAAGATCCTGGAGATCCCCAAAGGAGCCCGACACCTGCTGATCCAGGAGTTCAAAGGGACTCCTCATGTCCTGGGTAAGAGGAGGGAGGAGGAGTTTGTTTTGTCCTACATGAGGATGCACATGTTGTGGAAACCTTGTTTTCCCTGTTTCCTGCTGCAGCCGTGAAGAACCAGGAAACGGGTCACCTCTTCCTCAACGATGAAGATGAGCTCCCAGAAACCAGAGTGGTGATCGAGAAGGGTGTGATGTGGGAGTACAGCAATAGTGAGGAGCAGGATTTCATCCAGACCACAGGGCCCCTGAAATACGAGGTCCTCCTCATGGTCAGTCCGTCAGCAGATGTCCAATGAGCTCAGTGTGTCTGGATAGAGTCTAAATTCAGAGAACCACCACCTGCCTGTGTTTCTGTCCATCAGGTTCGTCCTTACAGCGAGTCCAAGGTGACGGTGTCCTACAAGTACATCATCCAGGATCGTCTCCGATCCTCGCTGGAGTCCAACCGGGTGACGGAAGACGCCATCTTCTACGAGTGGGCGCTGAAGAAGTGGTCGCTCTGTTCCAAACCCTGCGGAGGAGGTACGCAATGCTGCTGCTGGGTAATGGCCCGGCGGCGTCCATCATGTTTCCAACCTACTTCTGTGTGACGAAAAATGGCTGCGTTACTGAGGAAACCACCTTCACAACATATGACCACTACAGTAGCTTGGAAATAGGCGAGGCAACTTTATTTGTGGAGGCACGTTTGATACTCCAGGCTGGTTCAGTGTGCTGTACAGGGTCTGATGATGGTAGATCCTCAGAGCTGAGGTAACTGAGCCGTTAATGAGACGGTTCAATTAGACAAATATATCTAATAGTCCAACATCATCCAAGAGGCTTCTTCAGTTCTGCCTGACTGGCAGGGAGACCAGCTTTTTATCCTCTGTGGGGTCGTTAGCTGGTTCGTTAGTGCTCCTGGCTCCTGACAGTCGTTATGGTCGCCACTGAACCACCATCGTTGCTTCTTCACCTGAGGCCATAAGTGAGCCTTTGTTCAGTCTCCTAAGGACGACATTGTAGGTGGAAGATAAGTGGTCTCTCGGACTTCCTACCCTGTTGAGAGACGGTCTCTCTACTCTGCTGTAAATGGCTTCTTTGACTCTGCTTTTGAACCATCTGTCCTCTCGGTTGAGAATATGTAGAGTCCTTCAGTGTCCTGCTGAGTCTTGGCCCTTAGTGTTGGGCCATGCGTTTGTGTAGTGGTCGTTTAGTCTCCCCAGTGGACGGGTCTGTGCATTCACTACACTATTACTGTTCTTATGTTTGGCTGTGCGGGCTTTGGGGTGGACCAGGATCTGTCTTCACAGGGATGTGGAGTTTGTTGAGAGCCTCATCTCCTCCCAGGAAACTGAACAAAGGCTCACATTTGGTCTAATGTGTCGCTAACGACCATAATGAAACAGCCGGGAGCACTAATGAACCAAGTCGCCTGGATAACGAGCCCACAGAGGTTAAACAGCTGCAGCTCCCTGCCGGTCAGTCCCAACTGAAGAAGCCTCAAAATATATTCGGGCATCTTTAACCAAGTCCAGCTGCCTTTGATTTGAACCTGTGTGACTGAGAACCATCACAGATGTTGACGTCCTCAGGACGACGAGCCCGTAGCTGAATTACGTCCCTTCAGTAAGTTAACATTACTGAAGGCCTTGGAACTGACTGCGGTCCAGTAAGCTGAGAAAGGAGGCCACTTCCTGTCCCTTTAGCAGCTAGCTGTGTGGGCTAAAGCTGTTATTGTCATGAAGACATGTTACACCTGCCACTTCAAACTGTTCTGTCAAAGTGATCAGCAGATCGTGCAGCCTCTGTGCTCAAAGCGGTAACTCGACGCTGTTTCCCACAAACCTACTGAACAAACAGTGTTAGCATGCTAACGGGCTAATTCTTGTCTAATCTGTGGTCTGATAAAGAATAAAGTCATTAAAGTCCACATCCGTACTTTCCAAGCTACTGTTGCTGCTGTTGTCATATTTCGTGGGACTTGGAGGTTTCTGAGGGAATGCAGGGGTTTGGTTTAACCTGAAGTAGGTTTGGAAACCAACAGACGCAGCCTGGCGCTGTTCTGTGGTTACCAAGGTAACAGCTGCACGGCAGTTGACTGCGTTGTCTTGTTGCCAGGGAAACAGTACACTCGGTTCGGCTGTCGGAGGAAGGCTGATGGGAAAATGGTTCACAGGATGTTCTGCACCAACATCAACAAACCGAGAGCTATTAGCCGCAACTGCAACACCCACGCCTGCAGCTCACCACGGTAACGCACTCCAGGTCGCCATGGTAAATGGTAACGGTATATGTGCTGTATTTGTGTAGCGCCTTTCTAGCCTTTGCGACCACTCAAAGCCCTTTATGTCACATTCACACCGGCGCCACCGGGAGAAATCTGCGTTCAGTTTTCCAAAGTGATTGACTCTGTTTTCAGCTCTGACTGCGGCATGTGTGCGAGGTCGGCGAGCAGTGCGCTGGGCTGCGTTTTGCTCGACGCACGTTGAAAAGAATGAGTTTCACGGCGCAGCAGTGTGGCCGTCAGTCTGTCCGAAAGGCCCATCACGCCGTACGCAGCACGCCGGGCCGTGATAGGGGGTACATGGCGCTCACCGATCATTATATGTGAACTACTCAGTGACCCATTAAAGTAGCTCGCCAACGCATCACCGATGCCAGTCAGACATCTAGCACGCTAAATATCAGGAGCAGTTGGCCGACTCGACATCCAGCCAATCAGAGCAGGCCGCTGCTCTTAATTAAACCCCTTCTTACTGATGGTCACTGCTGCGCCGATTCTTTCACCTATAGTCTTTATAATGACATCGCTCCTGTGTCTCAGGCACTTTGACGTCATTCTCATGCGTTTTCTTGTTTTCTGGTGACAGAGCCGATCAGTCACATAGTGTGAATGACTTCAAGACTCCCGTCAGAAGACGGCGAGCCGTGTGGCCTGAACGTGCCTTTAGACGTGCAGACTCGGGGAGCCGGGGATTGAAACACAGAGATTATTTGAGTTTGACTGACTAACAATGGGAAACCAATGCTTGATCTCACACTGAATGAAATCCTGCTGGTTCTCCCGCCTCAGCTGGGTGACCGGGGAGTGGCAGGACTGCAGCGCCTCCTGTGGTCAGACGGGGTGGCGGCGTCGCTGGGTGAGCTGCCAGCAGACGTCCAGCAGCGGGCAGCAGCAGCAGCGCTCGGTGAACAGCAAACTCTGCGGCGAGGACCGGCCCCCTGGGAAACAAACCTGCAACCGCTTCCCCTGCCCCGCCACCTGGAGAGCCGGGCCCTGGACTCCGGTACGGACCAGAGTTATGTTACCGCCAGGGGCCCCCCTAAGAGGCTGGAGCCCTTCTTCCTGGACTCTTTCTAACTCCTTTCTTTATGGACTATCTTTTTCTTGTCTCTGGACTTCCTTCTTCCTGTTGACCACATAGTTTGATCAGTTAGGAGGCTGAATCTGACCCCAGACCGCTAACCGATCAGGTTCTGAACGTCAGACTCTGATCGGCATGTCTCTGTTCGCAGTGTTCCGTATCGTGTGGAAACGGGACTCAGGAACGTCAGGTTGTGTGTTCGGGTCCTGAGGGTTCAGCCCGAAACTGCAGCATGCCTCGACTGATCACGACCCGCACCTGCAAAGCCCCATCCTGTAGCGGTAGGCGTTGACCAATCGCACACCGTCCATTAATGCTGACAGAGAGAGGGAGGGATGCTGGGAGTCGTAGTCTGTGTGTAGCTGAGTGTGTTTGTCTCCCCCTGCAGGTGACCAGAAGAACTCCATCATTCGGTGGCTGTCCAGGTCCAGCACAAACTTCACAGCGCCGAAGAGCTTCTCCAGTAAAACACAGACTCCTCCTCTTCCTCTTCTTCTTCTTCTGTTGCTGAGTGTTGCTCAGGTTTCTGTAGTCTGAGGTGACTGTGCAGGTTTAAAGATCAGCTCTTCCTTTGACAGACAGGAGGATAGAAAAAGAAAACCACGTGATGATGCTGTCTGCAGATGCTTTAGATCAGGTCTTGTTTTTGCTTTGGGCTCATTTCGGTTCTTTGGCAGTGACTCAGTTAAAGCTGCCTGTCAAAATAAAAGCTGCAGACGAGCTCTGCCTCTACAAAATAAAAGCTGCAGTAGGATGAGAACACTTACAAACACCAGGTGTCAATGTGATGTCATCAGCTGTCTTTTACACGGCTCAATAAATAAACGTCACGTTGGACTGACTGACCACCTGTTCTGCAGGGCAGCGTTGCCGTGGTGACCGCTCAGTGTTTTGCCAGATGGAGGTGTTGAGTCGGTACTGCTCCAACGCCGGGTACCGTCAGATGTGCTGCAAGTCCTGCAGCGAGGGAAACTTCAGCAACTCCGACAACTCGAGCAACTCCAGCGGCACGAAACCACCGACCGCCAGCAGCAGCAGGTCAGACCAGCCGTCGACTGGTGGGGGGGGGGGGAGGAACAGCCCAACATTTAGTGAAACCCTCTTGTTCGTTCTTACATTGTTGAATTGTCTTACTGTTGTTGGAGCTAGGTGGCTAGCAGTTTGCCCCTGCTCCCAGTCTTTGTGCTAAGCTAGGCTAACCAGCTAACCAGCTAACCTGGACCTGAAAATGATCCACCTGAGAACAAGAGTGTCACTGTGAGGAATACGGTGTCACTGGTGCTTCTTGTTTTTGTCTCCTAGTTTGTGGAGTTTAACCACGGAGGCCATGACCTCGCCGTCCACTTCCTCCTGGTCTGACAGCGGCATCTTCACTATAACTCCGCCCCCCACCAGCACCGACTTTGTGTACGTGGAGTACGACAATTACGACGAGTATTCGTCCTACAGCGATCCGTCTATTCCCCCTGACACTCCGGACATCATTCCAACCACTACTACAACCAGTACCACCAGTACCACCAGTACCACCACTACAAGGCGTCCAAGAAAAACTGCTCCACCACATTTACTCAAGAGGAAAACTACCTCTCCCATAATGCCCCCTGTTACGGTTCCCACAGTACCTGCTGATGGTCCAACGCCGGACAGGACATCTGCCGTCCCAGAGTTCCTCACCGCCACAGCATCAGCTGATCCTGATGATGTCATCATCACCGCCAAATCACCACCAGACGTAATGTCAGGAGGGCGGAGCCATCTGCCAGAAACTGAACCTACGCCAACATCGGCGTCATTGTCCTCATCCTTCTTCCCGCTCTCTAAGAAGGAGAACAACTCGGTCGACGAGGTCCCGTACGGGATCGTGGGATTGGACGGTGACGTCACCAGGGGACAGCAGAACCAGTTCGTGCCGCGGATGCCGCCGTTCCGCGAGCGAACACAAAACAGACGCATCCAGCAGCTTCTGAACGAGAAACGGCGAGAGGATGTTCTGAGGCGATCCACCCGGAGCGGAGCGGGCAGGACAGTCAGGAAACACGCCGCCTTATAAAACACTGTTCTCTCGTGACGCCGCATGTGCAGCTTGCTCACTTCCTGCTAACGCTAACGAACTCTGAACGAGAAACAGAAGCAGACTGCAGAACCAGCTGCTCCGGGTTTCCGCTCTACAGTCATGTTTGCCATAAACCAGCGTCAGCGGTCCTGAATCCACAAGACTTGATCCAGAAACTCAAGACCAGAAACGTTTGCTTCATTCTTCTTCTGAAAACTCGTCTTCCGTTAGAGTTTTTCTGGTTTTCAGCGTTTGTTTTTCACATTAATGACGTTTGTACCAAATAACCCTGTTTCTAAATAAAGCAAAGTCTCATCCAGCCGCTGATGTCATCACGACTCATGGCCACCCGTTAACCTTCAGGCTGCGCTCAGACCCAACAGCTGAGGCACAGTGATGCTAACAAAAACATAATCAAAGCCAGTCTGTTCTTCTTGTCAGTTAAAATGAGCTGTAGTTTTTATTGTGTTCGGTTTATACAGACACACACAGGGTCCTCAGGTCGCTGTGCCGCTTCACGGTTGATGGTTTGTAAGTCAGATGCTATTCAGACTCTGAACCGACCGTCAGCCAGCCGGCAGCTTCACTATCAGAAGGTCTCAGGTAAATTCTGAGGTTATAAACATATGCTCACATTTCTAGCTAACTAACTCAGACGTTCCAGCAGCTTCACTGTTTAAAAGTTTGAGAAATAACTTACAGGAAGGCTGATGATCAGGCAGGTTTATTTCTACAACACAGGTCTGTAATCCTCCTGCTCTTAACCAGCTAGCTGTGGTTTATTTTATCTGTAATGTGGACATACTAAAGTGATTTTACATCGGGATCTTACCCCATGTGAAAAATGACTTTTCCCTAAAAAATACATTTGATTAAATAGAAGCTATTTATTTTGTTTTATATGTCATCCAAAACATGGCCTCCTAAAGAAATCACTAAAATGTTCTTTAATGTGTCAGAAAATAGACATTGAGCTGAGGGGGGGGCGTCTTCTACCGCTGCGGCGGGTCCAGCAGCGGCGGGTCCAGCAGCGGCGGGTCCAAGCTGCGGCGGGTCCAAGCTGCGGCGGGTCCAGCTGCGGCGGGTCCAAGCTGCGGCGGGTCCAGCTGCGGCGCCTGCTTTGGTCTGAATTCAGCCGTGAAGGTTGAGTTCAGTAAAATCCTCACTGTCCTGTCTGGACACTAAACGTGAAGCAGCCAGCAGCTGCTTAGCTTAGTTAGCATGAGACTTGGAAGCAGCCAGCATGTCTCGGTCCAAAGGTAACAACACATTGTCCCAACTCGTCTCCTAGGTAATAAATAAAAACATTCAATGCTGATTTATTGTTTCACACAGAAAATGAACAAGTTCAGGTTCTGAAGTGAGGACTGAACTGAGACAGACTTCTGTCCACCACATATGATCTGAACCACTGAAGCCGCCAGGCTGTTGGAGTCGGGTCGGAGCTGTTCACCGAATCAAAGGCTGCAGTCACATCTCAAACAGCATCGACAGCTTAAAGAAGATCAGATTCAAAACAGTTTCCGGTCTCTGGCCCGGTCTCTGGCCCGGTCTCTGGCCCGGTCTCTGGCCCAGTCTCTGGCCCTTCAGGGTTTCCCGGTGTGTTGAACCATGATGGCGACAGGTCCTGACCATGTGTCCATATGTGAGGTGACATCTCGTGTTGTTTTACTTTGGTTTCATTTCATTTCTTCATGTAGCTGACGCTTTGATTGACTTACAGCTGCTGCAGGTGTCAGAGGCCTCCGGAGCAACCAGGGGTTAAAGGGTCTCGCTCAGGGACACGTTGGTGTCTCTTGGATCTGAACCGAGAGAATCCTTTAGAAACGGGGAGCGTTTGGCTGTTCAGTTACAGCCGGACGTCTCGGACTCTTTAACATCTCTGTGTCGTCTCCTGTTTGAAGCTGGTTCTGGATCAGCGCTTTATTTGTATTCATTTGTTCTTCGTCAGCGTGTCACGCAGAGCAGCTGCTCTGGACTGACTTCAGATGAGTCACAGCAGCTTCTCCTGTTAGTGTCTGCACTTTGAGTGGGATCAGTGCAAACAGCTGAGCTTTAGACGCCACATGTTTTCACTTGTTTCGGTTCCTCCATCACATCCAGATGAGACCAGAATCACAAAGTCAAACCTGCAGCTCCGTTTCTCTTCAAGCACAAACAAGCTTCAGTTAGGGAACCAAACCCTGAAGGAAAAGGCAGCGACCTCTGGTGGCCGCGCGGCGGGAACGTTTCCACAAACAGAGTTTGTTTTGGTTAAAACATTAAAGTGTGAAGATAAAACCTGAAAAACTTTGTTTGACTCAAACGTTTCTTATGATCAACTTCAGCTTTTGTTCATCGGCCACATTTATTCTCACAACAGTCCTGAGCAGGGCCGCCGTGCGGCTCCCGGGGACCCGTTAGGGATCAGGGGCTCCTTCGACCCGGACCCCAAGTCAAGTCCCCCAGTCTGAGCCAACAGAACCTCATCTGCTTGATGAAGAGGCTGCAGACGGGCGTGAGGTTCTGGTCCTGACGGACAGGAGGGGTCGGCCACAGTCTTTCCTGCTCACCTCAGAGTCCTGGAGCGGTTCAGGTCCTGGAGCGGTTCAGGTCCTGGAACGGTTCAGGTCCGGTACACCTGTCACTGGACCGAACAGGTCCAGCACCTGTCGCTCCGACAATTACAAACTGACTGATGGTGAGGTCACAGCCTGTCTGTCTGCAGGAGGGCTGCAGAACCAGAACCCGAGGAACACCAGGAGCTCCCACACCCAACGTTCAGCTTCTAAAGTGTCTAAAACAGGAAGACACCTCGGAGTCTCAGAGTCCAACAGATCAGAACAGGTTCAGTGTCTGATGACAGGAAACAGGAAGTCTGAGACGCTCTGACCTCAAAGGAAAACAAATTAATTAATTTATTATCTTTTAAGTAAATTAAGTATAATAAAGTAGTTAAAATTAGATATTTACGACAGATTTATATCTATACTAATTTCATTTATTATTATTAGGATAAGCGGTTGACGATGGGTGGATATTGTTATTATTGGTGTATTAAGTCACACGTCATTTTTTAATCCACATCTCATCATCTGTAATCCAGCTGATACTTTAATGTAGTGAAGTAAATGTAGAATAAATACCTTTGAACTGGAGAACTCAAATACCTCAGACTGCAGCAGCCTGCAGGAGACTCGATGCCTGTGAGGACAGATTCCGGGCTGAAACACGCCCTCTCTGTGCCTGGCAGGACAAACCCCGGGCCGCAGGAACCCACTGCCGTCCTTCACAGGAAGCTAAGATGGCGGCCGCGGTGAGAACCATCGGCTCCACTTTGGGCAAAAACCTCCGAGAGATCCGCGTCCACCTCTGCCAGACCTCCGGGGCCAGCAAGGGGGCCAGGTGAGCTCCGGAAAGCCGGTACTTTAAACACCGAGGCATCAAGAACCTGATCGGTTCTGCTGCCTGTTAGCTTAGCATCAGAGTGACCTGAGCAGAGCTAGCAGCTAGCTGATGCTAACGCCTGAATGACCCGAGAGCAGCTAGCAGCTAACAGCTAGCTGATGCTAACGCCTGAATGACCTAGAGCAGCTAGCAGCTAAATGTCAACACAGAGCAGCTCAAAGTTTAACTTCATCAATAATAAAAACATTTTGATGAAGTGTTATTGATTTATATCCTGATAAAAAGCTGAAATTATTATTAAAACTGTTTGAATCTGAACGTTTAACGTTAAAAGCTGATTAAAGAATGAAGTTTGTGTGAAACAGCAGCTGCAAACAGTAAAGTTTGATGAACCCTCAGACATCAAAGTGTCTCCAGGAGAAACAGGATAAAAGGCTGATTTCTGCTCCGAACTGAAGACCAGAAAACTGATCAGGTGTCTTTATTTCATATTTTTCTGAGTCACTTCCTCACAATGTTGATCACCCACATAGTTCGCCAAATATTTTTTGACAAATAGCTTAATTTTGTGCTCAAAGTTGCAAAAGTTGCTTAGTTGTTAAAACGGGGTGGTGACGTCTGACTTTAGTAAATTCCATAAGTCATACGTCATTCTCCAAGCTTGCGCAGGCGCACTGTCACGCCTCCGTAAAAACTGTCAGGGCTCATTCAGAGCATCAAACCGATAAACATCGTTGTGAACTAACCAATTTATCGTCCTTCACAAAAACGCGTCGCACTTTCACCTGCCACCGTCTTGTATACAGTCTGTAACATGCATTTTACCGACGGCCGTTTTACCAATGCATCGGCAGAGACACCCCCCACCTCCGCGGTAAAGTAAGTGCACCATAAAATGTAGCGGGAGTTATCGTGTGCAGCGCGTGACAGGACCATCGACTGTGTGACTGATAACAGCTGATACGCACATTAGCTTCTATCATGGCTCAGTAACAGCTGCTCCTGCCAGACAGTAAAGTGGACTAAACTTTACAGTGTAGTGATGTTAACACAGCATGTCGTTAGTGAACACTCGCCGGTCAGTTTTTGGTTGTCATGGTAATGTTACGTCCGACTATTAACCACACCCCCATTCTCTGTTTGAGAAAGAACGGTCGCCAAAAACGGCCGTTAAAACTGGCTGGAGGGGGACTTTAAATCTGTTTGTTCAAACAATACAAATGTTCTCCACGGTGACGGTGTTTTGTTGCCCAGCTCTCCGCCGGCCCGACGCCCCGGGTGGGGTCTCTCAGTTTCATTATCCTCTCGTGTCTCCTCGCTTCCTTCACTCGCTTCCTTTCCTCACGTCTTAGCTGGATTGAGGACGAGCGGAGTCTGAGGGTCCACAGCGTCGAGCTGCGGCGCCATTTCACCCGTCGGTCGAGTCTTTGCTGCGTTTCATTTACCTCGGAGGGCGGAGCTGGGAGTGACGTCACGGCGTTCCGGTTCCAAGCTCGCTCGGCCAGCTGTTTGTTTCCAACTAGCCAGGTTAGTTATTGATTCTTTCCTCACACTAACTGTAGCAACACGTCCAGACACTTTGTGCACGAACGCGTCACAGGAACACAAAGTGCTAACAGACAGTACAAACTGCAGCTTTCAGTAACTGTTGGTACCCCGGCAGCCATCTTGGATCAGGAAGTCGGGGTAGTGCGGGTCGTCCCGACTTCCCGAGTCGGAAATCCGACTTCAGGGGGCGTTCCAGTTGAAAGGTCCAACTGGAACGCAGCGTTTGCTGCGGAGCAGCGGCCGTTATGGATCCATCGCCTGTCCACATTAACCCGTCAGTTCGGTCTGTAAACAGGAAATGATGTCAGTGTTTGACAGAGGCTCGAGAAGACGTCGGCAAACGCCCCAAATTTATTCAGTTCAGCAGAGGACAGAACCCGGGTCAGAACCCGGACCGATTAATCCATCGTCGGAACCGCTCAGGGTTTAGAGGAGAAGTTTCAGCCCTGCGGTGGAGCAGGTGGTGTCACCACATGGTACCTGTGGCTGGTTACCTGCGCTGTGATTGGCCAGCTGGTTACCTGCACTGTGATTGGCCAGCTGGTTACCTGCACTGTGATTGGTTGCTGCTTATCGTCCCGCTCGCAGCGACCCGTTCTGTCATCGAGGAAAGAGGTGAAGCGGATCATCGTCAACACGTCAGCTGATCAGAACTCCTGATGAAGACCAGGAAGTAGCAGTGGGTCACAGGCCGGTCTGCAGCAGCCAATCGCATCGAAGTAACGAGAACGAGCCAATCGCAGCAGGTTGGACCTGAGTTCTGGTTCTGACTGTGTCTGTGTTCTGCAGGGACTTTGTGGAGCAGCACTACGTGAGTCTGAAGACGTCCAACCCAGACTTCCCGATCCTGATCAGAGAATGTTCTGGAGTCCAGGCCCGGATCTGGGCCCGATACGGTGAGTCAGGACCACCACCTACAGGGGCGTCATCAGGCCCACACAGAACCACCACCTACACAGAACCACCACCTACAGGGGCTGGTTTACTGAGTCCGGACTGAAGGATTCTCAAAGCCCACTAAAGTGTAGTTTGATGTTCTGGTTTGTTTAGTTTCTGGACTTCTGCTGAGGATGATCGGTCCTGGTCTCAGTTAACGTCCTGTGTTCAGGTTTACACTCAGTTTGTTGAACCTGCTTTCTGAAACAGGGTCCTGGTCTCAGTTAACGTCCTGATGTCCTGTGTTCAGGTTTCGGGAAGGAGAGCAGCGTCTTGGTGGACAACATGTCAGCTGATCAGGTTGCCAAAGCTCTTCAGACTCTGGTTCAGTCCAAACCCTGACCCCCCGTTTCTACTGGAAGTGGTTCGGTCCAGGTGGACTTGGGTCCAGGTGGACTCGCCTGCTTCACTCAGTTCATGTGTAAATGTGTTGATATGAATAAACTTCAATATTATTAACGTCTGAACTGTTTCTGCTCTTTACTTTCTCTGCATCGTTAACGAGGCTTAAAGAGGTTTAAAAGGGTTATTTAAGGTGGTTTACTGGGTTTAAACCTGTTTCATGGGTTATTTAAGGTGGTTTACTGGGTTTAAACCTGTTTCATGGGTTATTTAAGGTGGTTTACTGGGTTTAAACCTGTTTCATGGGTTATTTAAGGTGGTTTACTGGGTTTAAACCCATTTCGTGGGTTATTTGAGGTGGTTTACTGGGTTTAAACGGGGTATTTAAGGTGGTTTACTGGGTTTAAACGGGGTATTTAAGGTGGTTTACTGGGTTTAAACCCATTTCGTGGGTTATTTAAGGTGGTTTACTGGGTTATTTAAGGTGGTTTACTGGGTTTAAACTGGTTATTTAAGGTGGTTTACTGGGTTTAAACCCGTTTCATGGGTTATTTAAGGTGGTTTACTGGGTTTAAACCTGTTTCATGGGTTATTTAAGGTGGTTTACTGGGTTTATACTGGTTAAGGTGGTTTACTGGGTTTAAACCCATTTCGTGGGTTATTTGAGGTGGTTTACTGGGTTTAAACGGGGTATTTAAGGTGGTTTACTGGGTTTAAACGGGTTATTTAAGGTGGTTTACTGGGTTTAAACTGGTTAAGGTGGTTTACTGGGTTTAAACGGGTTAAGGTGGTTTACTGGGTTTAAACGGGTTATTTAAGGTGGTTTACTGGGTTTAAACCCGTTTCATGGGTTATTTAAGGTGGTTTACTGGGTTTAAACTGGTTAAGGTGGTTTACTGGGTTTAAACGGGTTAAGGTGGTTTACTGGGTTTAAACGGGTTATTTAAGGTGGTTTACTGGGTTTAAACCCGTTTCATGGGTTATTTAAGGTGGTTTACTGGGTTTAAACCCGTTTCATGGGTTATTTAAGGTGGTTTACTGGGTTTAAACGGGTTATTTAAGGTGGTTTACTGGGTTTAAACCCGTTTCATGGGTTATTTAAGGTGGTTTACTGGGTTTAAACAGGTTATTTAAGGTGGTTTACTGGGTTTAAACCCGTTTCATGGGTTATTTAAGGTGGTTTACTGGGTTTAAACCCGTTTCATGGGTTATTTAAGGTGGTTTACTGGGTTTAAACTGGTTAAGGTGGTTTACTGGGTTTAAACCCGTTTCATGGGTTATTTAAGGTGGTTTACTGGGTTTAAACCCGTTTCATGGGTTATTTAAGGTGGTTTACTGGGTTTAAACTGGTTAAGGTGGTTTACTGGGTTTAAACGGGTTATTTAAGGTGGTTTACTGGGTTTAAACGGGTTATTTAAGGTGGTTTACTGGGTTTAAACGGGTTATTTAAGGTGGTTTACTGGGTTATTTAAGGTGGTTTACTGGGTTTAAACGGGTT
Organism: Lepomis macrochirus; assembly: GCA_024633595.2. Lineage (NCBI taxonomy): Eukaryota > Metazoa > Chordata > Actinopteri > Centrarchiformes > Centrarchidae > Lepomis > Lepomis macrochirus. The sequence goes on from JALXJV020000021.1 coordinate 461,890, forward strand.
ATGTAAGGTGGTTTACTGGGTTTAAACGGGTTATTTAAGGTGGTTTACTGGGTTTAAACGGGTTATTTAAGGTGGTTTACTGGGTTTAAACGGGTTATTTAAGGTGGTTTACTGGGTTTAAACGGGTTATTTAAGGTGGTTTACTGGGTTGGTGGTTTAGATTCCCTGGAGTACCACAGGATGTCAGTGATCCTGTAAAAGCAGTTTCTTTTCTCTGAATCTTTAAACTAAAGAAGTTGTTTTATACCTGCTGCTGTTTTCTATAAGTTCGTCTGTCTGGACTGTAAATATTAATTTAACTGTTGAATAAATCCTGACATAAAGCCCGATGCAGCAGGAACACCGGCTGGACCTGGAGAACCTTCAGCAGGACTCTGCCGGCCTGAAGGGGGCAGCGCTGCTCAGGATAATAACAGGAAACAGACTTGTTAAACACCACAGAGGAAGAAGAATTAAAGGATTCTGTTGAACCTGATTCTTCAGTCAGGTGGACCTTTAATTTCATGACGGTGAACTGACGGTGGGTCAGGTGGGCCCTCAGCGCGGCCTGCAGGAGGCGCTGTGAGCCCTCAGTCTGTTCCTGCAGGCTATAACTGAACAGGAAGTGACGTAACACCACAACAGAGCGAGCGTCCGCGGCTGAGCTAACAGAGCAGCGTTAGCAGCGAAGACAAATAAACACTGCGGGGTTCAGGTTTTCTCTCCTGACGGAAAGACTCGCGTTCGGGCTGAAGGAGGAAACAGCGGCTCCGCAGAGATGCCTGAGAGTAAGTCACCGGAAGTCTGTTAGCGAGACGTTTATTAGCATGCTAACAGGCTAGCAGCCTGCGTTAGCACCGTGCTAGCGGTTAGCTTCAAAGATTCAGAGAGAAGGCGTCCAGATAAAAGTCAAACTAACCCTGATTATTCATAAAGAAGCGGCGAAGCTTTCTGTCATCAGACCGGATAAACGCCGAGTCACTCTGTTAGGCTCCGTTAGCTTAGCTCGACCTCCACCAGACTCCGTTCACATTTCAGCCACTTTAAAGACGCGGAGCTGAAGGGCCGAGTCTCCGTAAAGCTCACAGCCGAGTGTGATCAGCTGATCGGGACGGAAGCGGCCAGATGACATCATTGATAATAAACACTGTTCGACCCTCAGTTAGCCCTTTGGAGGAAAGACCAACCACAGCAGGGAAATGTTCAGTTAGCATGTTACAGTGTGTGAGATCCTGCCGCACTTTGTTACCCACATCACACCGCGAAGGGCAGCGTGTTGCCTTCAGCACGAGCTCCTGTTGCCATCCGGGCTCTAAATGTACACCTGTCCACTGCACTGCTCCACGTGGGCCCCAAACTGAGCTGAAACCCTGAGACATCCCGTCGCACATGATGTAACCGGACATGCTCACTGTCAGTGAACCTAAAAACCTGTTGGTCCATCAGAGCCGCTGCGTCGGTGCTGGACAGGTCTGTGCCGGACAGGTCTGTGCTGGACAGGTCTGTGCTGGACAGGTCTGTGTTGGACAGGTCTGTGGTGGACAGGTCTGTGTTGGACAGGTCTGTGCTGGACAGGTCTGTGCCGGACAGGTCTGTGCCGGACAGGTCTGTGCCGGACAGGTCTGTGTTGGACAGGTCTGTGGTGGACAGGTCTGTGGTGGACAGGTCTGTGTCGGACAGGTCTGTGCCGGACAGGTCTGTGCCGGACAGGTCTGTGCCGGACAGGTCTGTGCCGGACAGACCTGTCCAACACAGACCTGTGCTGGCAGGTCTGTGCTGGACAGGTCTGTGCCGGACAGGTCTGTGCCGGGCAGGTCTGTGCTGGACAGGTCTGTGTTGGACAGGTCTGTGCTGGCAGGTCTGTGCTGGACAGGTCTGTGCTGGCAGGTGAGCCTGCAGCTGATTAGTGAGGCGAGTCAGTCAAGCTCTCTGAGCCCTGAGACGTCATGTTGGTGCAGCCAACAGTGTTTTTCATGGTTTTGTTTCTGTTTCCCGTCTGTCTGTAAATTTTCTTACGCTTTGTATTTTACTTTGCTGTATTAGATGTGATTGTGAAGCACTTGGTGATTTGTACCTGTGAAAGGTGATATATGCAAATAAACTTTACTTACTTACGGTTAAGCTGCGGGATCATGCGCAGCAGACGCCGCTGTCGACAGGAAGTGGCCCTGTAGTGTATTTCATTGGTCCCAAACCGGCCTCCCTGCTCTCCATTCAGACCCCTGTGTTCTCTGTCTGCAGCTGAGAGCTACTCCAACCCTCTGGCCCCTGAGGGCCTCGAGCTGGACGACCACAGAGCGGCTGCTCAGTGAGTGTTACTGTGTGTGTTACTGTGTGTGTGTGTTACTGTGTGTGTGTTACTGTGTGTTACTGTGTGTGTGTGCTGTGTGTGTTACTGTGTGTGTGTGTCTGTGTCTGTGTTACTGTGTGTGTGTTACACTGTGTGTTACTGTGTGTGTCTGTGTGTGTCACTGTGTGTGTGTTACTGTGTCTGTGTCTGTGTTACTGTGTGTGTGTGTTACACTGTGTGTGTTACTGTGTGTGTCTGTGTGTGTGTCACTGTGTGTGTGTTACTGTGTCTGTGTCTGTGTTACTGTTGTGTGTGTTACACTGTGTGTGCTACTGTGTGTGTTACCGTGTGTGTTACTGTGTGTGTCTGTGTGTGTGTCACTGTGTGTGTGTCACTGTGTGTGTGTTACTGTGTCTGTGTCTGTGTTACTGTGTGTGTGTGTTACACTGTGTGTGTTACTGTGTGTGTTACTGTGTGTGTTACTGTGTGTGTCTGTGTGTGTGTCACTGTGTGTGTGTTACTGTGTCTGTGTCTGTGTTACTGTGTGTGTGTGTTACACTGTGTGTGTTACTGTGTGTGTCTGTGTGTGTGTCACTGTGTGTGTGTTACTGTGTCTGTGTCTGTGTTACTGTGTGTGTGTGTTACACTGTGTGTGTTACTGTGTGTGTTACTGTGTGTGTCTGTGTGTGTCACTGTGTGTGTCACTGTGTGTGTGTGTGTGTTACTGTGTGTGTGTGTGTGTGTTACTGTGTGTGTGTTACTCTGTGTGTGTGTTACTCTGTGTGTGTGTGTTACTGTGTGTGTGTGTTACTGTTTGTGTGTGTGTGTGTTACTGTGTGTGTGTGTGTGTTACTCTGTGTGTGTGTGTGTTACTCTGTCTGTGTGTGTGTTACTGTGTGTGTGTGTGTGTTACTGTGTGTGTGTGTGTGTGTGTGTTACTGTTTGTGTTACTGTGTGTGTGTGTGTGTGTTACTCTGTGTGTGTGTGTGTGTTACTCTGTCTGTGTGTGTGTTACTGTGTGTGTGTGTGTGTGTTACTCTGTGTGTGTGTGTGTGTTACTGTGTGTGTGTGTGTGTTACTCTGTGTGTGTGTGTGTGTTACTGTGTGTGTGTGTGTGTTACTCTGTGTGTGTGTGTGTTACTCTGTGTGTGTGTGTGTGTTACTGTTTGTGTTACTGTGTGTGTGTGTGTGTGTTACACTGTGTGTGTGTGTGTTACACTGTGTGTGTGTGTGTGTTACACTGTGTGTGTGTGTGTGTGTGTGTGTTACTGTTTGTGTTACTGTGTGTGTGTGTGTGTGTTACTCTGTGTGTGTTAACCATGTGTGTCTCTTCAGGTCCAAACTGACCAATGATGACTTCAGGAAGTTGCTGATGACGCCGCGGGCGACGCCCTCCTCTGCCCCGCCGTCCAAATCCAGACACCATGAGTGAGTAACACTTCACACCTGCAGTCAGGACGAACTCTGAGCCGTGACGACGATGATGATGATGATGATGATGATGAAGATAATGGTGATGAGGGAAGTGACTAAAAAATTTTTATTTCCCAGAATGCCAAGGGACTACAACGAGGATGAGGATCCTGCAGCGCGGAGGAGGAAGAAGAAGAGGTGGGAGTGTTGACCAGATAAATCTTCTCAGGCTTTTTAGTGCTTGGCCTAAGCTAAGCTAGCTGTTTCCAGTCTCTATGCTAAGCTAAGCTAGCTGTTTCCGACAGTTTACAGCCTTTATGCCAAGCTATGCTAGCTGTTTCCAGTCTCTATGCTAAGCTAAACTAGTTGTTTCCCATGGTTTCCAGCCTTTATGCCAAGCTATGCTAGCTGTTTCCAGTCTCTATCCTAAGCTAAGCTAGCTGTTTCCCTGTTTCCAGTATTTCTGCTAATCTATGCTAGCTGTTTCCAGTCTCTATGCTAAGCTAAGCTAGCTGTTTCCCTGTTTCCAGCCTTTATGCCAAGCTATGCTAGCTGTTTCCAGTCTCTATGCTAAGCTATGCTAGCTGTTTCCCTGTTTCCAGTATTTCTGCTAATCTATGCTAGCTGTTTCCAGTCTCTATGCTAAGCTAAGATAGCTGTTTCCCTGTTCCCAGTTTTTTTTTGCTAAAGTATGCTAGCTGTTTCCAGTCTCTCAGCTAAGCTAAGCTAGCTGTTTCCCTGTTCCCAGTATTTATGCTAAACTATGCTAGCTGTTTCCAGTCTCTATGCTAAGCTAAGCTAGCTGTGTCCCTGTTCCCGGTATTTATGCTAATCTATGCTAGCTGTTTCCAGTCTCTAAGCTAAGATAGCTGTTGCCCTGTTTCCAGTATTTATGCTAAACTATGCTAGCTGTTTCCAGTCTCTATGCTAAGCTAAGCTAGCTGTGTCCCTGTTCCCAGTATTTATGCTAATCTATGCTAGCTGTTTCCAGTCTCTAAGCTAAGATAGCTGTTTCCCCATTTGCAGTGTTTCTACTGAGCTAAGATATCTGTTTGACTCTTCACCGTCAGTATCCTGAGCTCCTGTTGATCTGATCGTATTATTGGTTATTAATTATTGGTTTCTTTTGTTGCAGCTACTATGCTAAGCTACGTCAGCAGGAGATCGAGCGTGAGAGAGAGCTGGCCGAGAAATACAGAGACCGAGCGAGAGAGAGACGAGATGGAGTAAACAAGGATTACGAAGAGACGGAGCTGATTAGCACCACGGCTAACTACAGAGCTGTAGGACCCACCGCTGAGGCGTGAGTTCATTTAATGCTAACAATGCTAACAGTACAGCTAACTACAGAGCTGTAGGACCCACCACTGAGGCGTGAGTTCATTTAATGCTAACAATGCTAACAGTACAGCTAACTACAGAGCTGTAGGACTCACTGCTGAGGCGTGATTACTGCTAATGCTAACAATGCTAACAGTACAGCTAACTACAGGGCTGTAGGACCCACCGCTGAGGTGTGAGTTCATTTAATGCTAACAATGCTAACAGTACAGCTAACTACAGGGCTGTAGGACCCACCGCTGAGGCGTGAGTACTGCTAATGCTAACAATGCTAACAGTACAGCTAACTACAGGGCTGTAGGACCCACCGCTGAGGCCTGAGTACTGCTAATGCTAACAATGCTAACAGTACAGCTAACTACAGGGCTGTAGGACCCACCGCTGAGGCCTGAGTACTGCTAATGCTAACAATGCTAACAGTACAGCTAACTACAGGGCTGTAGGACCCACCGCTGAGGCCTGAGTACTGCTGTTTTCCTCTGATGTTGCGTGTTTTTATATTTTTCAGAGATAAGTCTGCGGCAGAGAAACGTCGTCAGCTGATCCAGGAGTCTAAGTTCTTGGGAGGTGACATGGAGCACACTCACTTGGTGAAAGGTCTGGACTTCGCTCTGCTGCAAAAGGTGAGGGACACCATCAGGAGCAGCGCCTGTTATTAGCTGTGATGCTAACCATGTAACGCCTGTTATTAGTCGTGATGCTAACCATGTAACGCCTGTTATTAGCCGTGATGCTAACCATGTGACGCCTGTTATTAGCCGTGATGCTAACCATCTGTGTGTGTGTGTCACAGGTGAGGGCTGAGATCACCAGTAAAGAGAAAGAAGAAGAAGACATGATGGAGAAAGTCCAGAAAGAGGCAAAGTATGATCTTCTTAAAGAGTCATTATTTTTGGTGGAATTTACACAAAATGACATTAACGTAAAAACTGCATCAATAATCTGGTAAAATCAGGGACCTGCCGAAAGAAAATTCTTAATGGAAAACTGTCAACGTAACATTTAGAACAGCGAAAGTTCTTTTTTGTGCTATTTTCAGCCGAACATTCGGTGCATCCGGAGACAAACTGATTAATGTGTTTACAAATTCAGATATCATTACCTTTACATCTGCACCTGGTATCAGAGATCCTTTACAGAGAAAGACGCTCCACTCTGAGCTGCAGAAAAACACTGACCTGTCCACCTGTCTGACCTTTGACCCCTCTGACCTCTCTGTCTCAGGAAAGACGTGGAGCCGGAGGAGAAGATTGAGTTTAAGACTCGTCTCGGTGAGTCGGACCATCTGATGATGTTTCTTCAGCTCTGTTAGCAAAAAACTTTTTAGATTAAATAATATTTAATAATATTTAATATTCAGAGGAAAGGTTTTAATTAAAGGGGTGGTGATGGCGCAGTGTGTAAGACTATGCCTTTGGTGTGAGAGACCTGGGTTCAATCCCCCAATGTGATCCATCCTCCATTGTGTCCCTGAGCAAGACACTTAACCCCTCGCTGCTCCAGAGGCGTGCGACCTCTGACATATAAAGCAGCTGTAAGTTGCTTTGGATAAAAGCGTCAGTTAAATGAGTAAATGTTATGTAAATCTGCCCCCCCCCATCAGGTAGGAACATCTACCGTGTGGTGTTCAGGACAGGTGTGATAGAGAGGAACGAGCTCTTCCTGCCCGGCAGGATGGCGTACGTGGTCGACCTGGACGACGAGTTCACCGACACCGACATCCCAACGACTCTGATCCGCAGCAAAGCCGACTGCCCCAGCATGGAGGTACTGACCCTCACACCTGCAGCGTCAGTCACACCTGCAGCATCAGTCACACCTGAATCGTCAGTTACAACATCAGTCACACTGTCAGTCACACCTGCACTGTCAGTCACTGCAGCATCAGTTACACTATCAGTCACACCTGCACCATCAGTCACTGCAGCGTCAGTTACACTATCAGTCACACCTGCACCGTCATTCACACCTGCACCATTAGTCACTGCAGCGTCAGTCACATCTATAGTGTCTGTTACACCTGCAACGTTAGTCACACCTTCACCGTCAGTCACTGCAGCATCGGTCACACCTGCACCGTCAGTCACACCTGCAACGTCAGTCACACCTGCAACATCAGTCACTGCAGCATCGGTCACACCTGCAACGTCAGTCACTGCAGCATCGGTCACACCTGCAACGTCAGTCACACCTGCACTGTCAGTCACTGCAGCATTAGTCACACCTGCAGCGTCAGTCACTGCAGCATTAGTCACACCTGCAACGTCAGTCACTGCAGCATCGGTCACACCTGCAACGTCAGTCACACCTGCACCGTCAGTCACTGCAGCGTCAGTCACATCTATAGTGTCTGTTACACCTGCAACGTTAGTCACACCTTCACCGTCAGTCACTGCAGCATCGGTCACACCTGCACCGTCAGTCACACCTGCAACGTCAGTCACACCTGCAACATCAGTCACTGCAGCATCGGTCACACCTGCAACGTCAGTCACTGCAGCATCGGTCACACCTGCAACGTCAGTCACACCTGCACCGTTAGTCACTGCAGCGTCAGTCACATCTATAGTGTCTGTTACACCTGCACCGTCATTCACACCTGCAACGTTAGTCACACCTGCAACATCAGTCACTGCAGCATCGGTCACACCTGCAACGTCAGTCACTGCAGCATCGGTCACACCTGCAACGTCAGTCACACCTGCACCGTCAGTCACTGCAGCATTAGTCACACCTGCAGCGTCAGTCACTGCAGCATTAGTCACACCTGCAACGTCAGTCACTGCAGCATCGGTCACACCTGCAATGTCAGTCACTGCAGCATCGGTCACACCTGCAACGTCAGTCACACCTGCAGCGTCAGTCACTGCAGCATTAGTCACACCTGCAGCGTCAGTCACTGCAGCATTAGTCACACCTGCAGCGTTAGTCACACATGCCTTGTCAGAGCTGGTGGTTGCTGTCGTTGGTGTTGAGGGAGCAGCTCTAGTTTGGTGTCCTGGTCCTGATTTCGATCTCGGGCTCCTCGTGAACACGGCGTCCTGATGATGATGTCATCACTGACATATATAAACTCTGTGTTTCAGGCTCAGACCACTCTGACCACCAACGACATCGTGATCTCCAAGCTGACCCAGATCCTGTCCTACCTCAGACAGGGAACCCGACACAAGAAGATCAAGAAGAAGGACAAAGGTGAGTGGTCCTTTATGTCAGGTGACCTTCAGTCAGAACATGAATCCAGTTCCTGTAGCTCACCTGTAGCACCCACACACACACACCTGAAGGTAACACATCACTCAGACTGGCTTTAAACTGCAGCTGCTGGGACGGTGGGGGACAGGTTCTGGGACAGGTGACACAGGTGTGTTTGTGTTGCAGGTAAACTGGATGAGAAGAGGGCTCCTGAGGCTGATCTGAGGTCAGTACACAGCAACAACACACAGCTGTAGCCCTGAGTCAGAGACAGAAGGACGCGTCTCCATCATCTCTGTTTGTGTTTCAGTATCTTTGAGGACATCGGGGACTACATCCTGTCCTCCACCTCGTCCTCCAAACCTCCCAAAGACAAGGAGAGACACCGGGACAGAGACAAGGACAGGGACCGGGACAGAGACCGGGAGAGGGAGGACGACGGCAAGAGCAGGAGACACACCTACTTTGAGAAACCGCGAGGAGACGAGCAGCAGGTCAGAGCGGCGGGTCCTTCGTCGTCGTCATCATCGTCATCATCGTGGTTTGTTGTTGTTGTCTGAAACGGTCTGTCTGTGTCTCTGCAGGTGCTGGAGGTGGACACAGGTAATCCCTTCCTTTATTTCTTGTTGAAACAAACTTTATTGATACTAACTGTTAAACGTCAAAGATTCAGATTTACGCCTGTTGTTCCTGCGGTCCAACACGCGGCGCCGTGACGCCCGAGTTGGTCCCTGCTTGGCCCAAACACACAAAGTGATAGATAGTAAATAAGCTTGTCCTTTTAACAACACGGGCTCCAGGTGTGTGAAGGCTTCACAGGTGAGTCGTGTGACATCACAGAACCAGAACCAGCTCACCCGTCTCAGTACTAACCCGGCTCTTTATTGTGTTTCTGGACGTATAAACACATAAAGTCCACGTTAAGGAGACTAGACTAACGAGACCTGTTCCCCGTGTGCCAGGTCCTGGATCAGTCCGGGAGCAGATCAAGATGATCACTGAGAAGTTTGCAGGAGCAGCAGGCAGCCAATGGCAGGGCCAGGAGCCATATCCTTTAACTGTCAGCTGATTGGTTCAGAGCCGCACAGGTGTGGTGTCTGTACACAGGTGAGCAACATGTGTGTAGTACAGTGTGTAGTACAGTGTGCAGTACAGTGTGCAGTACAGTGTGCAGTACAGTGTGCAGTACAGTGTGCAGTACAGTGTGTAGTACAGTGTGCAGTACAGTGTGCAGTACAGTGTGTAGTACAGTGTGTAGTACAGTGTGCAGTACAGTGTGTAGTACAGTGTGCAGTACAGTGTGTAGTACAGTGTGCAGTACAGTGTGTAGTACAGTGTGTAGTACAGTGTGCAGTACAGTGTGTAGTACAGTGTGTAGTACAGTGTGCAGTGCAGTACAGTGTGTAGTACAGTGTGTAGTACAGTGTGCAGTACAGTGTGCAGTACAGTGTGTAGTACAGTGTGCAGTACAGTGTGTAGTACAGTGTGTAGTACAGTGTGTAGTACAGTGTGCAGTACAGTGTGCAGTACAGTGTGTAGTACAGTGTGCAGTACAGTGTGCAGTGCAGTACAGTGTGTAGTACAGTGTGTAGTACAGTGTGCAGTGCAGTACAGTGTGCAGTGCAGTACAGTGTGCAGTACAGTGTGCAGTACAGTGTGCAGTACAGTGTGCAGTACAGTGTGTAGTACAGTGTGCAGTACAGTGTGCAGTACAGTGTGTAGTACAGTGTGTAGTACAGTGTGCAGTACAGTGTGTAGTACAGTGTGTAGTACAGTGTGCAGTACAGTGTGCAGTACAGTGTGTAGTACAGTGTGCAGTACAGTGTGTAGTACAGTGTGTAGTACAGTGTGCAGTACAGTGTGCAGTACAGTGTGCAGTACAGTGTGCAGTACAGTGTGCAGTACAGTGTGCAGTGCAGTACAGTGTGTAGTACAGTGTGTAGTACAGTGTGCAGTGCAGTACAGTGTGCAGTGCAGTACAGTGTGTAGTACAGTGTGTAGTACAGTGTGCAGTGCAGTACAGTGTGCAGTGCAGTACAGTGTGCAGTGCGTACAGTGTGCAGTACAGTGTGCAGTACAGTGTGCAGTACAGTGTGTAGTACAGTGTGCAGTGCAGTACAGTGTGTAGTACAGTGTGCAGTGCAGTACAGTGTGTAGTACAGTGCAGTACAGTGTGTAGTACAGTGTGTAGTACAGTGTGTAGTACAGTGTGTAGTACAGTGTGTAGTACAGTGTGCAGTACAGTGTGTAGTACAGTGTGCAGTACAGTGTGTAGTACAGTGTGCAGTACAGTGTGCAGTACAGTGCGTAGTACAGTGCGTAGTACAGTGTGTAGTACAGTGTGTAGTACAGTGTGTAGTACTGCTGCAGTTTTGTTCCTTAACCAGGCTGCACTGGTTCTCAGAGGGGCAGCAAGGAACAGCTGGGAGATTTCTTTGGAGGGTCGAACTCCTACGCAGAGTGTTACCCTGCAACGTAAGATACTCACTCACTCACTCACTCACTCACTCACTCACTCACTCACTCACTCATGTAAACACTTGTGCACGGCCGGGACTTTAAGGTGTGTGTGTGTGTGCGTGTGCAGGATGGACGACCTGGCTGTGGACAGTGATGAGGAAGTGGACTACAGTAAGATGGACCAGGTAACTGCAGCTCCCAGCATGCATCACTGCTCTCTGTGATGGCTAATCAGGTCTTTACCAGACAGACTAACTAAGCAGCTTTGAACCAATTGGAGACGGGCAGCCCTGTAAACCCCGCCCCCTCAGGAAAGGTGTTTGTTGTTGTGACAGAACAGGAAGTGACGGGCTGTTGTTGTGTTTCAGGGGAACAAGAAGGGCCCGCTGGGTCGCTGGGACTTCGACACTCAGGAGGAGTACTCGGACTACATGAACAACAAGGAGGCTCTGCCGAAGTACGTTCCTCTGTCCCTCTGCTCCGACTGACAGGCTCACACAGGAAGTTAACGCACAAAATAAGAGCGTGTTGACGATGAAGTTTGTCCCCGCAGGGCCGCCTTCCAGTACGGCATCAAGATGTCTGAAGGCAGGAAGACTCGCCGCTTCAAAGAGACCAATGAGAAGGCAGAACTGGACCGGCAGTGGAAGAAGATCAGTGCGGTGAGTTTGAAGTCTGTGGACCTGTTGGAGCCATGAGAACTATTGTTAGAACCAACAAACTGCTCTAAGAACCATGAGAACGGCTGTTAGAACCATGAGAACTATTGTTAGAACCAACAAACTGCTCTAAGAACCATGAGAACGGCTGTTAGAACCAGAAAACTGCTCTAAGAACCATGAGAACGGCTGTTAGAACCAGAAGTACTGTTGGAGCCATTAGAACGGCTGTTAGAACCAGAAAACTGCTCTAAGAACCATGAGAACGGCTGTTAGAACCAGAAGTACTGTTGGAGCCATTAGAACGGCTGTTAGAACCAGAAAATTGCTCTAAGAACCATGAGAACGGCTGTTAGAACCAGAAAACTGCTCTAAGAACCATGAGAACGGCTGTTAGAACCATGAGAACGGCTGTTAGAACCATGAGAACGGCTGTTAGAACCAGAAGTACTGTTGGAGCCATTAGAACGGCTGTTAGAACCAGAAAACTGCTCTAAGAACCATGAGAACGGCTGTTAGAACCATGAGAACGGCTGTTAGAACCAGAAGTACTGTTGGAGCCATTAGAACGGCTGTTAGAACCAGAAAATTGCTCTAAGAACCATTAGAACGGCTGTTAGAACCAGAAAACCGCTCTAAGAACCATGAGAACGGCTGTTAGAACCAGAGAACTGCTCTAAGAACCTTGAGAACCGCTGTTCGAACCATGAGAACTATTGTTAGAACCAGAAGTACTGTTGGAGCCATTAGAACGGCTGTTAGAACCAGAAAACCGCTCTAAGAACCATGAGAACGGCTGTTAGAACCAGAAAACTGCTCTAAGAACCATGAGAACGGCTGTTAGAACCAGAAAACTGCTCTAAGAACCATTAGAACGGCTGTTAGAACCATGAGAACTATTGTTAGAACCAACAAACTGCTCTAAGAACCATTAGAACGGCTGTTAGAACCAGAAAACTGCTCTAAGAACCATGAGAACGGCTGTTAGAACCAGAAGTACTGTTGGAGCCATTAGAACGGCTGTTAGAACCAGAAAACTGCTCTAAGAACCATGAGAACGGCTGTTAGAACCAGAAGTACTGTTGGAGCCATTAGAACGGCTGTTAGAACCAGAAAACTGCTCTAAGAACCATGAGAACGGCTGTTAGAACCAGAAGTACTGTTGGAGCCATTAGAACGGCTGTTAGAACCAGAAAACTGCTCTAAGAACCATGAGAACGGCTGTTAGAACCATGAGAACGGCTGTTAGAACCATGAGAACTATTGTTAGAGCCAGAAGTACTGTTGGAGCCATTAGAACGGCTGTTAGAATCAGAAAACTGCTCCTAAGAACCATGAGAACGGCTGTTAGAACCAGAAGTACTGTTGGAGCCATTAGAACGGCTGTTAGAACCAGAAAACTGCTCTAAGAACCATGAAAACGGCTGTTAGAATCAGTAAACTGCTCTAAGAACCATGAGAATTATTATTAGAACCAGAAGTACTGTTGGAGCCATTAGAACGGCTGTTAGAACCAGAAAACTGCTCTAAGAACCATGAGAACGGCTGTTAGAACCAGAAAACTGCTCTAAGAACCATGAGAACTATTGTTAGAACCAGAAGTACTGTTGGAGCCATTAGAACGGCTGTTAGAACCAGAAAACTGCTCTAAGAACCATGAGAACGGCTGTTAGAACCAGAAGTACTGTTGGAGCCATTAGAACGGCTGTTAGAACCAGAAAACTGCTCTAAGAACCATGAGAGCGGCTGTTAGAACCAGAAGTACTGTTGGAGCCATTAGAGCGGCTGTTAGAACCAGAAAACTGCTCTAAGAACCATGAGAGCGGCTGTTAGAACCAGAAGTACTGTTGGAGCCATTAGAGCGGCTGTTAGAACCAGAAAACTGCTCTAAGAACCATGAGAGCGGCTGTTAGAACCAGAAGTACTGTTGGAGCCATTAGAACGGCTGTTAGAACCAGAAAACTGCTCTAAGAACCATGAGAACGGCTGTTAGAACCATGAGAACGGCTGTTAGAACCATGAGAACTATTGTTAGAACCAGAAGTACTGTTGGAGCCATTAGAACGGCTGTTAGAATCAGAAAACTGCTCTAAGAACCATGAGAACGGCTGTTAGAACCAGAAGTACTGTTGGAGCCATTAGAACGGCTGTTAGAACCAGAAAACTGCTCTAAGAACCATGAGAACGGCTGTTAGAACCAGAAAACTGCTCTAAGAACCATGAGAACTATTGTTAGAACCAGAAGTACTGTTGGAGCCATTAGAACGGCTGTTAGAACCAGAAAACTGCTCTAAGAACCATGAGAACGGCTGTTAGAACCAGAAAACTGCTCTAAGAACCATGAGAACCGCTGTTCGAACCATGAGAACTATTGTTAGAACCAGAAGTACTGTTGGAGCTATTAGAACGGCTGTTAGAACCAGAAAACTGCTCTAAGAACCATGAGAACGGCTGTTAGAACCAGAAAACTGCTCTAAGAACCATGAGAACGGCTGTTAGAACCATGAGAACGGCTGTTAGAACCATGAGAACGGCTGTTAGAGCCAGAAGTACTGTTGGAGCCATTAGAACGGCTGTTAGAACCAGAAAACTGCTCTAAGAACCATGAGAACGGCTGTTAGAACCAGAAGTACTGTTGGAGCCATTAGAACGGCTGTTAGAACCAGAAAACTGCTCTAAGAACCATGAGAACGGCTGTTAGAACCAGAAAACTGCTCTAAGAACCATGAGAACGGCTGTTAGAACCAGAAGTACTGTTGGAGCCATTAGAACGGCTGTTAGAACCAGAAAACTGCTCTAAGAACCATGAGAACGGCTGTTAGAACCAGAAGTACTGTTGGAGCCATTAGAACGGCTGTTAGAACCAGGAGAACTAACTAATGGAACCGTCTGTTTCAGATCATCGAGAAGAGGAAGAAGATGGAGGCTGATGGGTGAGTGTGACATCATCACGGTCAGCCAATCAGAAGAGAGCTGCCGGGCTTTATTCCCGATGGTAAACGGGAAACGGTTGTTAAACGGCGTTCTTGTGTTTCAGGGTGGACGTGAAGAGGCCCAAATACTGAAGACGTCCTTCCTCCTGTGGTTCCGGCGCTCTGCTCTGGCCGCAGGATCGAATCTGCTCCGTTGTTAGCGTGATTATTAGCTGTCGTCTTGTTGAAACTGTGTAAACGGACGAGGATCAGTGCGTCGCTGAAGCGAGTTCAGGAAGCTGCCTGATGGGATGGATTAGTTTGTGCTTTTCTTTATTAATAGTCAATAAACATGTCAGTAAACTCAGCGACGTCTCTCTGTTTTCATGCTGCTGGTTCAGATCCAGCTTATTATCCATAAATACAAAAACTAAAGCCTCCAAACTAAACCGAGCCCACGTGAGCCTTGATTTGTTTTGGTGAACTGTGTCACGACATTAACCTGCTGAGCTTCGGCCCAGTTTCACACCTTGTTCCCGCTGACGTATGAAGCCGGTGGAAGTGAAGCTGCGGGCAGCCGGTCGGGTCGGACCGGATCCAGGTGTTCTACGCTTTAGTCCTCCACATGCAGAACTGCAGAGGCTGCAACACGGGAAGGAGTCAGATTTTAGGAACTGGTGGTCTTGCTTTATTGGTCCGGAGAACCCGGATCAGAGCGGCGTTTGGCCGCAGGCCATCAAAGGGGTAACTTAATGAGCCAGGTGGGGCTCGGCTGCATAGCTGGTGGGTTTGAACATGTTTTCTAATATAATTGTACAAAATAATCTAAACGCATTAACTGAAGAGTTCGGTGGATCTGCAGGTAGTGAGTCGCTGCCGCGGTGGTTTTATTACCTTGTTCTTGTCTTGTGGTCTGGCTCAGTGCTGGTCCTGGTGTGCGATGAACTCGCCTCCTGGGTATCGTGTCTTCGGGTCCAACCTGTCTGGCTTCACTTAAATCAGAGTTCCTGTTTTTAGATTAATAAAGGTTCCGATTTTAATAAAACTGCTTTCCAGCCGTTCTTGTCTTCAGACCATCTTCAGACCTGCAGTCTGCGGCTCCGAGGGGGGCCGACACGATCTTCCAATTTCTTAGCTGGGCCGCTTTTACTTCCAGCCCCTCGCCCGGCACCATGCAGCGAAAAAGACTAGAACTAACACAACAAACCTGAACTAAGGCTGCTTTCACACCTGGATCGATTTGTTTTGTTCCGAATCAATTAAATGTGTCACTCGTGTTCACACCTCACTGTTGTAAAGCGTCCAAATCGCTCACCCTTCCAGGGCTGTCCTTACGCCATTACGTCACTACCTCTTGCGTGCAGGTCGCTCATTCCATTGGTGGACATCTCCATGACAACAGTAACAAAAAATGAATGGTGGGTGGACATGGCGTTGCAAAGAGGTGAAATAGATGTTTGGTCTTAACAACACATCTCTGTTGCACGCCACACACAAGAACCCTGAAGTCTAAAGAGGGTCAGTGATAAAATGAAAGGGGGGTTGTGAACGCTCCGTCGAGCAGCGCCGCACGAAGTCCGACAGCAGCAGGCTACATAAGACAACCACAACAACATACCGCAAGAAAACACGCTGCCGAAGCTGTTGAAAAGCGACCTCTGGCGTCGGTTGCCAGGCAACACATTGATTTGTTCCGGTTCGTGGGTCGGTTGTGTTCTCACTGCAAACGAACCGCTCCAGGGTTCGTGTGGAATCGAGCAGAGACCACCTCTTCTAGGCGTCTCGGCTCGGTTGCTTTGTTCCGGTTCAGAGTTCACTGTGATCAGAGTGTTGTGATCACAGGTCACCAAACGAACCGGGCCAAAAGGGAAACGCCCCCTTGTTTCGTCTCCAATCGATCCAGGTGGGAAAGCACCCTAAAACTAAGAATGTTGGTTCCACTAGTTTAAAAACAGGTTCCACTGGTTTAAAAGGAGGTTCCACTGGTTTAAAAGGAGGTTCCACTGGTTTAAAATCAGGTTCCACAGGTTTAAAAGGAGGTTCCACTGGTTTAAAATCAGGTTCCACTGGTTTAAAATCAGGTTCCACTGGTTTAAAATCAGGTTCCACAGGTTTAAAAGGAGGTTCCACAGGTTTAAAAGGAGGTTCCACTGGTTTAAAATCAGGTTCCACTGGTTTAAAATCAGGTTCCACTGGTTTAAAATCAGGTTCCACTGGTTTAAAATCAGGTTCCACAGGTTTAAAAGGAGGTTCCACTGGTTTAAAATCAGGTTCCACTGGTTTAAAAGGAGGTTCCACTGGGTTCTTGAGTGGTGGTTAGGGGGTGTGGCAGGTATTGATGGTGACCTACAGAACATGTTCCACAGCGTGTTCTCATCAGCTGACCTCAGTCCGATCAGCTCGTTAATTAAGAGGCGTGAGGTCCAATTACAGCGGAGCTCATTAGTGCAGGAAGAGTGCGTGTTCGTGCTAATTAGTCGTCGAGCTCGTTAACACATCAGACTGTTTGTGTTGTTGTTGACGGACAACAAAAATTAACTTCAAATTAACGTCAACAACGCTAACGAGTCTTTGTTAATTACCGTGGGTGTTGACGGACAGCTGGACTGATGAATATGTATCTGGATGTTTCTGAAGATGCTAACGAGATGCTAACGAGCAGCCTAACGAGGCCTCAGAGCTCCGCCCACCAGCCGCTCCAACAGGAAGTGGAACATCAAAGACAAAGTTTGTTTTGTTTTAATGTTTTTATTTTGACCTGATTTGTTGTTGTTTTCAGCTCCGTCAGTCTCAGCTGAGCCGAAACACTCAAACTGTTCAAAGTATCAAACGGCTCCAAAACAAAGCCAGGATCCCTCAGGAGCCGGTCACATGACTCACGGTCTGAGTCTGGTCCGCATAACAAACGTGCTGTACTTCCTATATAAAGTACAACGTGCAGTACTTTATATATAAAGTACAACGTGCAGTACTTTATATATAAAGTACAACGTGCAGTACTTTATATACGTATAAAGTACTGCACGTTTGCAAGTTATATATGAAGTACTGCATGTTTGTATGTTGTACTTTATATATGAAGTACTGCACGTTTGCACGTTGTACTTTATATATGAAGTACTGCATGTTTGTATGTTGTACTTTATATAAGAAGTACTGCATGTTTGTATGTTGTACTTTATATAAGAAGTACTGCATGTTTGTATGTTGTACTTTATATAAGAAGTACTGCATGTTTGTATGTTGTACTTTATATAAGAAGTACTGCATGTTTGTATGTTGTACTTTATATTCAATTCAATTCAATTCAATTTTATTTATATAGCGCCAAATCACAACAACAGTTATCTCACAGCGCTTTTCATAAAGAGCAGGTCTAGACCGAACTCTGAAGTTATTTACAGAAGCCCAACAATTCCCACCAAGAGCAAGCACTAGGCGACACAGGCAAGGAAAAACTTCCTTTAAGAGGCAGAAACCTCGAGCAGAACCATGGCTCAGGGTGGGGGGCATCTGCCTCGACCGGTTGGGGGTGAGGGGGAGAGAGAGAGGGAGAGAGCAAGAGAGAGAGAGAGAGCAAGAGAGAGAGAGGCAACCTACACAGTATACACATAGAGGTACAGACAATAAAGGTAATGGTGCTATAGACTGAATGAAAAATGGTACAGATATTTATAGTAATGTTTAGTGATATTAATAATAACAGTAATAATAGCAATAGGACTAGTAACAGCAGTTGCAACTGCAGCAGAGGGCGTCGAGCAGGAACACGGGGGCAGCAGGAGACTCCCAACCACAGATCCAGACTCCACAGCTCCAGAGCCAGCAACACCCGCAGGAAGTGATAAGAGGAGGAAGCACACGACCACGGGAGAGGGAGAAAAAATCGAGTTAGTAACATGCATTAATGGGATGAGGTTGCACTCAGAGAGAAAGAGAGAAGAGGAGAGAGGAGCTCAGTGCATCATGGGAAATCCCCCGGCAGTCTAGCCTATAGCAGCATAACTAAGGGATGGTTCAGGACTCACCTGAGCCAGCCCTAACTATAAGCTTTATCAAAAAGGAAAGTCTTAAGCCTACTCTTAAATGTAGAGACGGTGTCTGCCTCCCGAACCCAAACTGGAACCTGGTTCCACAGGAGAGGAGCCTGATAGCTGAGCAGCTCTGGCTCCCATTCTACTTTTGGAGACTCTAGGAACCACAAGTAACCCTGCATTCTGGGAGCGCAGTGCTCTGGTGGGAGTAGTAAGGTACTATGAGCTCTTTAAGATAAGATGGTGCCTGACCATTAAGAGCTTTGTATGTGAGAAGAAGGATTTTAAATTCTATTCTGGATTTCACAGGAAGCCAATGCAGAGAAGCTAAGACAGGAGAGATATGATCTCTTTTACTGGTTCCTGTCAGAACACGTGCTGCAGCATTCTGGATCAGCTGAAGAGTCTTAATGGACTTTTTCGAAGAGCCTGATAATAATGAATTGCAGTAATCCAGTCTAGAAGTAACAAATGCATGGACTAGTTTTTCTGCATCATTTTTAGACAGGATGTTCTTGATTTTTGCAATATTACGTAGGTGAAAAAAGGCGGTCCTTGAAATTTGCTTAATGTGAGAGTCAAACGACATGTCCTGGTCAAAGATAACTCCAAGATTTCTCACAGTGGTGCTGGAGGCCAGGGCGATGCCATCCAGGGAAACTATATCTTTAGATAATGCGTCACGGAGATGCTTAGGGCCTAGAACAATAACTTCAGTTTTATCTGAGTTTAACATTAGAAAATTACAGGTCATCCAGGTTTTAACATCCTGAAGACACATTTGAAGCTTAGCTAACTGATGAGTTTCATCTGGCTTGATCGATAGATATAACTGAGTATCATCTGCATAACAATAAAGGTTATGGAGCGTTTCCTGATAATATTGCCTATAGGAAGCATATATAAAGTGAAGAGGATTGGTCCGAGCACAGATCCTTGTGGAACTCCATGACTAACTTTGGTATGCATGGAGGACTCATCGTTAACATGTACAAACTGAAATCGATCTGATAAATAGGACTTAAACCAGCTTAGAGCGGTTCCTTTAATGCCAATGAAATGTTCCAGTCTCTGTAATAGGATCTGATGGTCAATGGTATCAAATGCAGCACTAAGATCTAGTAAAACCAATACAGAGACAAGTCCTTTGTCTGATGCAGTTAGGAGGTCATTAGTAATTTTCACCAGTGCTGTCTCTGTGCTATGATGAGCTCGAAATCCTGACTGAAAATCCTCAAATAAACTATTGCTATGTAGAAAGTCACACAGCTGTTTGGCGACTGCTTTCTCCAGGACCTTAGAGAGAAATGGAAGGTTAGATATAGGTCTGTAGTTGGCCAAAACGTCTGGATCCAGGTTGGGCTTTTCAGAAGAGGTTTAATTACAGCTACTTTAAAGTACTGTGGCACGTAGCCTGTTGATAAAGACAAATTGATCACATCCAGCAGAGAAGTGCCAACCAAGGGCAAAACTTCTTTAAGCAGCCTAGTCGGGATGGGGTCTAAGAGGCAGGTAGATGGTTTAGATGAAGAAATTATTGAAGTTAGTTGATAAAGATTGAGGGAAGCAAAGCAGTCTAAACATATAACTGGTTCTACAGCTGTTCCCAAAGTTCCTGAGTATAGACTTAAGTCTGTGCCAGTTGAGGGCAGGTCTTGGTGGATTTTGTTTCTAATAGCTAGGATTTTATCATTAAAGAAGCTCATGAAGTCATAACTACTGAGAGCTATGGGAATACTTTGCTCAATAGAGCTGTGACTTTCTGTCAGCCTGGCTACAGTGCTGAAAAGAAACCTGGGGTTGTTCCTATTTTCCTCTATTAATGACGAGTAGTACGCTGCTTGTTTGTATGTTGTACTTTATATATGAAGTACTGCATGTTTGTATGTTGTACTTTATATATGAAGTACTGCATGTTTGTATGTTGTACTTTATATAAGAAGTACTGCATGTTTGTATGTTGTACTTTATATATGAAGTACTGCATGTTTGCACGTTGTACTTTATATAAGAAGTACTGCATGTTTGTATGTTGTACTTTATATATGAAGTACTGCATGTTTGTATGTTGTACTTTATATATGAAGTACTGCATGTTTGTATGTTGTACTTTATATAAGAAGTACTGCATGTTTGTATGTTGTACTTTATATAAGAAGTACTGCATGTTTGTATGTTGTACTTTATATAAGAAGTACTGCATGTTTGTATGTTGTACTTTATATAAGAAGTACTGCATGTTTGTATGTTGTACTTTATATAAGAAGTACTGCATGTTTGTATGTTGTACTTTATATATGAAGTACTGCATGTTTGTATGTTGTACTTTATATATGAAGTACTGCATGTTTGTATGTTGTACTTTATATATGAAGTACTGCATGTTTGTATGTTGTACTTTATATATGAAGTACTGCACGTTTGTATGTTGTACTTTCTATATTTAACTTCAGACCTTCTTCCTGTAACAGGCTGAACACTGACGCTGCCTCTGATTGGTCGTCGTTTTTCTCCAATGATTTAATTCATCACAGTGACAGAGTCGACCAATCAGATCGCAGCGCGCACACACTGAGCGATGTGTGTGTCAGAGAGGCGATGAAGCCAAAAGGTGACCCGACGCTCTCATTTGCTGCTGAACTGGGTCGTCGTGGGAACAAGGTGCGTGAAACTGGGCTAGAACTCAGCAGGTTAATGTCGTGACACAGTTCACACGTCCATCCATCACTAACACGCACACACTGTGGACCAATCAGAGAGCAGCTCTGAGAACAAAGAGCTCACCGGGTCATCTGCCGGTTCTGTTGTTACGGCCAGTCAGGTTCTACTGATACCATCTAAATACACCGTTTACCAGTACAGATACCAGTTAGACCAGTACCATCATAGTGAATACAGACTGTACTATATATGAATACTGTGTAAATACTACAGACTGTACTGTGTGTAAATACTACAGACTGTACTGTGTGTAAATACTACAGACTGTACTGTGTGTAAATACTACAGACTGTCCTGTGTATAAATACTACAGACTGTACTGTGTATAAATACTACAGACTGTACTGTGTATAAATACTACAGACTGTCCTGTGTATAAATACTACAGACTGTCCTGTGTATAAATACTACAGACTGTACTGTGTATAAATACTACAGACTGTACTGTGTATAAATACTACAGACTGTACTGTGTGTAAATACTACAGACTGTCCTGTGTATAAATACTATATATAAATACTACAGACTGCAGTATTACTGCGTGTCAGCAGGAAACCAAATGTGAAACAAAGTCACATTATTTATTTTATTAAAACCAGATTATAGAAAAATACAACATGACGTCATCGTGACCTTTTCAAAGATTAAAACTTCAGGTTCTGTGTGGAACCTGGTTCCTGCTCCGTTCAGTATTTACTCGTTTAGGGGCAAAACTCGTTTAGGGGCAAAACTCGTTTAGGGCAAAACTCGTTTAGGGTCAGAACTTGTTAAGGGCAAAACTCGTTTAGGGGCAAAACTCGTTTAGGGCAAAACTCGTTTAGGGTCAGAACTTGTTAAGGGCAAAACTCGTTTAGGGGCAAAACTCGTTTAGGGTCAGAACTTGTTAAGGGCAAAACTCGTTTAGGGGAAAAACTCTTTAAGGGGCAAAACTCGTTAAGGGGCAAAACTCGTTTAGGGGCAAAACTCGTTAAGGGGCAAAACTCGTTAAGGGGCAAAACTCGTTTAGGGTCAGAACTTGTTAAGGGGCAAAACTCATAAAGGGGCAAAACTCGTTTAGGGTCAGAACTTTTTAAGGGGCAAAACTCATAAGGGGGCAAAACTTGTTTAGGGGCAAAACTCGTTAAGGGTCAGAACTCGTTTAGGGTCAGAACTCGTTTAGGGGCAAAACTCGTTTAGGGGCAAAACTCGTTTAGGGTCAGAACTCGTTTAGGGTCAGAACTCGTTTAGGGTCAGAACTCGTTTAGGGGCAAAACTCTTTAAGGGGCAAAACTTGTTTAGGGGCAAAACTCGTTAAGGGTCAGAACTCGTTTAGGGTCAGAACTCGTTAAGGGGCAAAACTCGTTTAGGGTCAGAACTTGTTAAGGGGCAAAACTCGTTTATGGGAAAAACTCGTTTAGGGTCAGAACTCGTCTAGGGTCAGAACTCGTTAAGGGGCAAAACTCATTTAGGGGCAAAACTCGTTTAGGGTCAGAACTTTTTAAGGGGCAAAACTCATAAGGGGGCAAAACTTGTTTAGGGGCAAAACTCGTTAAGGGTCAGAACTCGTTTAGGGTCAGAACTCGTTTAGGGTCAGAACTCGTTTAGGGGCAAAACTCGTTAAGGGTCAGAACTCGTTTAGGGTCAGAACTCGTTTAGGGGCAAAACTCGTCTAGGGTCAGAACTCGTTTAGGGGCAAAACTCGTTTAGGGTCAGAACTCGTTTAGGGGCAAAACTCGTTTAGGGGCAAAACTCGTTTAGGGTCAGAACTTGTTTAGGGGCAAAACTCGTTTAGGGTCAGAACTCGTTTAGGGGCAAAACTCGTTTAGGGTCAGAACTTGTTTAGGGGCAAAACTCTTTAAGGGGCAAAACTCGTTTAGGGGCAAAACTTGTTTAGGGTCAGAAGTCATTCTGGTGTTACGTGAGAATCCCAGTAAATGCACTGTAACAGTATTTCTACTACTAAATGTAAAGTACTACAGCCGCAGTATCGGTACTGCGACCAACTACCAAAGACTAAAGTTCAACTAAAGTTTACAAACATTAAATACACGTTTATAAAAAGAGTTCAGGTGTGACTCCGCCCCCCAGGTGGGAACTACGACACCTGTAGTCAGTCCAGGTCCGTCTTGTGCCCCTGGTTCAGATGCAGTCGGGGGCCCTTATCTTCAGGGGCCCCCTGAAGATAAACAGTCCTGCTGGTGTTCCACCTGATGACATCATAAGTGGTCATGTGACAGACAATTAAACTCCTCCCCCTTCAAGGTGACATGATGCTGTTCTTTTTAATAACAATAGGAATCTTTATAAACAGGAAGCAGAAACAGAAGTGGCTGATGGGAGTTTGAGTTCCTTTAGTTTAATGGTCCAGTCTGAGTCCTGGTCTTCATCCGGTCTGAGGTCTCAGAAGAGAAGAGGAGGTTTGATGAAGACTCGGTTCTCTGCAGAAACACAGAACGTTTCATTAAACTCAAACTGAAAACCCAGAAGTTTCTGTTCAGCCCTTTAAAGCAGGGGCCCCAGACGCGTCACTGCAGAACCCTTTCACACAGCAGCAGTGTTCCAGGCGTCCTGAAGAACCCGAGGAACATGACCTCTATTTATTATTAGTACAGAAACACCTGTAAACCCTTTAATATCAGAGCATGATTAGCCTTCGTTATTAGCTGGCTCCTTCAAACACCAACATTCAGAACGCACGACTACCTAATTTGCATGTGGTTAAAGAGAACACGCTGCACACCAGCGTCCTCGACAGCTGGGTTATGGGTCAGGCGCTGAGCCGCTAAGCAGCACGTCCTGATAGGTAGAACATAACGACAGAACACCGGCGTCTTCTCGCCACGCTGAGGTCACTTCCTGTCAGCTGCATCAGGTCGCTCAGATGTTGTTTGTGAAGCAAACAGGAAGAAGAAGAAGACGTCGCTCTGATGAACGAGTCTCATTATCAGTCGGCGAGGAGGAAAGGTGTGCGTTAGTTCAGCTGTGCAGTTTGTGATTGTTTTTCCTGATTCAATTTCACAGTCGACACGCAGATCAGCGGCGTTTCCTTTCAAGATGAATCTGATTGGTTTATTTGATGATTTATTGTTCAGACGATGAAAAACAGGAGAGAAACAAACAGGAAGTTGTTTTGAAAATGGAAATGAAATAAACAAATCACTTTCATGGACTTTTTATTAAACTGGTAAAATAATAATTATCAGTCGGATGGAGCTGATTGGCTGAGTCAGATTAATCAGAGTGATGTCATCACCTCGAGCCGCTGAGTTCTCCTGCTGGTTCTCCAGCTCGTTCTCAGGAAGACCTGCATCTGAAAACAGGAAGATGGGTCAAAGATTATAGATTCAGATACTGATCAGCTGTTTTAAAACCTGAATGTGGCTGATCCCAGATCATCTAACGAGCATCAGCATAAACTCGCTGTGACGGCAGAATGTTTGCTCTCGTTCTCAGTTACTGATCGCCAAACTATTCCTTTGGTGTAATGTGTAATGTAGCGATCAGTGTGTACTGCAGTACTACTACTATACTACAGTCAGATTCACCGCAGCACATCTGAGGTCCAACCTGTTAGTGTGAACCAGGAGGGACACGACCCCATGTACAGTCTATGGACACGACCCCATATACAGTCTATGGACACGGCCCCATGTACAGTCTATGGACACGACCCCATGTACAGTCAATGGAAACGCACCCCATGTACAGTCAATGGAAACCACCCCATGTACAGTCTATGGACACGCCCCCATATACAGTCAATGGAAACCACCCCATGTACAGTCTATGGACACGACCCCATGTACAGTCTATGGACACGACCCCATGTACAGTCAATGGAAACCACCCCATGTACAGTCTATGGACACGCCCCCATATACAGTCAATGGAAACCACCCCATGTACAGTCTATGGACACGACCCCATGTACAGTCTATGGACACGACCCCATGTACAGTCTATGGACACGACCCCATGTACAGTCTATGGACACGACCCCGGCCCCATGTACAGTCTATGGACACGACCCCGGCCCCATGTACAGTCTATGGACACGACCCCATGTACAGTCTATGGACACGACCCCATGTACAGTCTATGGAAACCACCCCATGTACAGTCTATGGACACGCCCCCATGTACAGTCTATGGACACGACCCCGGCCCCATGTACAGTCTATGGACACGACCCCGGCCCCATGTACAGTCTATGGACACGACCCCGGCCCCATGTACAGTCTATGGACACGACCCCATGTACAGTCTATGGAAACCACCCCATGTACAGTCTATGGACACGCACCCCATGTACAGTCTATGGACACGCACCCCGCCCCATGTACAGTCTATGGACACGACCCCGGCCCCATGTACAGTCTATGGACACGACCCCGGCCCCATGTACAGTCTATGGACACGACCCCATGTACAGTCTATGGAAACCACCCCATGTACAGTCTAGGGACACGACCCCATGTACAGTCTATGGACACGACCCCATATACAGTCTATGGACACGACCCCATATACAGTCTATGGACACGACCCCATATACAGTCTATGGACACGACCCAGAGACGACAAACAGCAGCTGCCTTTAAAACAGAATAAGGACACACAGACTGCCCCAGTGATACTTTCCACTTTACAATCAAGAAACTTTTACTTTGGATACTATGAGAACATTTAGATGATAATACTTCTGTACTTTATACTGCAGCTCGTACATGTTGTAATGATACTTGTACCAGCGCTGGTTCTGAATAATACTGTAAGGAACACAGAAGAACAAGAGGAGGAGTGTAATTAAAGCAGCAGCAGAAGAAGAGGAGCGTGTTACCTGTGAGGGAGTCCGAGTGTTTGAGCGCTCTTTCCACCTGCTCTCTCCTCCTCGACTCGAAGTCCAGTGCCTCCTGCAGCTTCCTCTTCGCCTTCTTCTCCTTCTTCAGCCGGCGCTGGATCGACACTGAGCACACACAGAGACCCGTCTCACACCTGGTCTGTAACCCGTCTCACCTCTGGTCTGTAACCCGTCTCACACCTGTTCTGGGACCCGTCTCACATCTGGTCTGGGACCCGTCTCACACCTGGTCTGGGACCTGTCTCACACCTGTTCTGGGACCCGTCTCACACCTGGTCTGTGACCTGTCTCACACCTGTTCTGGGACCCGTCTCACACCTGGTCTGTAACCCGTCTAACACCTGGTCTGTGACCTGTCTCACACCTGGTCTGTGACCTGTCTCACACCTGGTCTGTGACCTGTCTCACACCTGGTCTGTAACCCGTTTCAAACCTGGTCTGTAACCTGTCTCACACCTGGTCTGGGACCCGTCTCACACCTGGTCTGTGACCCTTCTCACCTCTGGTCTGTAACCTGTCTTACACCTGTTCTGGGACCCATCTCACACCTAGTCTGTCACCCGTCTCACCTCTGGTCTGTCACCCGTCTAACACCTGGTCTGTAACCCGTCTCACCTCTGGTCTGTAACCTGTCTCACACCTGTTCTGGGACCCGTCTCACCTCTGGTCTGTAACCTGTTTCACACCTGGTCTGGGACCCATCTCACACCTAGTCTGGGACCCATCTCACACCTAGTCTGTCACCCGTCTCACACCTGGTCTGGGACCCGTCTTCCACCTTGTCTGGGACCCGTGTCACCTCTGGTCTGTAACCTGTCTCACACCTGGTCTGGGACCCGTCTCACACCTGGTCTGTGACCTGTCTCACACCTGGTCTGTGACCCGTTTCAAACCTGGTCTGTAACCTGTCTCACACCTGGTCTGGGACCCGTCTCCCACCTGGTCTGTGACCCTTCTCACCTCTGGTCTGTAACCTGTCTTACACCTGTTCTGGGACCCGTCTCCCACCTGGTCTGTGACCCTTCTCACCTCTGGTCTGTAACCTGTCTTACACCTGTTCTGGGACCCGTCTCCCACCTGGTCTGTGACCCTTCTCACCTCTGGTCTGTAACCTGTCTTACACCTGTTCTGGGACCCATCTCACACCTGTTCTGGGACCCGTCTCACCTCTGGTCTGTAACCTGTCTTACACCTGTTCTGGGACCCATCTCACACCTAGTCTGTCACCCATCTCACCTCTGGTCTGTCACCCGTCTCACCTCTGGTCTGTCACCCGTCTAACACCTGGTCTGTAACCCGTCTCACCTCTGGTCTGTAACCTGTCTCACACCTGTTCTGGGACCCGTCTCACCTCTGGTCTGTAACCCGTCTCACACCTGGTCTGGGACCCATCTCACACCTAGTCTGGGACCCATCTCACACCTAGTCTGTCACCCGTCTCACACCTGGTCTGGGACCCGTCTCACCTCTGGTCTGTAACCCGTCTCACCTCTGGTCTGTAACCTGTCTCACACCTGTTCTGGGACCCGTCTCACCTCTGGTCTGTAACCCGTCTCACACCTGGTCTGGGACCCGTCTCACACCTAGTCTGGGACCCATCTCACACCTAGTCTGTCACCCGTCTCACACCTGGTCTGGGACCCGTCTCACCTCTGGTCTGGGACCCGTCTCACCTCTGGTCTGCAGTTCAGAGCTCAGCTGTCTCTGTAGTGTCTGTCGGGCGTCTCTCTCTCTCTCCAGCTCCAGTTTTAACTCTTTCCTCTCCATCTGGTTCTGTTTGTCATGAGATCGAGCGCTTTGCACCGCCACCTTCAGGAGACCCTGAGAACAGAGAACCGTGAGACGTCCCGATAGAACAAATGAATGGACTGGAGGTCCACGGGGACACCTGGGAGTCCGATACTGTCTCTGCATTATTTCAGGACACTTCTCTCACCTGTATGTTGGTCAGCAGGGTCTCCATGGACGACAGACCCTCAGCCAACAGGAACGGGCCGAAGGCGGGATTTGCGTGGTTGATTGAAAGTGGCTGAGAGGTGAGCGGCAGCTTCTCATAGGTTGGTTTGAGGAGGGGGAGGGGCAACAGGCTGTCATCTGCAGGAGGAAACAAAGACAGGGACGTTTGTTTTGTTTGTTTCAGCCAATAAACAAACAACCTGCTGAATATTTGAAGAGGTTTAATAAAAGCTTCCTGTCTCTATTATTCATCCAGAGAAGTAAGCCGCCGACCCCTGACCCACATCCTGTCCCTGCAGGAGCTCGGCCCAGCGTCTAAATCTAAGACCCCTGCAGCTACGTGGACCCGCTGAGTGACGGCGTGCAGCAGCTGGCGATTGGCTCGTTGGCTCACCTCACAGTTTATTGACGGTTAATTAATTATTAAATAATCAGGGCCACGATCAGAGGACAGACTCGTCCTCGGACTCTCCGACTCTCCTGATTCACGATGCAGATTTAAATGTGAAAATCAGTAGTTCAGGAGGTGAATCAGACAACGAAATGGCCGTGCAGGTATTTGACCTCGTTATGGCGCTGCAGCGATCCGATCAGCTGATCAGCGTAGAGAGGCGGTTTCCTCACATCAGGTATGAGATCACTGTTTCACACGAGGCGTGAATAAGGAATCAGAAACGCGAGAGTCGGAGCGCCTTCAGACCCTGAAACCATCTGCTCACCTTTTTCTTTCAGCACCTTCTTTTCTCGCTCTGCGAACTCGCCGTCTGCGGAGATTCATCACAGCTCGAGTTAGTTTGTGAGCAGCTCGGCTAACATTTCATTTCCTGTCTGTAACGTGTTTGTGTGTGCGCACCTGGATCCGGTGTGCGCGCTTGGGGAGGAGGTGATGATGACCAGGATGAAGACGCTCTGGAAGGTGATTGGCTGGTTGTTTCTTGGGGGTGGAGCTCATCATCACTGGGGGAGGGGCTTCTCAGAGGAGACTCCTGAAAACATCGAGTTAGCATTAGCACTGTTAGCACTTTTAGCATCAGCTCTGTTAGCAGCAGTACTGTGGCACTGGCACTGTTAGCAATAACAATTTTAATATTATCACATTAATTATCAGGGCTGTTAGCATTAGCACAGTTAGCCGTACCACTTTAAGTAACAGCTCTGTTAGCGTAATGACAAGATTTAGCATTAGTACCGTTAGCCATTATATTAATGCCTTTAGTATTAGCACTGTTAGCAGCAGCTCGTCTAACATTGGCTCTGTTAGCATTCTCAGTTTTAGCATTAGCACTTTTAACAGAAGTACTGTTAACATTAACGCTAGCTCTGTTAGCTCGCCTTGCTCTCCTCTCTCTGAACATGTGACATGGCGGCCATGTTTGCCAAACCGCTCAGGTGACTCATCTGGTTCATCGCCATGGCAACACTGGCCGGGGGCAAGCCCACAGGGAGGAGGGGGTGTGGCATGACCATAAAAGGAAGTTCTGACAGACCTGAGGACACAAAAGGACAAGCTGAAGTACTGAGGCGCTACAATGCTAAGCTAACAACAGTTATCCAATCAGAGGAAAGCTGTGACTCACGGTTGGCCAATAGGGTGCCGTGTTGCTGCAGAGTGTTGAGGTGGAGAGACGCCGAACCAGGAGGAGGAGCCACAACAGAGGAGGGGGGAGGAGACAAGAGGCGTCGCTCCTTCTCCCAGGATGCTTCACTGCCTCCTACAGGAGAGGAGACAAGGAGGGAGGAGGTAAGGAGACAAGGGGACAAGGAGAGAGGAGGTAAGGAGACACGGATAGAGGAGGTAAGGAGACAAGGGGACAAGGAGAGAGGAGGTAAGGAGACACGGAGAGAGGAGGTAAGGAGACAAGGTGACAAGGAGAGAGGAGGTAAGGAGACAAGGGGACAAGGAGAGAGGAAGTAAGGAGACAAGGAGAGAGGAGGTAAGGAGACATCGGGACAAGAAGAGAGGAGACAAGGTGACAAGGAGAGAGGAGGTAAGGAGACATCGGGACAAGAAGAGAGGAGATAAGGAGACAAGGAGAGAGGAGGTAAGGAGACAAGGTGACAAGGAGAGAGGAGGTAAGGAGACATCGGGACAAGAAGAGAGGAGATAAGGAGACAAGGAGAGAGGAGGTAAGGAGACAAGGAGAAAGGAGGTAAGGAGACAAGGGGACAAGGAGAGAGGAGGTAAGGAGACACGGAGAGAGGAAGTAAGGAGACAAGGAGAGAGGAGGTAAGGAGACATCGGGACAAAAAGAGAGGAGACAAGGTGACAAGGAGAGAGGAGGTAAGGAGAGGAGGTGATGCGTGATGATGTCATGGTGTACCCGTGTCGTTGTCTGACTCGGCGCCGTTGTTGTGATGTTGCTGCTGATCACAGTTGCCATGGAAACCCATCATCATCCTCATCTTCTGCAGCTTCAGCGCCTCGGCCATCGCCGCCGCCGCCGTCAAGCCTGCAGAGAGCAGCGACACACCTGGGTCAGGCGATCAGGCGAGCCGGGTCACCTGACCACAGACCTGATGTAGTGCGATCTCAGAGACCAATCGTGTTCAGCGGCAGAACGAACTCTGCTCGCCGTGCGCTGCGGCGACGCAGCTGTTTCCTGTTCAAACTCTCCGACAAAAACATTCTCTCTGTTCAACAAATCCCCCAGAATTCAGAGCGGCTTCTAATGTTGACTTTCCTGCAGCTCTGACCTCTCCTCGCCGTTTCCTGCTAAACGCCGTCACCTGTCGGCAAACGCACTTCCTTGTCCAGAAAACGCAGCAGACGCCCACACAGTAACAGCAAAGGGCCGTGAAGACCAGGATCCAGACGTTCTGCAGAACCTGCAGGATCCTGGTCCAACATGAAGGAGATCGTCTCCTGACAAACAGAACGCCAGAGACACACGGAGGACGCCAGAGACGCACGGAGGACGCCAGAGACGCACGGAGAACACCAGAGACTCTGAGACACGGGCTGCTGGTTTACATCTGCAGGGTCAGATACGAAGGACAAACAGGGTCTCTGAGTTCTGGTTCTGGTTCTGACACAGTTTTGAATAAGTTTGTAATAAAGACGTGATTCTTTTATTGTTCACTATGTCGTGACTCTCAGCCCTGAGGAGTGCGGGTCCTGGTCTTTAGAGACCGGCACCAGACGGATTCGGCCTTCATGTTGGTGATCGATCAATAATTAACGACCCCGGCGGGCTGAGTCTCCGGTGACTGTCTCTCCACCTCTCTCTCTCTCCCCGCAGCCGATCGCCCCAATTAATTTAATCCAATTAGAGTTAACGAGGGAGAACTGCTAACGAGCGGACCCCCCCCCCCGGCTCCTTCAGAGACAAAGCCTCTCCCTGCTTTTATTCTTCCAGCTTCTGAAACCAGAACACTTCCTGTCACCCGGCTTCATCCTTAGCTTAGCTTAGCATAGAGACGGCCGCCTCCGTTTCTTCTTCGCTGATCTTTAAATGAAACCTGAGTCGATCCGGGAAGCCGGAGAAACAGGAAACGTCACTTTGATTCATCGACCTGTTTCAGTTTCCTGTTTGATCAGAGAACAAAACAGAAACATTCATCAACGGGAACAGCAGCCGACCGCGCCGCACGCCACACGCCACACGCCACGCATCACACCTCCTGCTGCTGATGAAGACATCAGTCAGACGTGTTGGGGGGGGGGGTCTGAAAACAGCATCCCAGATTCATTTAACCCCGTGGAGACGCTGCTGGCCGTCAGTGATGGTGGTGACTACGGATCCGGATCCAGACCCACAGATCCAGACCCACAGACCCACAGACCCACAGATCCACAGATCCAGACCCACAGACCCACAGATCCACAGATCCAGACCCACAGATCCAGACCCACAGATCCACAGATCCAGACCCACAGATCCAGACCCACAGATCCAGACCCACAGACCCACAGATCCACAGATCCAGACCCACAGATCCAGACCCACAGACCCACAGATCCACAGATCCAGACCCACAGACCCACAGATCCACAGATCCACACCCACAGATCCACACCCACAGATCCAGACCCACAGATCCACAGACCCACAGATCCACAGATCCAGACCCACAGATCCAGACCCACAGACCCACAGATCCACAGACCCACAGATCCACAGATCCAGACCCACAGACCCACAGATCCAGACCCACAGACCCACAGATCCACAGATCCAGACCCACAGACCCACAGACCCACAGATCCACAGACCCACAGACCCACAGATCCACAGATCCAGACCCACAGATCCAGACCCACAGACCCACAGATCCACAGATCCAGACCCACAGACCCACAGATCCAGACCCACAGACCCACAGACCCACAGATCCAGACCCACAGATCCACAGAT
Source organism: Lepomis macrochirus (assembly GCA_024633595.2). Taxonomy (NCBI): domain Eukaryota; kingdom Metazoa; phylum Chordata; class Actinopteri; order Centrarchiformes; family Centrarchidae; genus Lepomis; species Lepomis macrochirus. Next base: position 494,046 of record JALXJV020000021.1, read on the forward strand.
CCACACCCACAGATCCAGACCCACAGATCCAGACCCACAGATCCACAGACCCACAGATCCACAGATCCAGACCCACAGACCCACAGATCCACAGATCCAGACCCACAGACCCACAGACCACAGATCCACAGATCCAGACCCACAGATCCAGACCCACAGACCCACAGATCCACAGATCCAGACCCACAGATCCACAGATCCACACCCACAGATCCACACCCACAGATCCAGACCCACAGACCCACAGACCCACAGATCCACAGATCCAGACCCACAGATCCAGACCCACAGATCCACAGATCCAGACCCACAGATCCAGACCCACAGATCCAGACCCACAGACCCACAGATCCACAGATCCAGACCCACAGATCCAGACCCACAGACCCACAGATCCACAGATCCAGACCCACAGATCCACAGATCCACACCCACAGATCCACACCCACAGATCCAGACCCACAGATCCACAGACCCACAGATCCACAGATCCAGACCCACAGATCCAGACCCACAGACCCACAGATCCACAGACCCACAGACCCACAGATCCACAGATCCAGACCCACAGACCCACAGACCCACAGATCCACAGATCCAGACCCACAGACCCACAGATCCACAGACCCACAGACCCACAGATCCACAGATCCAGACCCACAGATCCAGACCCACAGACCCACAGATCCACAGATCCACAGATCCAGACCCACAGACCCACAGACCCACAGATCCAGACCCACAGACCCACAGACCCACAGATCCAGACCCACAGATCCACAGATCCACACCCACAGATCCACACCCACAGATCCAGACCCACAGATCCACAGACCCACAGATCCACAGATCCAGACCCACAGACCCACAGATCCACAGATCCAGACCCACAGACCCACAGACCACAGATCCACAGATCCAGACCCACAGATCCAGACCCACAGACCCACAGATCCACAGATCCAGACCCACAGATCCACAGATCCACACCCACAGATCCAGACCCACAGACTCTCCAGGTCGCTGGTGAAGCTCAGCTGATCAGTTGAAACCGTTTATCGAGGCTCAGGCCCCTCCTCCTGTTGAGCTCTGATTGGTCGGGACGCTCTGAATCTTGTGCTGGATGCTGCAGCTGAGGGAACGTGGTGGTGCAGGAGGTCAGAGGTCACGGTTTAGTCAGATCATGGGACTGGATGACGCTGCGTTACTCTGAGCCGGGTTCAGGTTTTTACTTTCATCTTTCAGGATCTTTCTTCATCTGTGATGCTCTTCCAGGCTTTCACCACAGCTTCTTTCACTTCCTGTTTGTTTCTCCCTTCATTCTCCTCTGAAGGAGGTGAAATGCATGCTGGGTTAAGGTCAGCTGACTGACTTGGCCAGTCTTTTTCTCCTGATGAGTCTTTGTTTTGTTGGCAGTGAGCTTTGGCTCGTTGTCCTGCTGAGTGACAAACTTCCTCCTGATTAGATTCAAAATGTTTGTCTGCTGCCGCCATCATCAGTGACATCATCAGCCTGATCCAGCCCGAGCCGTGACATCACCTCCACCGTGCTTCACAGAGGAGCTCGTAGCTTCGGATCAGAAGCACTTCCTTTCTCTCTCCACTCTTTGGCCTTTGCGTCACTTTGGTCTCATCAGTCCATCAGACTGCGATCCAGATCATCGCTGAACTTCTCTCAGTCTGGCCTTCATTCTTCCTGCTGATGAGCCGTCTGCATCTTAATGTTTCTGCTCTCTGAGTCTGATGATTACCTTCGCCCTGCACTGTGCAGGTCGCTGCTGATGTCACTTCCTGATGTTTTGGGCTTTTCTTCACACCATATTTCGTTGTTGTCCTCGGCCGACCCGCCGGACGCCTGCTGCTCAGCACGCCGGTAGTTTCTGCGCTGCTCCACTGAGACGCTCGTAGGAGCAGAAACAGTTTGACTTGTTTTGTTCTTTGTGACTCCAACCAGACGTTTCCTTCACTTTCTGCTCCAACCTTTGCATTTTAATTACCTCAGCGTGTGTGTGCAGAGTTCATCATTTTCTTTTGGTTTGATCTCTCCGTCTCTGACCTCGGTCACGAAATGTGGCAGTTTGAGTATTTTAATAAAAACCCGAGTGTGTGTGTGGGTGGTGTTTTCATTAAGCTGTCAGCGAGGTGACGGAGGTGAAAAGTTCGGTATGTGGCTCCTCCTCTCTGAGACCACCGGAGCGTCTCTGCTGAACACAAACATGAAAAGACTTCAGACTCGTCTCCACTCAGCGGCGTCCTGAAACCTCCGTCAGAGGACGCCGCTGAGTAATAATGGAGGACACATGCTAGCAGCTAATAGCAGTAAATAGTAATAACTACTGTGTCAGCACGAGGGCGTGGTGAAGCTCCTGAAGCGGGCTGACGGTCCCGTCTGGAGTCCGGGCTGGGAGTGGAGCTGGACCACGAGCTGCCAATATATAATGCGGGGTCGATGCCACATGTCCTCGCCACCATCAGGTTAGCGTTACCGTTGGGTGGTCTGTCAGTCTGGCGGCAGATGGAGGCGGAGTGATGCCACCTAACTACACTGAACAGAACCCTTTTGTTTTTGCCCCCGTTCATCCTGAGCTGAACTCAAAGATCTAAAACTTTCTCTATGAACACAAAGGCCTGTTTCTCTCAAACATTGTTCACAAATCTGTCAAAATCTGTGTCAGTGAGCTCTTCTCCTTTGATAATCCATCCACCTCACAGGTGTGACATATCAAGATGCTGATCAGACAGCATGGGGATAGCACAGGTGGGCCTTAGGCTGGTCACAATAAACAGCCTTAGGCTGGCCACAATAAAAGGCCTTAGGCTGGCCACAATAGAAGGCCTTAGGCTGGCCACAATAAAAGGCCTCCGGCTGGCCACAATAAAAGGCCTCCGGCTGGCCACAATAAAAGGCCTCCGGCTGGCCTCAATAGAAGGCACTAGGCTGGTCACAATAAACAGCCTTAGGCTGGCCACAATAAAAGGCCACTCCAAAATGTGCATATCCATCACACAGCACGATGCCACAGATGTCGCAGGTTTTGAGGAGCGTGCAGTTGGCATGCTGACTGCAGGACTGTCCACCAGAGCTGTTGCTGTCTCCAAAGACGTTTCAGAGAATTTAGCAGTACATCCAACTGGCCTCACAACCGCAGACCACGTGTAACCAAACCAGCCCAGGACCTCCACATCCAGCATCTTCACCTCCAAGATGGTCTGAGACCAGCCACCCGGACAGCTGCTGCAACAATCGATTTGCATAACCAAAGAATTTCTGCACAAACTGTCAGGAAGCGTCTCAGGGAAGCTCATCCGCATGCTCGCCGTCCTCATCGGGGTCTCGACCTGACTGCAACTTCGCACAGCCATCGAAGAGGAGTGGACCAACACTCCACAGGCTTCGTAGATCTTTGAGTTCAGCTCATGATGAATGGAGACAAAAACAAAAGTGTTGCGTTTATAATTTTGTTCAGTGTACATCAAGTTTTACGTCTCCAAACAAAACCAGGACTGGAAACAAACTCCTGGACTCAACCCGCGGCTGAGCCTCCGTGCACCAGGAAGGCTCGGACAAGAGTATCCTGGAGTCTCTGGGCGGTCCTGTACAGGGTCCTGGACAGGGTGATGACTAGTTTTTCTGGGCGCATTAGCAGGGCGGCTGTGGTTCAGGAGCTAGATCGGGTCTTTGGATAAAAGCTTTCTAAAAATCATATCCTTTGGTCATGACGATGACAGCTGAAGGGGGGCAACTTGCTTCATCTGTTCTGGTCGTGGTGCCAGGTTGGTGTGGTGGTAAGTCTGGAACCAGATCGCCTGAGGCCAGAGACTGAGGATCTGCATGTCTCGGACATTCGGGTGAAGAACGCTGGCTCACAAGAACTATTGATGAAGCAGATGGAACAAACAGACTCTGCTTCCTGTAACACGTCACACAGTTTAACGAAGCCTTTGACTCGGTGAGAGGGTCTCTGGTAGAGAACCATCAGCTGCTGGTTTCTCTGCTGAGAACGAGCCCTCACACTGTTCTGGTCTCAGGACTGAACTCAGGTAACGGTCCAATCAGAGCCAGGCCTCTGAACGTGATGTCACTGCGGCTCATCACCATCAGCAACAACAAAAATAACAACAGTTAAGTCACACACACTCCTGTGATCCTCTTAAGCTGCTCGCCTTTTTAATTTCATCTTTTTAAAGATGAAATTACATTTTTGATGCGTGTCGCCCAGAGCAACACGCACACACACGTGCACACACACACAGACACACACACAGCGCTTCAGGTCAGACTCCAATCTGTCAGTCATTTTGACGTCTGCTAATTAAGCGTGCTAATTATAGCTCTAATCACAGCAGCCACGCTGAGATGCTCTCAGACAGGAACCTGCAGCTAAAGACCAGAACTGCTTCAGTAAGTAAGCAGGCTGCCTGTCAGGCGGCGTTCAGGGTGGAAACCCACCAGCATCGTTATCTCCCTGAGTACATTTACTCATCTAGCCGACACTTTTATCCAAAACGACTTACAGCTGCTATTTATGTCAGAGGTCGCACCAAAGCCATGTGTCTCATCCACTGCGCCATCACCACCCCTGTACACTTCATAAATGACACGTGTCTCGATCCAGATCGGCGCTCTGTGGCGTAATTGAGCGTGACAGATGTGATGGCAGATCGATATGTGGCTGTGATGTGATTTCTAACGTTAGCTACAGGGACGCTACATGCTAAGCAGCAGAAATAATAACGCTTCTGCAGGGGGCGCTTCTTTGACTCACCTGTTTGTGACAGCAGGGCGGGGCTTATCAGACCGGGCGGGAGGAGTCTGGAGCCGTCGGTCACCGTGGCCACGCCCAGGGTCCGCTTCGGAGGACGACCCGGTCGAGAGCTGAGACAATAAAAACATCCTTTAAATAAACTCAACCACCTTAAAGGATTCCACCTTAAGTCGATCGCCATCAATAATTGATGAGATCTGGCCTTCCCTCCCCCGCCACGCTCGGTATTAATATTCCAGGTTAATGTTTTAACTTCATGAATTAATCTGTTTGATGTCTCTCTCTCTGCCGAAGGCCTTTCAGTGTCGGCCGTCCCCGGGGAAGACTTTTAGAGTCGCACCGAGAGGACGAGTTACACCTTTAAATCTGCTCAGGCAGGAAACATGAAACATCACATGTTTTTAAATATTTAATCTGTATTTCTAAATGTTTCCATGGTGATGGAAATCTGAACTGACAGTGGTGAGAGTGTTTCAGTCGACAGGAAGTCAAACTTTCTCTGCTTTCTCTTTTTAAACGTGATGATGTCACACACTGACGAGTAATCAGATTACTTAAAAGTTGTTCAGTCCTCCCTGTGACTGACCGCAAAGCCGGTTGCCATGGTTACCACAACCTGCCGCCTCAGCTTTATGGACACACACAGTCTTGGGGGTATCCACAGGTCAGTGTTTGATTGACAGGTCTGAGACAACCCGCCCACACACAGTAAATTAAATTCCTCAGTAATGTGTGTGTGTGTGTGTGCTGGGGGAGGGGGGGTCCACACTTAATTAAATTGGGACAAAATGTCCTTTATGTAGTGCACACACACACACACACACACACACTCGGGTGAACAGAGTTTTCAGAAAACACTGAACCCTGTGTTTGTGCTCCGCCCGTTTGTGCTCCGCCCGTTTGTGTTTCGCCTGTTTGTGTTCCGCCTGATCGTGTTCCACTTGTTTGTGTTACGCCTGTTTGTGTTGTGTCTGTTCGTGCTCCATCTGTTTGTGTTCCGCCTGTTTGTGTTTTGTTTGATTGTGTTCCGCTAGTTTGTGTTTTTCGCCTGATTGTGTTCCGCCTGTTTGTGTTTTTCGCCTGATTGTGTTATGCCTGTTTGTGTTTTTCGCTTGATTGTGTTACACCTGATTGTGTTTTGCCTGATTGTGTTACGCCTGTTTCTGTTTTTCGCCTGATTGTGTTACACCTGACTGTGTTTTGCCTGATTGTGTTCCGCCTGTTTCTGTTTTTCGCCTGATTGTGTTACGCCTGTTTGTGCTTTTCGCTTGATTGTGTTACACCTGATTGTGTTTTGCCTGATTGTGTTACGCCTGTTTGTGCTTTTCGCTTGATTGTGTTACGCCTGTTTGTGTTTTGCCTGATTGTGTTACACCTGTTTGTGTTTTTCGCCTGATTGTGTTACGTGATTGTGTTACGCCTGTTTGTTACACCTGTTTGTGTTTTTCGCCTGATTGTGTTACACCTGTTTGTGTTTTGCCTGATTATGTTACGTGATTGTGTTACCCCTGTTTGTGTTACACCTGTTTGTGTTTTTCGCCTGATTGTGTTACGTGATTGTGTTACGCCTGTTTGTGTTACACCTGTTTGTGTTTTTCGCCTGATTGTGTTACATCTGTTTGTGTTTTGCCTGATTATGTTACGTGATTGTGTTACGCCTGTTTGTGTTTTTCGCCTGATTGTGTTACGTGATTGTGTTACCCCAACACATTCTCATCTCAATGCGTCATATCTGGCGCTTTCATCCGAGTGACAAAGCGTAAGGATTTTACGCTAAAGGTACTCTTCAGCGTCCGTGATGAAACGCCCCGCTTCCTACGTTAAAGCAATACAGGGAGGCTAACCCTACCTGTTAGCACATCGGCCGTGAGGCCGATAATGCGCAGCTGTAGGGTTAGCCGGTCGATATGCATACATTCAGTGACTTGGGTTTAGGCACTAACATTTCGGATGGTTGTGGTTAGGGTAGGGGCTTCGGGGCTGTCAACACCTTTATCACTGAACTTAGCTACCTAGCTAGCTACCGCTAGCTAGCTAGCACTTCCGGTCCGAACCGGACGCCCGGAGCGTCTCATACAGACGCTTCGAAGCGTCTCATGGAGACGCACCCGGTGCGTCTCCATAAAACGCTAAAGGGTACCTTTCGCGTAAAATACTTACGCTTTGTCACTCTTTCTCAAATCGTCGTTATATGACGCCCTGAGATGAGAACGGGCTCGTTACCCCTGTTTGTGTTACGCCTGTTTGTGTTTTTCGCCTGTTTGTGTTTTTCGCCTGATTGTATTTTTCGCCTGATTGTGTTGCACCTGTTGGTGTTTCACCTGTTTGTGTTTTTCGCCTGATTGTGTTTCACCTGATTGTGTTCCAGATGTTTGTGTTCCAGCTGTTGATGTATGTACTACATTCTGCAGAATGTAGTACATACTGCATACTGAATAATGTCTGTGTCTTAGCTGTTTTTCGAGTCGTTGGTTTATGTTGTCATCTCCTGTCTTTGGATTTGGAGTTTCCTCTGCATTCCTGAAAGTTCTTTTCCTATTGTTCATTACAAATCACTGATCTGGTCCTGATCAGCGTGTCTGGGCCCAGATCTGTGGTTTCTGAGTCGCCACTTTGACAAAATAACAGGACGTAGACGCTGCAGGTCTGCTGTAAAATAAAGACGCATCAGAGACGGAAACGCCTCCTGATGTGTGTGTGGTTGACCTTGTCTGAGGCAGGTCACACACACACCAATAAATTCTGAAGACAATATGGCTGCCTTCAACAACATGTGATTTACTGCAGAGACGTACAGCTGAGTGTTACTGTGTGGGTGACATGTCTGCATTATGAGGACCGACAAAGGTTTTAGTGCCAGCATTAGACTCAGGTCAGGGGTCAGAGGAGCTTGCTGGATGTTATTTAATGCTGTTACATTAAAATCCATCACTGTGTGAAATGATATGTTTTTACTGACGAACTGATGCCACACAGGTGGGACAGTAGTCAAATGAACCCCCCCCCCTTTGTTTCCATATTTCTATGTCATCACATTAATTCGATTATATTTTTACTTTTTATATTAGATTTCATGTTACGTTATTTTATCGTGTTATCAAAGTTCAGTCACTGCTGCTGATTCTATAACACACACTTAACGTCATCAGCTTAATGACAAGCAGGAGACTAAAGCTGATTAACACAAACAGCCTGTTCAGACACACACACACACACACACACACACACACACACACAGCCACTTCGTTAATTCCATAATTAGTTGAGGCTCATTTACATAATTTGATCATAAGAGAAAAACATTTTAACCACATACGGCAGTAATCTACCTAAAGGTGATTAAACAAACACATTAATCTGAGCCAGCTCTCAGTGCTTCATCTGATTTGTTGTCCAGATCAGTGGCCTCGACTACGAAGGGAGTTCAGCCTTCTCAGAGTTAACTCAGTAACAAAGTCCGCCTGCTACAGAGCAGTTAAACTACGACGGTGGATCAGATGTAGGTTAGCTGAGTCGGTGTTAACTTAATCTGAGTTGGTGCGCGTTCAGATAAAAGTGGCGTATTTGTGCAGGCAGTTTTTCACAACTGCACATGCTCCGTATTTCTGCTTGACTCTTCACGTTATTTTGTGCAGGTGGCGCCGCATCACACTCTGTGTCACACGCATCACGCTGTCGTAGGGAGGTCAGCGCCTACGCTTTTATTTTGAAGGTGATATCCTGCAGAACTGAAGGAGGTGGTGAGCAGAGGAGGACGAGAGCCACAGAGCCATCCTCCATGTTGGCGTTCAGGGCTGTGACCACGACAGCTGCAGAGTGACATCACGGTCACATGCACCCTGATCTGACGTCCAGACTGAGGCTCAAACAACCAGACCTGGGGCCTGGACCACGAAGCAGGATCTGAGCTTATCCAGGTAACTTCGGGGTTAACCCTGGCACGAAGGTGGTTCACTTCTTACCGGGGTAGATCTCCATGGTAACTTATGCTGAACGGCTAACCTGCTTTGAGCAGGTTATGTTCCAGAAAAGAGATTAACTCTGTGAAAACGCTGCCTGCTGACCAATCAGCTCTCTGGAAAATGACATCACCATCAGTAGGAAATCCCACAGACTGTTTTAGCCAATAGGCTGCTTTCTGTTTGCAGCGGTGATGTGGAGAAACTCTTGACTATGGCGATCCTACAGAGACTGATTCAAAGCCTCAGGCTAATGTTGCCTACAGGTTTTTACAGTACAGCAGGATCAGCCTACTTACTGCCTTTAAATGTCTTTAAGATTTTTTATTTGCTCCCAGTCCGTTTCACACAGCCTGATGCAGCCATTAAATAAATGGATTTTATTTTCTTATGTGAGGCTGAATATTATGAGCAGGTTGGTATTGAAATACTAAATTTTAATATGAACGTAGTCTGTTTATTTAGGTTAGTATAGCTTTCTAAGGCCGACTACAGAGACTGTAGTCATGTTCCGTCCCACCTTTTGATATGTGGGGGCAAAAGGTTGGACGGTGAGTTTTCAGCAGCCTAAATGTTCAGATTCAGTCTGTCAAACATTATTTGAGCTCATTTTATGGCATGAAGGGATTTTTCCGTTTCACTGCTTTATGAAGTTAATTTAGAAAAATGTTTGGACACTTTGAGTGTGTTAAATAAATTAATCTCATTTTTTTAAAGTGAGGAAGAACGGCCGAGTCTTTTAATGTGAAACGCCGACACACAGCCGAGCTGAAAGAATAAGGCTGATATTTTCTGCAGCTCATAAGAACACTTTTTATCAACGCATTATTATAGATAATAATATACGCCTGTTCATTCAGACATTCACACTGTCTGCGATCTTCTGTCTCCCTGCATGTGTCAGTTTCAGCCGTGCTGCTGTCGTATTTCTGTAGTGTTACAGTTTAATCCTCGATGGTAAAATATGACGCTCTGCTGACAGTGGACCTGTTCATGTCTGTTTGGTCATCTGCTGCTAACACCGCATCTTTTATGTGAACGCGCTCCCGGCTGGATCGGGAAACCCTGGGTTAATTTACCGAGTTGATAACCAGCTTCGTGGTGCCGCTTATCCCGACCGTGATTGTTGGGGTTAGTGAAGCCAGATAACGGAAACATATCCTGGGTTTGTTGAACTCGCTTCATGGTGCAGGGCTCTGGATCTGATCTAGACCACGTTTCAAAGTGAATCAGATCTCTTTACACTGTTAGAAGCAAACCAGATCTGAGTCTCTGCAGCCTGAACGCAGCCTTACAGAGAGAGTGTGTGTTTCTCTGTGTGTGTTTCTCTGTGTGCCACATGGACAAACATGTTGCCAGCAGAAAAGCCTGAAGCTAACACGCTGTCTCTCTTCATTGCTGCCACAGAAAGAGTTTATTATTTATTATTTATTTACAGACTCAGTATTAACAGATTTAAATATTTTAGATCAGTTTAATTTAAAAAACTGCCAATCCTAAACAGCCAAACTGCTTTTTGGAAAGTTAAATTAAAGGAAATAATTCAGTTGTTACATATTTTCATTTTCTTATCTGCTGTGTTGGAGAAAAATCCCACGGAGTCAGATTTCCTTTCAGACACATGAATAAATTGTCAGATGATTTTCAGTGGAAATAACTGAGACCAAATGAGCCATTAAAGTCGATGAGGGCGTCCGTGAGTGATCAGACGCTGTTATTAAAAAACAAAATGAGCAGTTAGATGGAGGTCAGTCTGACAAACGGTCCACTTTATTTTAATCCTCACTATCTGTCAGAGCTGATGAGGCGCTTGTTTGTAGGGGACTGATGGAGCCTGACAACAACACAAAGTAAATGTCCACATTTAATAATCACATACAGCATCATATACTTTATTATATTAGTATGTATTCTGTATTTACTGTACTTATTATCCACACCTGGATACATAGAATATAAATATAAATATAATTAAAGCTGCAAGCAGCGATGGGCGGGCCCTCGCACATGTAGCGTGTCGGGGTGTGAGCTGGTCACGTTGCCTCTTGTGGACCCCTGCCTGCAGCGGCTGTGAATTTTCTATGCGTTCGGACGCTGCATGAACGCTTTGTAACTCACTTCCTGTTGCCAGCAGGTGGCGCTATGAATGTGGGTGAATGTCGGCATGTTCAGGGCGGGACTCTTATTAAACGTGTAAAATTTCATACAGATCTGAGCATGTACACCGACGTTACAACCACTTCCTGTGTCATGGCGATGAGTTGATCTTTGACGCCACGCCACGGACACGCCCATTGACGAAAACGCGCAAATAGCACAACTTTACATCATCAATGCATTTAGAAGGCACAGCAGAAATTTGAAGTCTGTCGGACTAAATCCCTAGGAGGAGTTAGTTAAAGTACAGAGTGTGTAAATCATCCAAAAATGGCCGCACAATTCAAAATGGCCGACTTCCTGTCGGGTTTAGGGCATCGCTCCAAGAGGCTTTTTTGTGCGCCTGGACAAGATCCATGTGCCACAGAAATTTCGTACATGTAGGTGAAACGTGCAGCGGGGGGCTGCTTCGTTAAAGGTCACTTCCTGTTGCCAGCAGGTGGCGCTATGACTGTGGTTGAATGTCAGCATGTACATGTGTTCAGGACGGGACTCTTGTCAATAGTGCAAAATTTCGTGCAGATCTGAGCATGTACAGCCAAGTTGCAACAACTTCCTGTTTCGTGGCGAATTATCGACGCCACGGACACGCCCATTGACGAAAACGCGCAGATAGCACAACTTTTCATCGTCAATGCCTTTAGAAGGCACAGCAGAAATTTGAAGTCGATCCGACTAAATCCCTAGGAGGAGTTCGTTAAAGTACGGAGTGTGTGAATCGTCCCAAAATGGCAGCCAAATTCAAAATGGCGGACTTCCTGTCGAGTTTAGGGTATGGGTTCTTGAGGCTTTTTTGTGCGTCTTGATATGATACACGTCCCCACCGAATTTCGTGCATGTAGGTCCAACAGGGACGAGGGGCTAATTTTTTCTAATTTTCTAGGTGGCGTTAGCGAGCCATTTTGCCACGCCCATACGCGAAACCCCAAAATACGAAATTTTTCACCAGTCCTGACATGTGTGCCAAATTTGGTGAGTTTTCGAGCATGTTAGCGTCGCTAAAAGTGAGCTTACTTTGCAGAAAAATAATAATAAAGAAAAAAAAAAAAAAAAAAAATAATCCTAACAGTTTCAATAGGGTCCTTCGCACGTTTCGTGCTCGGGCCCTAAATATATACACATGTGGCTGCAGGAGTCTGGACTTCCTTTGCACTTAGACAGTCTAATGTATTATGAAGCTTTTCATGTCACCTTTGTAACTTATTTTACTCTGTGTCCTGTTAGTTTGTCTCTGTGCCGCTGTAACAGGTAAATTTACCCTCAGAGATCAATTAGGTCTGCTTTTATCTGATGGAGGAAAAAAGATCCTCCTGTACTGATCCACACATTAGTTTTCTGCTTATTGACTGAATCTATTTCACAGTTTGTAAACAATAAATCAAAGAGATCGACCATCACAGCAGAAAATCCACAGAGGTATTTTCTTCTGTGGTTTATTAAGGATCAATAAAAGACACATATAGACACACGCGTATTATATATACATATACGTGTGTGTGTGTGAAAACTGGACTGAAGGTCAATAATTTATCAGATCTGAGTGGGGCTATTTCGAAAAGCGCCATATACATTTAATTTACTATTATTATTATTATTATTATTATTATTATTATTATTATTATTATTATTATTCATATAAACGGAGCTAAATGATTTCAAATCTGATTTTGTTCATGAGCTGTGTTAGTTTAAATGTCTCAGCAGGTGAACTCCGTGATGTTTTTTCTAAGATCTGCCTTCAGCCTCGGATCTAAACTTCCGGCCGTGTGAAACTTTTCCCCGCTCACCTGGCGTTGGTGCAGTCCCGGTACAGCGTCTCGAAGTCGGCCCTGGTGATGAGCTTGCAGCGGTTGACTCCGGGCTGGATGGCTCCGAGCCCCCGCAGGACGCGCACCTGCTCCACGGTGCAGACCACCGGGCTGATGTCCAGCCGCTTCAGCTTGGTGTACACGGTGTGCAGTCCGCCCACCAGGTGCTTCAGGAACAGCTCGAACACCTGCGGCAGGCAGATCAGCTCCACGCCGTTCACCGTGAACGACGCCACCTTCACGCCGTGAACTTCCACCATCTTACACTCGGTGTGCGGAGCCGCAGCCCCACAGCCGGCGCCGCTCGTCCCGTTCACGCTCACCGGAACTCTGCCGCTCAGGAAGGCTCCGGCCGGGCGAGCGGCGGGGAGGCGCGGGGAGCTGGCCGGGTTGGGAGCTCCGTAGAGCGGGTCGGAGTGGAAAAGAGGGTCGGTGGGAGGGGTGGAGGTCCGGGACAGAGGGGTGTTGGAGGATCCCGCCATGATCGAGCAGAAACAAGACAAGAAGAAGAAAATGAAGAGGAGTTTATTTTTCTTTTTATTCTCTTTTCATCTGTGATTTTCCCGCGTCTGTCCCTCTCTGTTCCCGCCACGGGACTGAAGACTCCCGCGCTCTCTCTCTCTGTGAAGGTCTCTCTCTCGCTCTCTCTTTCTCTCTCTCTGTGAAGGTCTCTCTCTCTCTACCTACTCTACCTCTTTCAAATATTCCGGATGTGATGTCATCCATCAGTAGTGTTTTAAGGTCAGTAGTGTTTTCACACATTTCACATTGTTCGGGATGTGACTTTGTCACGTCAGAAGTGTTTTCAGGTTTGTAGTGTTTTCACGTTGTTCGGGATGTGACTTTGTCACATCAGTAGTGTTTTCACGTTGTTTGGGATGTGACTTTGTCACGTCAGTAGTGTTTTCACGTTGTTCGCGATGTGACTGTCACGTCATAAGTGTTTTCAGGTTTGTAGTGTTTTCACGTTGTTCGGGATGTGACTTTGTCACGTCAGAAGTGTTTTCAGGTTTGTAGTGTTTTCACGTTGTTCGGGATGTGACTTTGTCACATCAGTAGTGTTTTCACGTTGTTTGGGATGTGACAAAGTCACATCAGTAGTGTTTTCACGTTGTTCGGGATGTGACTTTGTGACGTCAGTAGTGTTTTCACGTTGTTCGGGATGTGACTTTGTGACGTCAGTAGTGTTTTCACATTGTTCGGGATGTGACTTTGTCACATCAGATGTGTTTTCACGTTGTTCGGGATGTGACTTTGTGACGTCAGTAGTGTTTTCACGTTGTTCGGGATGTGACTTTGTGACGTCAGTAGTGTTTTCACGTTGTTCGGGATGTGACTTTGTCACATCAGTAGTGTTTTCACGGTGTTCGGGATGAGACTTTGTCTCTTCAGAAGTGTTTTCAGGTTTGTAGTGTTTTCACGTTGTTCGGGATGTTACTTTGTCACATCAGTAGTGTTTTCACGTTGTTCGGGATGTGACTTTGTCACATCAGTAGTGTTTTCACGTTGTTCGCGATGTGACTGTCACGTCATAAGTGTTTTCAGGTCAGTAGTGTTTTCATGTTGTTCGGGATGTGACTTTGTCACATCAGTAGTGTTTTCACGTTGTTTGGGATGTGACAAAGTCACATCAGTAGTGTTTTCACATTGTTCGGGATGTGACTTTGTCACATCAGATGTGTTTTCACGTTGTTCGGGATGTGACTTTGTGACGTCAGTAGTGTTTTCACATTGTTCAGGATGTGACTTTGTGATGTCAGTAGTGTTTTCACGTTGTTGAGGATGTGATTTTGTCACGTCATATGTGTTTTCAGGTCAGTAGTGTTTTCATGTTGTTCGGGATGTGACTTTGTGACGTCAGTAGTGTTTTCACGTTGTTCGGGATTTGACTTTGTGACGTCAGTAGTGTTTTCACATTGTTCGGGATGTGATTTTGTCACGTCAGATGTGTTTTCAGGTCAGTAGTGTTTTCATGTTGTTCGGGATGTGACTTTGTGACGTCAGTAGTGTTTTCACGTTGTTCGGGATTTGACTTTGTGACGTCAGTAGTGTTTTCACATTGTTCGGGATGTGATTTTGTCACGTCAGATGTGTTTTCAGGTCAGTAGTGTTTTCACGTTGTTCGGGATGTGACTTTGTGACGTCAGTAGTGTTTTCACGTTGTTGAGGATGTGATTTTGTCACGTCATATGTGTTTTCAGGTCAGTAGTGTTTTCATGTTGTTCAGGATTTGACTTTGTGACGTCAGTAGTGTTTTCACGTTGTTCGGGATGTTACTTTGTGACGTCAGTAGTGTTTTCACGTTGTTCGGGATGTGACTTTGTCACATCAGTAGTGTTTTCACGTTGTTCGGGATGTTACTTTGTGACGTCAGTAGTGTTTTCACATTGTTCGGGATGTGACTTTGTCACGTCAGGAGTGTTTTCACATTGTTCGGGATGTGACTTTGTCACGTCAGGAGTGTTTTCACATTGTTCGGGATGTGACTTTGTCACGTCAGTAGTGTTTTCACGTTGTTTGCGATGTGACTGTCTCGTCAGAAGTGTTTTCAGGTTTGTAGTGTTTTCACGTTGTTCGGGATGTTACTTTGTCACATCAGTAGTGTTTTCACGTTGTTCGCGATGTGACTTTGTCTCGTCAGAAGTGTTTTCAGGTCTGTAGTGTTTTCACGTTGTTCGCGATGTGACTTTGTCACGTCATAAGTGTTTTCAGGTCAGTAGTGTTTTCACGTTGTTCGGGATGTGACTTTGTCACATCAGTAGTGTTTTCACGTTGTTCGGGATGTGACTTTGTCACGTCAGTAGTGTTTTCACATTGTTCGGGATGTGACTTTGTCACGTCAGGAGTGTTTTCACATTGTTCGGGATGTGACTTTGTCACGTCAGTAGTGTTTTCACGTTGTTCGGGATGAGACTTTGTCTCGTCAGAAGTGTTTTCAGGTTTGTAGTGTTTTCACGTTGTTCGGGATGTTACTTTGTCACATCAGTAGTGTTTTCACGTTGTTCGGGATGTGACTTTGTCACATCAGTAGTGTTTTCACGTTGTTCGCAATGTGACTGTCACGTCATAAGTGTTTTCAGGTCAGTAGTGTTTTCATAGTTGTTGGGATGTGACTTTGTCACATCAGTAGTGTTTTCATCGTTGTTCGGGATGTGACTTTGTCACATCAGTAGTGTTTTCACGTTGTTCGCAATGTGACTGTCACGTCATAAGTGTTTTCAGGTCAGTAGTGTTTTCATGTTGTTCGGGATGTGACTTTGTCACGTCAGAAGTGTTTTCACGTTGTTCGGGATGTTACTTTGTCACATCAGTAGTGTTTTCATGTTGTTCGGGATGTGACTTTGTCACGTCAGTAGTGTTTTCACGTTGTTCGGGATGTGACTTTGTCACATCAGTAGTGTTTTCATGTTGTTCGGGATGTGACTTTGTCACGTCAGTAGTGTTTTCACATTGTTCGGGATGTGACTTTGTCACGTCAGGAGTGTTTTCACATTGTTCGGGATGTGACTTTGTCACGTCAGTAGTGTTTTCACGTTGTTCGGGATGAGACTTTGTCTCGTCAGAAGTGTTTTCAGGTTTGTAGTGTTTTCACGTTGTTCGGGATGTTACTTTGTCACATCAGTAGTGTTTTCACGTTGTTCGGGATGTGACTTTGTCACATCAGTAGTGTTTTCACGTTGTTCGCAATGTGACTGTCACGTCATAAGTGTTTTCAGGTCAGTAGTGTTTTCATGTTGTTCGGGATGTGACTTTGTCACATCAGTAGTGTTTTCACGTTGTTCGGGATGTGACTTTGTCACATCAGTAGTGTTTTCACGTTGTTCGCAATGTGACTGTCACGTCATAAGTGTTTTCAGGTCAGTAGTGTTTTCATGTTGTTCGGGATGTGACTTTGTCACGTCAGAAGTGTTTTCACGTTGTTCGGGATGTTACTTTGTCACATCAGTAGTGTTTTCATGTTGTTCGGGATGTGACTTTGTCACGTCAGTAGTGTTTTCACGTTGTTCGGGATGTGACTTTGTCACGTCAGTAGGGCTGGGTATCGAGTTCAATACTTTTTAGGCACCGACCGAATTGCTTCAATACCACCGAGTATCAAAAAATACCTTGTCTTTCGGTACCAAAGTTCGATACCTAAAGGTTCTTGTTAACGCCAATGAGCCAATCAGCACGCAGCATTCTTGATGTGCCCACATCTAAAAGTGATTGTAATTGGCTGTAAACACTAGCTCGCGGCGGTTACGCACAGAGAAGTGGATGTAAAAGACGTGGAGAAAATCAAAAGTGTGGCTTGATGCAACAGCGCGACAATATTTGCGACATAAGATAATTGCTGCCAAAAGACGAGACGACAAACCTGGTGAAGCCTTTGACTGTGTGTGAAATAAAGAGCAGAAAGTCGCTCCGTTTTTGCTGCAACAAGACAGAGCCGGTGCATCATCGTCTCAGCGCCCTGCTGCCACCGAGCTGCTTCAACACGCCCACCGTACGAGCAGCGTTGGGCAGCAGCGTCACTACAAGCAGCACCGTTACTAGTTTAACTACATTTCTCAGTAGCTTGGTGGCAGCGTCGCTGTTTTCTGAATCAAATCAAAGCTCTTTAATTGACCGAGCAGCGCGGCAGCTTCCACACACGCTACATTTTTTCCAAGTGTTTCTGAAGGCTCAGTCCATCAACGCACACGGACCTGTATGTGCAGATCCTTGGGCTGATGTCTGCGACTTTGCTGCAGTGGATTAAAGACGCGCGGCTGAGTTTACTTTCTATTGTGATAGTTGTCGCCTGGACACCTCTTCCTCTAGTGAGGAAACTTTGATATGTAGAGGCAGAAACTTGTTTCCATCAGATGAGAGATTTCTCTCTCTCTCTCTCAGGCCTGTTGCCATGAATGTTTATGTTGCCATGGTGCCAGAGCACAAATTCACATATAAACAATAAAAATATATAATTAATAGACAATAAAATTACATTATAAAAACTAAAGAGAGAGGAATAAAAACAACAAAAACACAATATAGGCCGATGTTACATAGAAAATATATCTTGGTTTTGACGAGCTGTAGTATTTTTAAAGGAACAATTATTAAAATAAACTATTAATGATAATGTGATAATTAAGTTACTTTATACAAACAACAATGGTTCTCAGTATGTTGAGAAAATATGCAAATTTTATACCAATAAAATAGGTATCGAAAAAAGTATCGTTCAGGTACCGGTATCGAAGTTGAGGTATCGATACCGGTATCGATATCGAAAATCTTTGAACGATACCCAGCCCTACACGTCAGTAGTGTTTTCACGTTGTTCGGGATGAGACTTTGTCTCGTCAGAAGTGTTTTCAGGTTTGTAGTGTTTTCACGTTGTTCGGGATGTGACTTTGTCACGTCATGTGTTTTCAGGTCAGTAGTGTTTTCATGTTGTTCGGGATGTGACTTTGTGACGTCAGTAGTGTTTTCACGTTGTTCGGGATGTGACTTTGTCACGTCAGAAGAATGAATCCAGCCTGAATCCAGCCTTCTGCTGGGATCAGGATAATCCAGATGTTTTGGACCAAAGGGAGCCCAGTCCTACTGAAAAGTTCTGAACAACTCAACCTGAAGGTTTGATCCAGATCAAAACCAGGACTGGATCAGGTGATCTGATCCGATTTCAGAATGCTTTTTTCTTCTGAACAACCCTGGTTGTATTCAGAAACATCAGATGAGCTGTTTTCCCGTGGAGATAATAAATTCATATTTTTTAATCACAGCAAACAGAAGAGAGAAGCTCCACCTCGTACATCAGCGGAGTTTCAAATTAAAAGCATCAAATTAACCTTTACAGAGCCGAGCAGATTAAATGTCAGCAGAAAATACCTGAATACATCACATCTGTATGACCTCCCTGAATATTTTCATCAGGTGCTTCACAGCCTGCCTCTCTGTAGATCTGTTATATCTGCCCAAAGTTTAACATCTTCCTTTCTTGCTGAGTCTTTCATTTGATGTGTGGAATTATTTCAGCTACAGATGGCCTCACCAGGTGAACAAGCAAACACACACTTTGTATTTATCTGTGATGGAACAACTCCTGCCAGGTAGAAACACCACGACAACATCCAGTCTATAAGTGTGATTCCAAAATACTACAGTCATATTATAGTGTGTTAAGTACGCCAACACGTAAACAATAAATTATGAATTAGCAAATGAAATTAGCAGATGATGCTGTGCTGGTTCATAATTTCTTGCCTATTAATTACAGGTGTTGACATTTACCTGAGAGAGATCATCTGTGGTCACATGAAATGAAAGTAATCTGTCTTTGTGTGTGTGAATAATCTGCTCTCTCTCCATCACACTGGTTAAATGCAGACTGCCGCTCCACTGGAGGAGTTTTGAAGCATGATATTTATTATGAAACATACAAACTGAACAGACGCCGCTCTGTCAGCTCAGCGTCTGCACTGCTGTGACGTCACACGCCGACGCTCTGAGAAAGCCTGACGAAGCGTCAGTACGGACACCCTCAACACGTTCTCACTCCCAGGTCGCATAAGGACGCTCGGTCAACGCCCGCTGGTGTCAGTTTGTAACGCACTGGGGATCCTCTTAGCGTCAGTCTTCAACGCTAAAGGCAGGTGTAGGATATCTAGGGGAGACTTTCACCAGGAGCCTGGTGTTCGTTTCCTCTGTGAAACAAACATTGAACCTCTTTAATCATTTATTTTCACTATAATTCCATCCATAAGTAACACAGTGACTGAATTCATGATCCTGATATCGGTCATGTTTGGATCCATCAGCTCCCAACGTTTTACTGACGGAGCCTCTCAGGACGTCTGCTGACGTGTTCTCAGCTCAGACACATTAGTGTGTGTGTAGGAAAGTGTCGCCCACCAAACTCCAGCCAATATTTGCCCCCTTTAAGGACCCGGTCTCTGCACCTGAAGGTTCCTCTGCGGTCAGGAGAAGAACGGTGAACGCATTGGCGGCCGATCACAGCCGTCCTATCAGCACACAGCGCTCGTTACCGCCTCGCGCTAACGAGCTACAAGAGCTGTTTAATATCAGGATGAGAGGAGACGCCAGGAAAGATTTCAGAGCAGAACACTTTGTTTTTCTTTTCAACGCCCTTCAGATCAGTCAGAGCGCCAGTAATCAGATTACTTTCCTCTTCAGCTGCAGCGTCACGCCCGTTCACTTTCACCGCAGTTACAGTATCTGTACCCAGGACGAGTACAAAAGGAAGTACTCCCATCTGTCCCTGCTTCCCCGTCTGCTGCAGAGGGACATCAGCTGATTTATTTACTGTCCAAGCTGTTGTTTTCTGAAGCGACGCATGGAAACGATCAGAAACGGGCCGGTCCTGTCTCAGACCGCCGATCCTCCGTCCTGACCCGGGGAGGACGCAAGGACGCAAGGAGAGGATGCAAGGGGAGAGGAGAGGGCGCAAGGGGAGAGGAGAGGGCGCAAGGGGAGGACGTAGGAGAGAGGACGCAAGGAGAGGGCGTAAGGGGAGAGGAGAGGGCGCGAGGGGAGGACGTGAGGAGAGGACGCAAGGGGAGGACGTGAGGAGAGAGGGCGCAAGGGGAGGACGTAGGAGAGAGGACGCAAGGAGAGGGCGCAAGGGAAGAGGAGAGGGCGCAAGGGGAGAGGAGAGGGCGCAAGGTGAAAGGAGAGGGCGCAAGGGGAGGACGTAGGAGAGAGGACGCAAGGAGAGGGCGTAAGGGGAGAGGAGAGGGCGCGAGGGGAGGACGTGAGGAGAGGACGCAAGGGGAGGACGTGAGGAGAGGACGCAAGGGGAGGACGTGAGGAGAGAGGGCGCAAGGGGAGAGGAGAGGGCGCAAGGGGAGGACGTAGGAGAGAGGACGCAAGGAGAGGGCGCAAGGGGAGAGGAGAGGGCGTGAGGGGAGGACGTGAGGAGAGAGGGCGCAAGGGGAGGACGTAGGAGAGAGGACGCAAGGGGAGGACGTGAGGAGAGAGGGCGCAAGGAGAGGGCGCAAGGGGAGGACGTGAGGAGAGAGGGCGCAAGGTGAGAGGAGAGGGCGTGAGGGGAGGACGTGAGGAGAGGACGCAAGGAGAGGGCGCAAGGTGAGAGGAGAGGGCGCGAAGGGAGGACGTGAGGAGAGAGGGCGCAAGGAGAGGGCGCAAGGTGAGGGCGCAAGGGGAGGACGTGAGGAGAGAGGGCGCAAGGAGAGGGCGCAAGGTGAGAGGAGAGGGCGCGAGGGGAGGACGTGAGGAGAGGACGCAAGGGGAGAGGAGAGGGCGCAAGGGGAGGACGTGAGGAGAGAGGACGCAAAGAGAGGGCGCAAGGGGAGGACGTGAGGAGAGGGCGCAAGGTGAGAGGAGAGGGCGCGAAGGGAGGACGTGAGGAGAGGACGCAAGGGGGGGACGTGAGGAGAGAGGACGCAAGGAGAGGGCGCAAGGGGAGGACGTGAGGAGAGGACGCAAGGGGAGAGGAGAGGGCGCAAGGGGAGGACGTGACGAGAGAGGACGCAAGGGGAGGACGTGAGGAGAGGGCGCGAGGGGAGGACGTGAGGAGACATGCTCGCTGACTGCAGGACATGACGTCCGCTTGTTTCAGAAAGTGAGTGAACAGCAGTCGGGGACGAAGGCGTCGGCTGACAGGCGAGTAGTTTCTGTAGTTCTGGAGTATTTTTACCGGCGTTTGCTCACGAGGCCCCGAACTGAAGCTTCACCTGCGGTTTGATGGAGAGACTCTGATCTCTGCTGGAGGTTTGGCAACAACTTCTTCTTCTGTGGTGCTTTCTGCCGCTGCCAAGACACACACACACACACACACACTGTGACTGATTTGCAGCCAGAAAGTTTCCTCCTTTATTCTTCTTAAAAAGACCAGATGGTTAAAAATCCTCTCTCCTCCCCTCACGTCCTCCCCCCGCATCATGTCCTCCCCTTGCGTTCTCTCTCCTCACTTCCTCTCCTTGCGTCCTCTCCTCTCTCCTCCCCTCACGTCCTCCCTTTGCGTCATCTCCTCTCCTTGCGTCCTCTCCTCTCTCCTCCCCTCACGTCCTCCCTTTGCGTCCTCTCCTCACGTCCTCTCCTCTCCTTGCGTCCTCTCCTCTCTCCTCTCCTTGCGTCCTCTCCTCTCTCCTCTCCTTGCGTCCTCTCCTCACGTCGCGTCCTGGCCTCGCACAGCTTTGACTGACTGATTATTTCCGTACTTCCTGGTTTTTCAGGACCCCCCGTGTTGGTGCAGCGGCTCAGGACGGAGTATGTCACTAGGGAAATGTGCTGCACGCTCACTAGGAGATAAAATAATGTGTACAAATATATTTATATATCTCATTTTCATTAGGTTTCATAATTGTCCAAAAATCCCAAATGAGCGCCTCCTCACGCTGCAGGTGAGCTGCAGGTGAGCAGCGAAGGCCTAAGGAGGCTCTAATGTGTTCCTTCATGAAGCGACAGGAGAGGACGGTGACTTCCTGTCTCTGGATCTTCTGCTGCAGCTCAGGACAGAAAATGGTGAACACCTGGTCTTAGAGTCAGGCTCACGCTGGCCGTCGCTTCTCTTTGGAGCTGAAGTCCGTTTCTCTCAGCGCCTCTTTTCATCTCTACCTCTGGGTCCGAGTCCTGCCGCGGTTTTATTGATATTTTGTTTAGTTAAGCTTTTCAGGTGTGTTCAGACTTCTGCCAGTTTGTAAAACAGTGTTCACCTGTGTCCTTCAGGTAAACCTTCCTGCAGCCTCGGGGTCCAGTTCCACAGATGATCCAGTATTTTCCAGTATTCACTGACTTCAGATTCAGCAGCTAAACCGCCTCTCTCGTCCTGGATTTCTACAAACGGCCCTCTGGTGTTTTACTAGTTGAAGTTACACTGATCGATCAGTGATGGGGGGGGGGGTCCCTGTCACGTGACTCTGTGTTTCCCTGCTAACAACATGGCTGCCGAGGATCTGCCGTCTGAATTCGACGTCGTCATTCTGGGCACAGGTACGCAAACACCTGCTTTTTCTTACATGTTGTGATCCGGGTCTGGTGTCTGAAGGGGTCTCCGTCCGCCCGGATCGGTATCCGGTCTCAAACATCCCTGAATACCGATTAATCCGGTCCGATCCGGGAAAACAGACTGGGGTTAGCCTAGGCGTTAGCAAGCGGCTAACGGCCAATTCATTTTGAACGACAGCGGCTAGCAGCTAACGGCCGGGCTGCTGCGTTAGCTCGTGTAAACAAACTGCTGTTACTGTTAGCAGCGGAGCTAACCGGGCTAACGTTAGCTTCGCTAGTTTATATATATGTTGGTTTGCTGCTCGGAGCGTTAGCCTGATGCTAACAGGTTAACAGGGCGAGCTGTGCTGTTAGCTGGTCCCGTGTTGGGCTAAAGATGCTACATGTGTGTCATCAGGTGACTCAGCTCCTGATTGGCTCACAGCAGGGTGAAGAAACTTTATGTGTAGTGTTTTTACAGACAAACAACATTCAGTACACTTTATGTACGTCACTGCCTACTGTGCCCCGTTATGGGTTACTGATGACTGCTCTGGGTTCAGGTCTTGCAGAGTCCGTGGTGGCAGCAGCCTTCTCCAGAGTGGGTCAGAGAGTCCTTCATGTGGACAGGTAAGCGCTGAAGCAGAACATCTGTTCAGTCATGTGACGTGCAGGTCGTCATGGTGACGGTGAAACACCTGACAGGTGAGGCTCCTGTGTTTCAGGAGGAGTTACTACGCCGCCAGCTGGGCCAGCTTCACCTTCAGCGGCCTGCTCACCTGGATCCAGCAGCACCAGGTGAGTACAGCGCCGCCGCCGAGCATGATGGGAAAACATGTTGATCAGGTTATAGATCAGGTGGAGTAACCGGGGGGGTCAGCCACAGTTGAAACAGTGAAGCCGACCAAAGCCTGCACGTCAAAACCCTGAGACACCCCGTCTCACCTGCCGGATGGAACCGTGTTGTTTGGACCATAAACTCTCAGCGAATCTAAAAAGACATTCGGCCGTCAGTGACGCTGCGTGGTGTCGGACAGGTGAGCCTGTAGGTGGGCGTTGGTGTCGGACAGGTGAGCCTGTAGGTGGGCGTTGGTGTCGGGCAGGTGAGCCTGTAGGTGGGCGTTGGTGTCGGGCAGGTGAGCCTGTAGGTGGGCGTTGGTGTCGGGCAGGTGAGCCTGTAGGTGGGCGTTGGTGTCGGGCAGGTGAGCCTGTAGGTGGGCGTTGGTGTCGGACAGGTGAGCCTGTAGGTGGGCGTTGGTGTCGGGCAGGTGAGCCTGTAGGTGGGCGTTGGTGTCGGGCAGGTGAGCCTGTAGGTGGGCGTTGGTATCGGGCAGGTCAGCCTGTAGGTGGGCGTTGGTGTCGGACAGGTGAGCCTGTAGGTGGGCGTTGGTGTCGGGCAGGTGAGCCTGTAGGTGGGCGTTGGTGTCGGACAGGTGAGCCTGTAGGTGGGCTGATTAATCAGACACGATCCGAGTCAGACAAACACTCTGAGCCAGGAAACCTTTTGATGGTGCGGCTCTGCAGCTACCAGAATTGTTCGCTGTTCTGCGTCATCAAACCACGTGATGCTGCGCGATCATGCGCAGGAGACGCTGCTGCCAACAGGAAGTAGCTCTGTAGTAGTATTTCATTGGTCCAAAACTGGCTTCACTGCTGTCCATTCTCAGCGGGGGGGTTCGTCCAGTAATATACTGTCTATGGGAGTAACCTGTGTGTGTTTGGTAGGAGGAGTCTCAGCCAGAGGAGGTTCAGGATTGGTCTAGCCTGTTGGAGGAAGGGGAGGAGCTGATCTACCTGTCACACTCAGACTCCGCCTCCGTCAGTAACCTGCAGGTGTTCTGCTACACCAGGTAAACCTCCATCTCAGTGTCATCCTGGGTCGGTTTGCTTTAACCCAGCTGCTGTGGTCCTGGGCTGGTCTGGTGCCCCCAGCAGGTAAACTCAGGTGAGACCAGAAGTCTCTGATCAGTGGCTTCACAATAAAAGCTTTCCACTGCCGATCAGATGGGATGCATTTATTGTGAAGGAGCTGTAGGAAGTGAATATCTTCAGTAGCGACAGGTGTAACCAGTCAGCACACCTCACCTGCAGCTCACCTATAGCTGCAGCACACCTGCTCACCACCTCAGGTGTTCATCCACTTATTAATGTTCTCAGTGAGGAAGACGAGGAGGAGGAGGGTGCTCAGACTGCTGATCCTCCAAACACCACAGAAGAAGAAGCCGCAGGAGGAGCTGAAGAAGACGCTGCCAAAGAAACTCCGGAGACAGAATGTACAGGTTAGATTCTCACCAGGTATGAATCCTGACCAGGATCCTGACCAGGTAAGGATCCTGGTCAGGATCCTGACCAGGTATGGATCCTTACCAGGATCCTGACCAGGTATGGATCCTGACCAGGTATGGATCCTGACCAGGATCCTGACCAGGTATGCATCCTGATTTAATAAACGCCACATTAGTCTGATGGTTTCCTGTTTCTTTATTCCAGATTCAGTAGAAGAAGAGCGGGAGGCGGAGCCAGAGGAAGAGCAGCAGGTGAGCAGGATCAATAAAGGATCAATTATCATCCAAAATATTTATTATTCCACGATGCGCAGCAGCTGATCGCAGCTCTGAATTATGGGTAATCTGCATTATTGATAGATGATAGACAGATGTTTCGTCCAATCACACAGGCCTCCCAGACAGAGGGGGAGGAGTCAGAGGCAAGTCAACCAACCCCTTCTACTGCTCTTAGCCAATCAGAGCCAACCAGGAAGAAGATCAGCTACACTCAGCTGGTGAAGGAAGGACGCCGCTTCAACATCGACCTGGTCTCCAAGGTAACGCCATGCCATATTAGCATAATGTTTATGAGTGATGTCATATAATAACGTGCTGCTATGTAACATAACCACATGTCGATAAACGACATCACATGAACAGCTGGCAGTTTCTTCTTCTTCTTCTTCCAGCTCATGTATTCTCGCGGCTCATTGGTCGATCTGCTCATTAAGTCAAACGTCAGTCGCTATGCAGAGTTCAAGAACGTCACCAGGATCCTCACCTACCGTCACGGGAAGGTGGAACAGGTGTGAACGACCCCGCCTCCTTTTACACCTGTCTGTCTCTCTGTTACCCGTCTCTCTGTCTCACTTCCTCCTCACCTGTCTATCTGTCTGTTACCTGTCTCTCTTCCTCCTCACCTGTCTCTCTTTTTACCTGTCTCTCTTCCTCCTCACCTGTCTGTCTCTCTGTTACCCGTCTCTCTGTCTCACTTCCTCCTCACCTGTCTATCTGTCTGTTACCTGTCACTCTTCCTCCTCACCTGTCTGTCTGTCTGTTACCTGTCTCTCTTCCTCCTCACCTGTCTGTTTACCTGTCTCTCTGTCTCACTTCCTCCTCACCTGTCTGTCTGTCTGTTACCTGTCACTCTTCCTCCTCACCTGTCTGTCTGTCTGTTACCTGTCTCTTCCTCCTCACCTGTCTGTTTACCTGTCTCTCTGTCTCACTTCCTCCTCACCTGTCTATCTGTCTGTTACCTGTCTCTCTTCCTCCTCACCTGTCTCTCTTTTTACCTGTCTCTCTTCCTCCTCACCTGTCTGTCTCTCTTCTGTCTCTCTTCCTCCTCACCTGTCTGTCTCTCTGTTGACCTGTCTCGCTTCCTCCTCACCTGTCTGTCTTTTTACCCGTCTCTCTTCTTCCTCACCTGTCTGTCTCTCTTCTGTCTCTCTTCCTCCTCACCTGTCTGTTGACCTGTCTCTGTCTCTCTTCTGTCTCTCTTCCTCCTCACCTGTCTATCTCTCTGTTCACCTGTCTCTCTTCCTCCTCACCTGTCTATCTGTCTGTTACCTGTCTCTCTTCCTCCTCACCTGTCTGTTGACCTGTCTCTCTGTCTCTCTTCTGTCTCTCTCCCTCCTCACCTGTCTGTCTCTCTTCTGTCTCTCTTCCTCCTCACCTGTCTATCTCTCTGTTCACCTGTCTCTCTTCCTCCTCACCTGTCTATCTGTCTGTTACCTGTCTCTCTTCCTCCTCACCTGTCTGTTGACCTGTCTCTCTGTCTCTCTTCTGTCTCTCTTCCTCCTCACCTGTCTATCTGTCTGTTACCTGTCACTCTTCCTCCTCACCTGTCTGTCTGTCTGTTACCTGTCTCTCTTCCTCCTCACCTGTCTGTTTACCTGTCTCTCTGTCTCACTTCCTCCTCACCTGTCTATCTGTCTGTTACCTGTCTCTCTTCCTCCTCACCTGTCTCTCTTTTTACCTGTCTCTCTTCCTCCTCACCTGTCTGTCTCTCTTCTGTCTCTCTTCCTCCTCACCTGTCTGTCTCTCTGTTGACCTGTCTCGCTTCCTCCTCACCTGTCTGTCTTTTTACCCGTCTCTCTTCTTCCTCACCTGTCTGTCTCTCTTCTGTCTCTCTTCCTCCTCACCTGTCTGTTGACCTGTCTCTGTCTCTCTTCTGTCTCTCTTCCTCCTCACCTGTCTGTCTCTCTTCTGTCTCTCTTCCTCCTCACCTGTCTGTTTACCTGTCTCTCTGTCTCTCTTCTGTCTCTCTCCCTCCTCACCTGTCTGTCTCTCAGGTGCCCTGCAGCAGAGCGGACGTGTTTGCGAGTCGTCAGCTGTCGATGGTAGAAAAGAGGAAGTTGATGCGTTTCCTCACTTCCTGTGTGGAGGAGACGGAGGAGCAGCGGGGTGAGACGCCTGCTGACATCATCAATAGAGACACCTCTCCCCACCTACATATTTAATAATCTATCGGTCCTCTCTGTGCATTGTGGGTAATCAAGCTCTTTATCCTTCCAGCCTACAAGGGTCGGCCATATTTGGAGTTCCTGTGTGACCAGCAGCTTGGTGACAACCTGCAACACATCCTGCTTCACTCCATTGCCATGGTAACAGAAGACACCCCCACAGAGGTGGGCCTCGCCTCCACACGTCACTTCCTGCGCTGCCTGGGTCGCTATGGGAACACGCCCTTCCTGTTTCCTGTCTACGGCCTCGGAGAGATACCCCAGTGTTTCTGTAGGTGAGGACCTGTCTGTCTAACCTGTCTGTAAACCTGCCAACAGTATCTCACAAAGTGAGTCCACCCCTCACGTTTTTGTAAATATCTGATTCCATGTGACAACACTGAGGAAATGACTCTGTGCTACTGTAGTGAGCGTGCAGCTCGTATAACAGTGTAAAGTAGTGAGCGTGCAGCTCGTATAACAGTGTAAAGTAGTGAGCGTAGCGGCTCGTATAACAGTGTAAAGTAGTGAGCGTGCGCTCAGTATAACAGTGTAAAGTAGTGGCGCATGGCTCGTGATGACAGTGTAAAGTAGTGAGCGTCGCGCTCGTATGACAGTGTAAAGTAGTGAGCGTGCCGCTCGTATAACAGTGTAAAGTAGTGAGCGTAACGCTCGTATGACAGTGTAAAGTAGTGAGCGTGCGGCTCGTATAACAGTGTAAAGTAGTGAGCGTAGCGCTCGTATAACAGTGTAAAGTAGTGAGCGTGCGGCTCGTATAACAGTGTAAAGTAGTGAGCGTGCGGCTCGTATGACAGTGTAAAGTAGTGAGCGTGCGGCTCGTATAACAGTGTAAAGTAGTGAGCGTAACGCTCGTATAACAGTGTAAAGTAGTGAGCGTGCGGCTCGTATAACAGTGTAAAGTAGTGAGCGTGCGGCTCGTATGACAGTGTAAAGTAGTGCGAGCAGGGCCGTGCAGAGACCTTTGGAAGGGCAGGTGCTCAAAGTATAAAAGGGGCCCATGGAACAAGGATTTAAACAGTGTTGTTTTCAAAATAAGGATACAGAAATATATATCAGTATGTACTCCTTGCTGATATGCGTATACTGATGCTTCTATCGGTAAATCAACAAATGCTGTGATACAGTTTTGAGAAAGATACACAGGCAGGGAAATGCACATTTTGGTGAGCAGCGGCTCAAGTGAAAAAAATGGCACTTTTCATAATTATTTAGGATTTTTTTTGACAAAATGTTAAATATATTAACACAACTCTGACTACCTTACCAATTTATTTTGATTCCCACTTTTGCAAATGTTTAACCCTCAACATTTTTCTACAAAATAATCACAAGAGCAGCAACAGCAAAGTCAACTCTGCCACAATGTGCATGTTGCTACTAGTATATATTTAGAATAAATGACTGCACCAAGGAGAGGGACATAGTTTCACTAATTATTTGTTTATTTTTCACAAGGCAATAAATCCTTGTTTTAGTCTTATTGGATCACATAACACTTAGTTTGTTAGGACTTGGTTTCACATTTGAGGGAGGGCTGTCTGTATCATGTAAAGATCTATCAGCATGCAACAAACTAATGGAAGGGATAGTTATTAGATGAGGAGCCTCTACGATCAGAAATATAAAGTTACTGCTTAAGGCAGGACACTTTTTCATATAGTGGTCAAATTTCAGATTTGAGTCTATTTTGCTTCCATGTCTTCTTTTACTCTCATAGAAAGAAAACTTCCAAAGTACACATGTAGATGGAGTTTACCCTGTATATTAAACAGAACATTTCAGGGGAAAAGAGTCTTGATGTAAGTCATTAACTGGGGAAGGTCTGTGGTGACATGATTTACTTATTTTCTTTAGCCCATTCACCTGCACTGACTTGTCAAATGTGTGCAAATTAGCACATTTTAATTAGTTAACGCCTAATTTGCATATCAATGTGGCGATCGTCATTACATTATTAGACACAAATTTTACTGTACTCACCTGTTGTGTCTCCACTAAGTAGGCAACAGTAACATTAGCCTGTATGGCCAACCAGGATCCTTAGCTTGACTTTAGCTAATTATTTTAGCTCAGCTCAGTCATGCATGTTAGCAGTGAACTCGAGGCACTGGTAGTTTACTTTTGTTGGTCTTTAGTTCATCACCACTCACCTCCGCACAAGCCAAGAAAAACACTGCTGGGAGGGGCTGCTGCGGGTAGAGAGAGAGAGAGAGAGAGAGAGAGAGAGAGCGCATCGGAACAGACAAAGTCTCATCTCCCAACCTGATATTTAGATTTTTTATTCAGTAAATATATTTGTTTGACAGGAAAGCTGTGCTCAAACAGGAATAGATATACTGTATATATAAATTCATTTATTTAAAAAAAAGCATCCTGGAAAAAAGGGCACTTTCTCTTGAGGAAGAAAAAGGGCAGGTGCTTGAGCCCCTTTTGATGTCTATGTGTGCACGTGCCTGAGTGCGAGTACGGCTTGTATAACAGGGTAAAGTAGTGAGCGTGCAGCTTGTACAACAGTGTAAATCTTCTGTCCCCTCAAAGTAAAACATCACACAACCATTAATGTCTAAACCGCTGCTAATGTGAGGTGTGAGTAGGGCTGGGTGTCGAGTTCAATACTTTTTAGGCACCGACCGAATTGCTTCAATACCACCGAGTATCAAAAAATGTCGGTACCAAAGTTCGATACCTAAAAGGTTCTTGTAAACACCAATGAGCCAATCAGCATGCAGCATTCTTGATGTGCCCACATCTAAAAGTGATTGTAATTGGCTGTGGTAGCTCACGCAGCGTCGGGCAGCAGCGTCGCTACAAGCAGCACCGTTACTAGTTTAACATTGACATTTCTCAGCAGCTCGGTGGCAGCGTCGCTGTTTTCTGAATCAAATCAAAGCTCTTTTATTGGCCGAGCAGCGCGGCAGCTTCCACACACGCTACATTTTCCCAAGTGTTTCTGAAGGATCAGTTAAGTGACGCCACCGCCGCACACGGACCTGTATGTGCAGCCGGCGGAAGCGCTTCCGTGTGACGGTGACATCACGTAGCGATCGTTGGGCTGATGTCTGCGACTTTGCTGCAGCGGGTTAAAGAGTTTCCTTTCTATTGTGATAGTTGTCGCCTGGACTCCTCTTCCTCTGGCGAGGAGGAAACTTTGATATGTAGAGGCAGAAACTTGTTTCCATCAGATGAGATGAGAGATTTCTCTCTCTCTCTCTCTCTCTCTCTCTCTCTCTCTCTCTCTCTCTCAGGCCTGTTGCCATGAATGTTTAGGTTGCCATGGTGCCAGAGCACAAATTCACATATAAACAATAAAAATATAGAATTAACAAACAATGAAATGACTTTATAAAAACTAAAGAAAGAGGAATAAAAACACAATACAGGCCGATGTTACATTGAAAATGTGTCTTGGTTTTGACGAGCAGCAGCATTTTTCAAAGGAACAATTATTAAAATAAACTATTAATGATATTAATGTGATAATTAAGTTACTTTATACAAACAACAATGGTTCTCCATTTGTTATATATACATATAATATACATCACATGGTATCGAAAAAAGTGTCGTTGAGGAACCGGTATCGAAGTTGAGGTAAAAATGAACGATACGCAGCCCTAGGTGTGAGATACTGTATCTACCTGTCTCTGTCAGTACCGCCACTACGTCTAGTATCACTACGAATACTTCTGCTACTGTAGATTAGTGACAGTATGATAGTCTTCATTTTACAGATATCACATTATTATTAATGTAGTAACAACAGCAGGTAGGTGTGTTGTATAACTACAGGAAGTGTTCACGTCCTTCAGTGACTGACTTGGATGTGGAAATGAGTGTTTTCTGGTTAAAACAAACGTTCACATGTTTGTTCCTCAGCAGGATAATGTTGATCTGCTGCAGGGACATCACTGCACCCTTAGTACTGATGCTACTGTTTATACTGTTACTTTATCTAGTACTTCTACAACTACGACTGCTGTTAGTACTGCTGCAAGTAGTGCTGCTCAAACTACTACACAAGCCAGCTCTTAGCCCGTGACAAAAAGGAGGTGAGACAACAGGTTTGCAAGCCAATACATGATTTATTGTAAAAGTAAAATAAGTATTAAATAAACATCAGTAATATGTGGTGTGGGAAAGCATGACTATCAGTGGTGTCAGCAGTGAATGGATGAGTGAGATGTGTGTGCGTGTTGTCAGGATTAACCAAGGGGGGGGGCCGTAACACAGCAGCACACATAGAGGTGCAGACAGTAACTGTACTGCAGTAGTAATACATGAAGTACCACCAGCCGCTCGTTGACCTCTGTTTTTCCAGAGGCAGATCAGTTGGTTGTCATGGTGACCGCTGCTGTCTCATCAGACCTGATCATGAATATTAATGTGGAGGGTGTCGCCCAGGGCTCATCTCATTTACATATTAGATGATCCTCAGCGGATATTACAGCTCAGCTGAGACACGCTAACACACACAAGCTAACACACACACGCTAACACACACACAAGCTAACACACACACGCTAACACACACACAAGCTAACACATACTCGCTAACACACACATGCTAACACACACACAAGCTAACACACACAAGCTAACACATACTCGCTAACACACACATGCTAACACACACACAAGCTAACACACATACTCACTGACACACACAAACACATACGCACTAACACACATACTTGCTAACACACACACTCGCTAACACACACACGCTAACACACCTACTCACTAACACACACCTACTCACTAACACACACACATTCGCTAACACACACATTCGCTAACACACACACACACACACTCACTAACACACACATACTTGCTAACACACACATACTTGCTAACACACACACACACACACTCGCTAACACACACACACACTCGCTAACACACACAGATCATGGGACAGAAACTTGTGGACACACACACCTGATGTGTGTGTGTGTTGTGTAATTTCCCTTCGTCTCTACAGTTAATGCTTTGTTTTCTTTTCACCAAGGATACACACACTGTAATTAAGACACGATGACAGATCGCTGGACGTCATCAGTGTGTGTGAGACTGAGATTTATGAAGTGAGCAGTAATTTGATTATGTTAAGGGGGGGGGGCACAGCTGACTGTGATTGGCTGAAACATCTGTCAAATATGGCAGCCCTTTAAGAGCTGCTATTCTGCTTTTGCCCCTCCCTTTATTGAGTTATAAACCTTTTTGTGCTGTAACAGGTTCACAGAGTGAAAAAGCCCAAAGTTAGTTCCCATCTCCCACAGAAACTCTGCTCTGAACTGAAAACAGCTCGTTTGTAGTCCGGCCGCTTCCCTTTCATCCCTGTGACGTCACAGGGATGAAAGCTAAACGCTCGGCGAGCGGCCGCTCCGACACGCCCTCAGAAACAGCGAGCTGCAGCACACAGCTCTCCTCTCCCTTCCAAACACTAGCTACCCTCCAGGCAGTCAGTGGACATAAAGTTGTTACTGTGATGTAGAGACAGAGCTCGGTTAAAACTTTATGGATGAAAGATCCTTTTGTTACAGATTAATAACTCACCGCTCTGAAACTCTTGCTCCAGTCCATGTTGCCAAGCTGGTCGGCAACACGTACAGCTGAACCCGAGCTGTTTACCGGCTTCTCTCTGACCCGCCCTACTCTGCTTCTGATTGGCTAGTAGTCCTTTACTAGGAACTGAGCGTGTGCAGCTTCCAACAAAGATCATTTAGAGGAAAGATGTATCACTCCATAGCTAAAACGAAGCCTTCAGCACAGGGTGAAAAGAGGAGCTGCAGCAATGTGCAGTCTGACAGAAATATAACCATGTGACCCTGTTCAGGTACGACCTCTGAATAAGATGAGGAACCTGAAGGTGAGCAGAACACCACCTCTTTAACCCCACTCAGTGTCTTTTTAATAGAACTTTTATTCTGAAAATCTGCACTCACAAAACAGCTGACTCGCATAACATTCACACACACACGGCCCAAAGTATTTGACTCGCCTGTTGCTGATTGGTTAATTTCCTGTTGCTGTGTGTTTCAGGATGTGCGCTGTGTTCGGAGGAATCTACTGTCTGAGACACCGATCAACTGTCTGCTGGTCGACAAGGACACCAACAGGTACAAATACTATTCCTTTGGTGTGAGAGACCCGGGCTCGATTCCCACTGCGACACATCCACCAACCTGCCCCTGAGCCCCTCAACTTAACCCCTTGTTGCTCCTTTAAAGGGGCATTATGTAGTTTCCAGCGGCCACTAGCGGTGCCGTTTTAAGATCGCAACCAGGTGTGTGCTCGTACGCGTGCTCGCCTGAACTCATGAGCGAGCAGAACCCGAAACACAACCGCTTTCACACAGAAATCCTGCAATAAACGCAGGAACAGCAGCATGCAGGCTGTGGCTTTTCACTCAGACATGTTCAGGCTCTGTTACTGCAGCGTTCCCGTCTCAGAGGCGGATCAACACCGGCGCCGAAACGTTACTTCATTCAGCGCAGCGAGACAGCGGCATATCGGCACAGTACTCCCCCAAAAAAGGCAGAGTGACAGCAGCTACAGACAGACAGAGCTGGGAACTCAGGGAAACTCCCACTGCAACGTTACAGTAATAGTTTGATCAGCTGCAGGTTGAACTAATCCAGGCTCGTCACATGATCACGGTACATTTACTGCATTTAGCCGACGTGCTACATCGTTAGCTCGCCTGCTGCTTTCAGTAACTATCTTTACTATCTGTGAATCTGTCACCGGAGGCTCAGCAGTGTCAGCACAGCTACATGTACTGGATGATAATGAAACGGGAAGAGAGCTGGACTGAATATTATAAGATTGTGTCACACTTTAATTATGCAGATGACACACAGATCTAACCATTTCACCAGGAGACTATGATCCCATACAGGCGCTGAGTAACTGTACAGAGCAGGTCAACGACTGGATGTGCCAGAATTTTCTCCAATTAAACAAAGATAAAACTGAAGTTATTGTTTTTGGAGCGAAGGAGGAACGACTGAAAGTCAGTGCTCGACTTCGATCTGTAATGTTAAGAACCACAAATCAAGCCAGAAATCTTGGTGTAGTCATGGACTCAGACCTGAATTTGAGGAGCCATATTAAGACAATTACAAAGTCAGCCTACTATCACCTGAAGAATATATCAAGGATAAGAGGCCTTATGTCTCAGCAGGACCTGGAAAAGCTTATCCATGCATTTATCTACTGTAACAGTGTCCTTACAGGGCTCCCTCAGAAATCCATCAGACAGCTGCAGCTGATTCAGCAGTTCTGAGGTCTTTACATTGGCTTCCTGTCTGTCAAAGAATTGATTTCAAAATCCTGCTGTTAGTTTACAAAGCACTAAATGGTTTAGGACCAAAATATATTTCTGATCTTCTGCTTCGTTATGAACCATCCAGACCTCTCAGGTCGTCTGGGATCAGGTCTGCTTTCTGTCCCCAGAGTCCAAACTAAACAAGGAGAAGCAGCGTTCAGTTATTATGCTCCGTATATCTGGAACAAACTCCCAGATAACTGCAGGTCTGCTGAAACTGTCAGTTCTTTTAAATCAAGACTGAAGACTTTTCTTTTTACCACTGCTTTAATTAAATATTTAAGATTTGTCTTTTTATTGATAACTTACACTGCACTGTAACTTTTACTGTCCTGTTTTCTTTTTCTTTGTTTTTAGCTTTTTACCATTGCTTTTAATTAAATATCTACACGGTGAGAAATGAGTAGGTAGCTGGGTTAGGACGTTTTGGGAGTGAGATTGAACAGAGTGAAGGAAGTGGATCTTAAATCTGGCGCCCGAGTGATTTGCAGGAACCTCTGTCCACCTGTAAACGTGCAGGTGGGTCCAGAGTCTAACTGGATCAAAGGGGCCTGCTGACAGACAGGTCCTGGTTTCTCTGTAGTGTCCGAGGGTTTTTGGAGTTTCAGTGGACCCAAAGATTTGCTGTGGACCCGAGTCCAGACCAGCTAGAGAGAGTAGATTAAGAGTCCTTCTCTGTTTGTTCTCTCTTCAGAATGACTGTGACTCAGTTATTTGCTCATTAACCCCTCAGCCTGTTTTTATTTTCCATTTTTCTCTTTTAACCCTGATTGTAACTCTGGAACTTTGATTATATTTTATGTTGCTTTCAAACGTTTTTATTGTTTTTCCCTGTTGCTTTTATGTTTTATGTAAAGCACTTTGAATGACCTTGTTGTTGAAATGTGCTGTACAAATAAACTTGCCTTGCCTTTCTAACAGTCAGACCGCAGTCAGTAACTTTACAGTAACTAGTGTTAGCGGATGGCTCTTCTTCCTCTGTGGTGTATATTATGTGGGTCATGTTAGTTACAGACTGAGAGGTGGAGAAGCTGTGAACCATCAGTAAAAGGCAATAAATCTAAACTGAACGTTACGGAGCAAACAGCGGCGGGTCCGAGCTAATGTAGCGTTAGCTAGCTGCTCGTGGCTGCGTCACTATGGGATCGTAAACAAATCGCTCCACATTAGCTTTTTACCGTTACATCATTTTTATATACAGTCTGTTTCTTGCAGGCTTTGACACTTTGACACTGTGCTACAGAGGAAAGTAACCTGGGTGATCGGTTGGTGAAGTAACGTTAATGTGAAAGCTATATAACTTTGCACCGGACAACATTAGCAACTGCTCGGCGTTAGCCGGCGAGCTAACGCTATCTAACTTGAGCCAACTGAAGCACAAAATCAAAATATATTTTACACGCTTTGTAGTCATGTTGGCTTAGCTGTCCAACAGGATGAAAGCCACATTTGGCCCGACAGCTTCAGCAGATAAAACTGTTTTTGTTTTTATCCTTATGTGGAGTTTGTGTTGGAGTCTGCGTTGTGCTGGGAGCAGGTCTTTCTTAGTGTTAGCAGACTCCATGTCGTAAGTTGCAGTGTCGCCGCTGCTGAGTGCTAAAAGTCAGCGATAACGTAAGAGGCTCGGGAGCGCGCATGCACGTATCTGTCACTGGATCTCACGGAAAATCCGACCCGGGAGTCTTCGAATAGGAACAGGAATACCTGCCTTCAGAGTTAATGGCCAAACCCGGCAGGTGGATCATTTTAATGTCAGATTACAGCCCCTTCACACACAGGCAATAATAATTTGGTGTTTCCACAGTAACCCGTCTGTCTTCTTGTCCTAAACACTGGACACCTTTTGGCAGGTAAGATTTTGCAGCAGCAGCGAGACAAAAGCTTTGTGGACGAGCTGCTGTCTGGAATCCCAGATCATGGCTGTCCCCTAACTGTCCTCGGTGACATGAACACTCACTTGGACAAATCAGACTCAGCACTCGACCTCGTTCTCTTCAGACTGGGTCAGACCGGGTAGGACTGGGTCAGACCGGGTCATACCGGGTCAGACCGGGTCATACTGGGTCAGGATGGGTCAGGATCAGGCTGGGTCAAACCGGGTCATACTGGGTCAGACGGGTCAGGCTGGGTGCTGTGAGGTGAGACAGCTGGGGTAGATCATATCGCAGGTGTTGAAACAGTGAAACAGCTGCTGTCAGGTGACTCTGTGTGTTTCATCTGAGTCTTTTAACGCTGAACCCAGCAGACAGGTGGACAGGTGTGACCTTCCTGAGCCCTGATTGGACAATAATTTATGGCCAGTAAAATATTCAATTTATGGAAAGGAAATTAACATCATAACTTAACCTCCACCCTCTGATAGATGACTCTCTCTCTCTCTCTCTCTCTCTCTCTCTCTCTCTCTCTCTCTCTCTCGTCTGTCAGTGTCTCTCTGTCATTATTTGCTGCCTTGTCAGTTTCCTGATTAAATGACTGATTGATTGCGCACACACACACACAACACACACACACACACACACACACACACACACTCAGGTGTTTCCATCACTTCTGAGGACATCACACAGACTTCCTGTATTTCCTGGAGTCTCTGACACTGAGGCTGTTTCTCAGTCTGCGTTCTTGTTCTTGTGAAACGTCATCAGTCGCAGCCAGTTCAAAGTCCGCATGTAGCCAGGTACAGTCAAATAGCTCCGCCCGTTTTACCCAGCCTGCATCAGCGGTGACTTGTGTGGACTTCGGATAGCCAGATGTCCCACAATGCATTTCGCTGCCAAAAAGCGGAGATGCGGGAGAAAACTCACAACTGTAACTTATAATACCTCTGTTTGTGTCAGGGAGAGCAGTCTTTGTTTAAACTCTAAATGTGTGGTCGATTTCTCAAGACGGAGCTGATTTAAAGAATTGCTGCAACTTTTTTGGAGACGTGAGGTCCCGTCCGCTAACGGGTCCGGCCGTCATTGCTGAATGACGGACTGCGAGCTCCCGTTCCTTGGAGTTTGTGCTCCCGAGCCAAACTTGCCAA
Organism: Lepomis macrochirus; assembly: GCA_024633595.2. Taxonomy (NCBI): domain Eukaryota; kingdom Metazoa; phylum Chordata; class Actinopteri; order Centrarchiformes; family Centrarchidae; genus Lepomis; species Lepomis macrochirus. The sequence goes on from JALXJV020000021.1 coordinate 531,758, forward strand.
GTCCGAGCTTTAAAGTACCGAAGTCCGAACTTGGCGAACTCGGTGTTGAGAAACAGCCTCAGTGAGCGGCGTGTTATACTTCTGCTACATGTGTGGGGTAGACCCTACGGGTAGACCCAGGGTCCCAGATTTACTTCATCACCAGCCAATCAGCTGTGGTAATCTGCTGAGTGGCTGATGGACTTGGAGCATACACCATCTGATGGCTGCTGGACAGAAAAGTTCATTTTCCTGGCGTCAATGGTTTAATATGTTTCTCGCCTCGGCTGTTAAAAGCAGGCGATGGGCTTTCTAGAGGGAGGGGCGGGACAGCCGCCATCTTTGGCTTTACAGGTTTCCCTGTGGAGTTGCAGGAGGATTCTTGTCTCCTCTTGAAGCTCTGGTGTCACAGACACAGTCAGCTGACCTGTCGAAGGTCTCATCTGTCAGGACATGGCGACGTTAGCCTGTTAGCATGCTCGCGTTTCTCCTTCGGTCATGTTCAGGGACATGTTGTGTTTCAGGTTGTCGGTGCTACAGGAAGCTGCAGCTGTTCTCTTAGTTCAGTTCATGAGAACTCAAATTTCAGAACCCAGCTGATGCCACAGTGCTGAAAACATCACAGTACTTGTTTCTCTAGATACGGTAGGTACCGGTGGGCTCCAACATGGAGGCAGCTGCAGCTCCAACGTCGTGTACAGAAAAGGGGTGGAGTTTAGCTGCTCCTGTTAGCTGCTCCCGTTAGCTGCTCCCGTTGCCGGCTCCTGTTAGCCGCTCCCGTTGCCGGCTCCTGTTAGCTGCTCCTGTTAGCTGCTCCCGTTGCCGGCTCCTGTTAGCCGCTCCCGTTGCCGGCTCCTGTTAGCTGCTCCCGTTAGCCGCTCCCGTTGCCGGCTCCTGTTATTCGCTCCCGTTGCCGGCTCCTGTTATTCGCTCCTGTTACCGGCTCCTGTTAGCTGCTCCCGTTGCCGGCTCCTGTTAGCCGCTCCCGTTGCCGGCTCCTGTTAGCCGCTCCCGTTAGCCGCTCCTGTTAGCCGCTCCCGTTGCCGGCTCCTGTTACCGGCTCCTGTTAGCGGCTCCCGTTGCCGGCTCCTGTTAGCCGCTCCCGTTGCCGGCTCCTGTTAGCCGCTCCTGTTAGCCGCTCCTGTTAGCCGCTCCCGTTAGCCGCTCCTGTTGCCGGCTCCTGTTAGCTGCTCCCGTTGCCGGCTCCTGTTAGCTGCTCCCGTTGCCGGCTCCTGTTAGCCGCTCCCGTTGCCGGCTCCTGTTAGCCGCTCCCGTTGCCGGCTCCTGTTAGCCGCTCCCGTTAGCCGCTCCTGTTAGCCTCTCCTGTTAGCCGCTCCCGTTGCCGGCTCCTGTTAGCCGCTCTTGTTTCGTTAGCAGTTCCTGTATTTGGCAATGCTAACGATGCTAAAAAGGCAGCAGTGTGTGTGTGATGTTTATGTGTGTGTGACCTTCTAGTGCTGCTGGTGCACAGTGTGTGTGTCAGAGGTTATGGATGAGCTTTAGAGCGCATCATTATTCCCAATAATAGGTTTCGGCAGCGCTTCAGTGTGTGTGTGTGCGTGTGTGTGTGTGCGTGCGTGTCAGACACCCTTGAAGAGGCTGTGGTTTGTAGATCAATCACTTTCACATTGAAATAAGGATTTAATAGTGATCCTCGGATCAGAAGAGGAGCTCAGTTTAACAGACTGCAGGAAGCCGATGAGCTCTAAAGTCAGCTGCAGCTCAGTAGAAACATTTTGGACACGTTAATCAGCAGCACGTGTGATAAATGGTTCAAGTTTCTCTAAAGCAAATGTTTCCTCTGTCTTTTGTCTCAGTGAACTGAATGTCTCTGGGTTTTGAACAAAACAGGACGAACTGAAACTGAGATGAACATATATATAGACAAAGAGATTTGTCGATTAATGGGCTCAGTTGTCGCAGTGCAGGTGAAGCAATTTTTTTATTTGAGCGCTGGCAAAAGCTTGAAGGCGTGCCCTGCAAAATAAAATGCAAAAAGCTTAAATAGTAAACTTGCCTCTGTGGAGGAAGTTAGTTTTTGCTGCTCCACAGTGATTTTACACTGAGGGCCCAGCACTGAGACGTTCAGGGCCTCAGCTCTTTATAACAGCAGGAAACCCTGTTAATGACCTCAGAGTCGTTACAGAGAGGACGCTTCATGCTCCTCTGCTTCATTTACTGCTTTGTAGGTTTATTTTTAAAACGTTTATATAAAAAGGAGGCAACATGAGAACCACCTCCCTTCTGTAGAATTAACGTTACTGAGCACTTTGTTACTAACCTCAGCTCCTCCGTGTGACCACCAGAAGCACCTGGATGTCTGCATAAATCGTGATCTGAGTCCCAACAACAGACAAACACAGTCTCAACTGAACTAATACCACATAAACAGTGTTTTTATTGAACACACTGTGCAAACGGTCACAGTGCAGGCTGGATGCAACAGGATGTTAACCGTTGGATGTAATAACTGTGATAACCTCGACCGAACGTTTCCTGAAGCTGGAGATCAGACCTGAACAACGGTCAGGACGAAGTTTGGACCGTGCCTCTTTACAAATCTGTTTCAGTTCAGCAGTATTCTTGGGAGGTCTGGTATGAGCCGCTCTCTTGCCACGGCATCTCAGTCGGTTTGAGGTCAGGACTGTGATCGGGCCACTCCAGAAGGCGGAGTCTCAACATAAGATGGGTGTTCAGTTGGTGGACAGAGGGCCTCACATTCTCCTGCAAAATTTCTTTATAAACTTTGGAATTCATGTTTCCGTCGATGACGGTAACCTTTCCAGGCCCGGAGGCAGCGAAGCAGCCCCAAACCATGATGCCCCCTCCACCATACGTCACAGCTGGGATGAGGTTTTGATGTTGGTGTGCTGTGCCTTTCCATGATCTCCATTCTTGTTAAGTGTTTGTTTTCATAGGGCAGCTCTAACCAACACCTCCGGTCTAGTCTCATTGGTTGGACTCCGGGTTGGCTGACTCCTGGCTTTAGAGAAGTCATTAGCCGAGGGGTCCCATCCTGTTTCCACCCTGCACTGTGACTGTTTACAGGGTGTGTTCACTAAGAACATATAATGTGTGTGTGGTATTAGTCTAAGCAGACTGTGTTTGTCTGTTGTTGTGACTAGTGTTTTCACGATACTGGGATTTCTGACTTTGATAAAATACCTTGAAAAATACTACGACACGGTCGCTGGGTTTGATGTTTGAATTTGTGAGCGTGTTGAAGCTGAAAGGGGGGGGTGAAGTTTCTATGAAGTGCTGATGACACCCTGCTGATCCCCAGACACATCTGCAGTAAACATGTGGCCCTCAGGGCCCCTGAAAGCCTGTGGCCCGGGGCCACCAGGTGGTAATCCGGCCTTGAGTTGGACAAACAACATGACAACAAGAACGCCTTGTTGTCGGTTAAAGTTCCGTCTGGATCTGCGTACCTGTTCTCTGTTGATCTTGTCCTCATCAGTAACATCATTCCCCCTCTTTCAGGTGTAAGGCGGTGATTGACAGTCGAGGACAGCGAATCAGCTGCAGCCATTTTGTGGTGGAGGACAGCTACGTGGGGGCGGAGCGGAAGAGGATGGTCACACCCGCCAGGTCAGCACCAACCAATCACCAACCAGGAAACTGTTTAACTTAGCAGCTACACAGGAAGCACCGACCATCATTAGTCATTTACCTGAGCTCTCTGTACAGAGGAGGCTCTGATGCTAACCCACCTGTCTGTCTCTCAGGTTCCTCTCCAGAGCGGTTCTGATAACGGACAGCTCCGTCCTGCCCAGTAACTCAGACCAACAGGTAAATCATCTTAATTAAACTTTTGTTGGCTCTTTATTTGAAACCTTCCAGGTGTTTCAGGTGAGCAGCAGCAGCTCTGTGAGCTTTTAAGATCCACCTCGCTGGTCCAGACTGAACCATCAGCAGGTCGACAGGTTGATGTGTTTAACAGTTTGCTCTATGACCAGAACAACAACATGACTTCATATGTGTCTCCAGTTTCCTCTCATTAATGCTTTTATTGTGAAGGACATGCAGGAAGTGATGAGTGACTGCAACGTGTGCTCAGAGCAGGAAACTCAGAAAGGAACCCGTCCCACACCTCACCTGCTCAGAAACGTCCATACAGAGACCAGTTAGTTTAGATCCATCGACAGGTTCAGTAGCCTCAGGTGAGACTCAGTTAAGACTGAGATGAAGCTCAGGTGAGACTCAGGTGAGACTCCGTTAAGACTGAGATGAAGCTCAGGTGAGACTCAGGTGAAGCTCAGGTGAGACTCCGTTAAGACTCAGTGAAGCTCAGGTGAGACTCCGTTAAGACTCAGTGAAGCTCAGGTGAGACTCAGTTAAGACTCAGTGAAGCTCAGGTGAGACTCAGTTAAGACTGAGATGAAGCTCAGGTGAGACTCAGTTAAGATTGAGATGAAGCTCAGGTGAGACTCAAGTGAAGCTCAGTTAAGACTCAGGTGAATCTCAGGTGAAGTTCAGTTAAGACTCAGGTGAAGCTCAGTTAAGACTCAGGTGAAGTTCAGGTGAGACTGAGGTGAAGCTCAGGTGAGACTCAGGTGAGACTCAGGTGAAGCTCAGGTGAGACTCAGGTGAGACTCAGGTGAAGCTCAGGTGAGACTCCGTTAAGACTCAGGTGAAGCTCAGGTTTAGACTCAGGTGAAGCTCAGGTGAAGCTCAGGTGAGACTCCGTTTAGACTCAGGTGAAGCTCAGTTAAGACTCAGGTAAAGCTCAGGTGAGACTCAGGTGAAGCTCAGGTGAGACTCAGGTGAAGCTCAGTTAAGACTCAGGTGAAGCTCAGGTGAAACTCAGGTGAAGCTCAGTTAAGACTCAGGTGAGACTCAGGTGAAGTTCAGGTGAGACTCAGGTGAAGTTCAGTTGAGACTGAGGTGAAGCTCAGGTGAGACTCAGGTGAGACTCAGGTGAAGCTCAGGTGAGACTCCGTTAAGACTCAGGTGAAGCTCAGGTTTAGACTCAGGTGAAGCTCAGGTGAAGCTCAGGTGAGACTCCGTTTAGACTCAGGTGAAGCTCAGTTAAGACTCAGGTAAAGCTCAGGTGAGACTCAGGTGAAGCTCAGGTGAGACTCAGGTGAAGCTCAGTTAAGACTCAGGTGAAGCTCAGGTGAGACTCAGGTGAAGTTCAGGTGAGACTCAGGTGAAGTTCAGTTGAGACTGAGGTGAAGCTCAGGTGAGACTCAGGTGAGACTCAGGTGAAGCTCAGGTGAGACTCCGTTAAGACTCAGGTGAAGCTCAGGTTTAGACTCAGGTGAAGCTCAGGTGAAGCTCAGGTGAGACTCCGTTTAGACTCAGGTGAAGCTCAGTTAAGACTCAGGTAAAGCTCAGGTGAGACTCAGGTGAAGCTCAGGTGAGACTCAGGTGAAGCTCAGTTAAGACTCAGGTGAAGCTCAGGTGAAACTCAGGTGAAGCTCAGTTAAGACTCAGGTAAAGCTCAGGTGAGACTCAGGTGAAGCTCAGTTAAGACTCAGGTGAAGCTCAGGTGAGACTCAGGTGAAGTTCAGGTGAGACTCAGGTGAAGTTCAGTTAAGACTCAGGTGAAGCTCAGGTGAGACTCAGGTGAAGTTCAGGTGAGACTCAGGTGAAGCTCAGTTAAGACTCAGGTGAAGCTCAGTTAAGACTCAGGTGAAGCTCAGGTGAGACTCAGGTGAAGTTCAGGTGAAGCTCAGGTGAACTCCTCTTCTTTGGTCCTACAGTGACTTAAAACTTTGTGTTCTGTGTTCTTTGGACAGTTAGCTCACAATGCTAGCAGTGCTAACGAGCTGATCAGAGGTCAGCATGTCCTTCAGCCCCCGGGAATTATGGGAAGGAAACAGATCAGAGGAGACATGAAGTCAAATAAAGAGTCTTCATCACACACAGTGACACTCAGCTGACTAATGATCTCGGAGTTAAATATTGAAGTACTGAATTAAGTTTGGTCGGAGAATTATGATGCTTCATAGATCTTCTGCTGTGTGCGTGTGCACGTGTGTGCGTGCGTGTGTGTGCACGTGCTTGTTGGCCTGCAGTGTTCACTAATAAGATGAAAGTAATTTCTGAGGATGTTTTTCCTTCATTAAAGACGTTCTACCTGTCTGTCTTGTCAGGTCTCCGTGGTAACGGTTCCTCCAATAGCAGCAGGGAGTCCGGCGGTGAAGATGGTGGAGCTGTGTCCGTCCACGATGACCTGCATGCCCGGAACATGTGAGAGTGTTTATTTACGACGCTTCTCTCTGTCCTCCACCAGCTGATACCACAGACCTTATTATAATAACGACGACGCTGACGATGATTCAAATTAACGCTGCGATGGGCGGGCCCTTGCACGCGTAGCGCGTCGGGGTGTGAGGCGGCCGCGTTGCATATTCCGGACCTCTGCCGGTGCGGCTGTGAATTTGCTACGCGCTTCGGACGCTGCATGAAGGTGTTATACATCACTTCCTGTGTCCCCTTTGTGACGCTACATAGCACTTGGCGCTATGAATATAAATTAATCTTGGCGTGCAGATGTGTTCGGGGCGGGACAGTTATCAAGCACGTAAAGTTTTGTTCAGATTTGAGCATGTACAGTGAAGTTAAAACAACTTCCCGTGTCGTGGCGAAGAGTTGATCTTTGACGCCACGCCACGGACACGCCCATCGACGAAAACTCGCAGATAGCAGAACTTTTCATCGTCAATGCCTTTAGAAGGCACAGCAGAAATTTGAAGTCGATCGGACTAAATCCCTAGGAGGAGTTCGTTAAAGTACGGAGTGTGTAAATCATCCAAAAATGGCCATAAAATTCAAAGGTGCGGTCCAAGAGGCTTTTTGGTGCGTCTGGACTTGATACACGTCCCCAGAAAATTTCGTGCATGTAGGTTGAACGTAGACCTCGCACGGTTTGTGCTCGGGCCCTATTTAGCTCTATTAGCATGATAATAATTCAAATTAGCTTTATTGGCATGAATGTACAGCAACAATAAACCCAAAGCTCCATATAAATTACATAAGGACAATTAATTTCATACGTTTCAATAGAAAAGGAAATAAAACAGTAAAAGTGTTTGTGGGTGTTAATAACAGATAAAACAATAATAATTTAAAATCTAAAAATTCTGTAAAAATAAATATTAAACCTAATATTTTATAGGTCGAGGCTCTGCAGGTGAACAGGTAACAAAGTTACCTGACAGAGATCAGCATGAAACTACTTTTTTCTTAGAACGTTGAAAATACCACGCTGTTATTCAAGGTTTTAAGGTCCTTGAGGAGGGTTTTAAGGTACCCGAGGAGGGTTTTAAGGCCCTTGAGGAGGGTTTTGAGCTCCTTCAGGAGGGTTTTAAGGTCCTTGAGGAGGGTTTTAAGGTACCTGAGGAGGGTTTTAAGGTACCTGAGGAGGGTTTTGAGGTCCTTGAGGAGGGTTTTAAGGTACCTGAGGAGGGTTTTAAGGCCCTTGAGGAGGGTTTTGAGCTCCTTCAGGAGGGTTTTAAGGTCCTTGAGGAGGGTTTTGAGCTCCTTCAGGAGGGTTTTAAGGCCCTTGAGGAGGGTTTTGAGCTCCTTCAGGAGGGTTTTAAGGTCCTTGAGGAGGGTTTTAAGGTACCTGAGGAGGGTTTTAAGGTACCTGAGGAGGGTTTTGAGGTCCTTGAGGAGGGTTTTAAGGTACCTGAGGAGGGTTTTAAGGCCCTTGAGGAGGGTTTTGAGCTCCTTCAGGAGGGTTTTAAGGTCCTTCAGGAGGGTTTTAAGGTACCTGAGGAGGGTTTTAAGGTACCTGAGGAGGGTTTTGAGGTCCTTGAGGAGGGTTTTAAGGTACCTGAGGAGGGTTTTGAGGTCCTTGAGGAGGGTTTTAAGGTACCTGAGGAGGGTTTTAAGGTACCTGAGGAGGGTTTTGAGGCCCTTGAGGAGGGTTTTAAGGTACCTGAGGAGGGTTTTGAGGCCCTTGAGGAGGGTTTTAAGGTACCTGAGGAGGGTTTTGAGGCCCTTGAGGAGGGTTTTAAGGTACCTGAGGAGGGTTTTAAGGTACCTGAGGAGGGTTTTAAGGTACCTGAGGAGGGTTTTGAGGCCCTTGAGGAGGATTTTAAGGTACCTGAGGAGGGTTTTGAGGCCCTTGAGGAGGGTTTTAAGGTACCTGAGGAGGGTTTTGAGGTCCTTGAGGAGGGTTTTAAGGTACCTGAGGAGGGTTTTGAGGCCCTTGAGGAGGGTTTTAAGGTACCTGAGGAGGGTTTTAAGGTACCTGAGGAGGGTTTTGAGGTCCTTGAGGAGACATGAGCGGTGTGGAGCAGTCTGCGTCTGCAGCTGAAACTCCTCGAGTGTCCTTGAAGAGAAACTGATGAATGCAGCGACACAAACACTGATTAATGACCCACACGGGGGGGGCTGTGTCGTCCTGATGCTGCTGTGTGATTGGTTACTGAGTCAGTGGGCCTGAACGCCTTTAAAATAAAACATCATTTATCTCAAAACACACACAGCTTTCTGGTCCAGTCTTTGCAGGGCCCCTCTCTGGTCCCCAACCTAAACCAGGTTCTACCTCTGAAACCAGGTCCTGACCCTCAAACAGCCCTTTAGACTTGTGGGTCACCACAGGTAGAGTGGGATCCCAGTTTTTGGACTCCGTAATAAAACTCTCACACACGGGTTAGAGATCAGCATTACCCACCATGCACTCTGGTCGTATGGCAGATACCAGACCCGGGCCCAGTTTCCGCCCAGACCAGATCTGTGATACTGAATGTAGATCTGTGGGGTCCTGGTTCAGGACTCTGCTTTAAGCCCCCCCCCCACCAAGCTCTGGAACAGGGGTCCCTTTAAACAGCCGAGAACAAACTGACCTCAGGTGACGGTGTTTAACGAGGTGTTCTCTCTCTCTCTAGATTTGGTCCACCTCACCTGTCAGTCTGTTGGCTCCGCCCACGAGGACCTGTCGCCGCTGGTTACCAGGATGTTCCGCACACCAGAGTCACATGACCCAGGTAACGCTCTCTCTCTCTCCGTCCCGTAAACTTTCTCTCCTCTCTGACCTCGGCTCTTTGTCTTTAACTCGTTCATCATCTTCTTCTTCTTTGCTTTTAATTATAACACGAACACTCTCACACACACACCTGAGGATTGATGGGTTCAGGTGTAAAGAGATTCATCAGGTGATGAAGGAGGAGAAAAGCTTCTTCGCCAGGTTTCTGTAATATCATAGTATATGATTTGATATTATTCTCATGCGATGAGTCCTCCGTTCCTAAAACTGTTCATCACGGCTGAACTGAAAGCGTCGTACTCGGGTGGAATGCTTCTTTATAAAATGTAGAGAAGAAGAAGCAGGAAGATCAAACAGCCTGAAAGATGAGGTCATCACGTGGCTGTTATTTAAATATTCCTGTCTTTATTACCTGATGTCCCCACAGACAGTTGTTTATCCACGAGTCCCCAGAGTGAACATAAACGTGTGTGTGTGTAAATCTGACGTTTCGTCCCTTCCTGTTTGATCTCACTGCGCCGACATCAGAGCGCTTCAGCGGTCATGTGACGCAGTCTGACGAGCTGGTTCCTGCTGTCCATACGGGATGTCCAGCTGATGAACCCTACCTGCAGGGGGCGGGGTTTACACCTGCAGGGGGCGGGGTTTACACCTGCATGGGGCGTCACGTCCTCCATCTTTAAAAACCAGTTCAGATTAGTTTCAGAACCTGGGAATCAAAATCAATAAAAGGTGTGAAGACGTCTTACTGTGCTGAGAATATGAGAACTAGAGGTGGGCAGAGATTATTTTTTTTAATCTAGATTAATCTCACTGAAATCTTGAAATTAATCTAGATTAAAATGGCTCATTTGAATTCTGCCGAAGGCATCAGAATATGTGTGTGAACGGGTTTCAAGCCAGGTGGCGCATTAGACCAGGGGCTCATCTCCTGTTTCCAAAATGCATCACAAACTGCTTGAGAAAGCTGTTCTACTATGATAATTGGTGATGAAAATAAATCATGTTCAGTAAGATGTACTTGTGTGTAGCCTGTGATGTGCTTTGCGTTTAGGTGGTAGGCTACTTGAGACTGGAAGAACTCCTACAGTAAACTAATTCCGCATTGCACAAGGTGCAAACAACCTTAGTCTTGTTGAATTTTCCATCGGGAAGCTTCTGAAAAGTAAATTTTCCCAGAAGCAAACCCGGCGGCTTCAGAAATGTTCGTACACAAAGTGCTGTCCAACAGCTGTCTGTGGACGTGTTGCTACAGTTAGTGTGAGGAAATACCGCACAATGCGTTTTTTAATCAGCCGGCGTATCAATAACTAACCTGGCTGGTTGTAAACAAACAGCTGGCCGAGCGAGGTTGGAACCGGAACGCCGTCAACTCGGGTGTGACGTCATTCCCAGCTCCGCCCTCGAGGTAAATGGAACGCAGCAACAGCTGCATCCATGTTAGCACGTCACGTTTGATGTGGTAATTTCACAGCAGGCAGACACACAGGTTCGAAGACTTGTTCTCGCCCCCTACAGTGCGATTCGGCGCTAAAATATCAAGGTGAAAGTCATCATAGCTGCGTAGTATAGACCCAGCTCCCAACCCGACTTTGAAAGAGATTAACGGCGATATTTTTTTTATCGCCCGATAAGAGTCTCACGTTAACGCAGCACGTTAACGCTGATAACGGCCCAGCACTAATGAAAACACTTATTAATTAATAGAAACACTTATTAAAGGTACAACAGGTACATCAGCACCTGCAGGGGGCCGGGCTAATACCTCTGACAACAGCTGCTTGATTGATGTGAAATGTTTGTGTTAATAAAGCAGGTAAATAACTGGACACCTACCCGTCTGTCTGCCTGTCTCTCTGCAGAGGACCGCCCTTCCGTCCTCTGGTGTCTCTACTTCAACATGGCCGACGGTTCGGGGCTGGAGGTCGAAGGTCACGATCTCCCGTCTAACGTGTACGTGTGCTCTGGACCGGACGGCGATCTGGGACACGAGCACGCCGTCCGACAGGTGAGACTCTCACACACCTGGCAGAGCGCTGCGCTCACTGCTGATTGGCTGCTACTGGTTGCCATAGTTACACAGGATCTGTTGACGTGACGTGAATATGTTTTAAAGAATGTAATCCTGTAACTGACCCTGGAACAGTTTAAGCAGCTGTACGGCGTCTGAGCTTCACCTCCTTCTGTTCAGGCCCAGGCCATCTTCCAGAAGGTCCTCCCTGAGGAGGAGTTCTGTCCTCCTGCTCCCAACCCTGAAGACATCATCTACGATGGAGACAACACCTCCTCCTCCGCCACGGGAGAGGAGGAGGAGGAGGGAGCTGGAGAGGAAGAGGCGAAGGAGGAGGAGGAGGAGGAGGAGGCGAAGGAGGTGCCAGAGGAGCAGCAGATCTTTCAGCCTGAGGAGTAACGGATAGAAACTTTCCAAACAAACAAACCTTCCACAGAAGCCAAAAGCTCCTGCAGTGCATTGTGGGTTAAAGTTGCCTTCATTGATCGTCTTTTATAATTTGTCTCAGTTCAGCTTCTGTCGTATTTAAATCTGTGAAACATTAAAGTGTCAACGTGAACTCTGCTGTCCTCTCCGTTTATTCATCACTATTCAAACAAGAAGGTCTGGCGGAGTTCGGAGATGTGGGCGGAGCTTGGACCTGTGGGCGGGTTCGGATCTGTGGGCGGAGCTTGGACATGTGGGCGGGGGTTCGGGGCTGTGGGCGGGGTTTGGGCCTGTGGGCGGGGTTCGGAGCTGTCTGCTTGGGTTCCCTCTGGGTGGTCCGGTCTCCCCGGACAGTAGCTGTCCTCAGCTGTCCCGGTACCTCAGGTTGTCCACAAGAATTTCAAAGCTGTTTCAGGAGAGTATCACATTTTTCTGTCCAGAGTTACACATTTAATTAAAGCTGATGTTTGCCGAGCTGTACTGATTTATACCAGCTCCTCCTGCAGGTTGTGGATCGAGCCTCTGGACCGGTGTAGGTTTAGTCAGAACCAGGACCTGTCTTACTGAAGTTCTTAATATTTGCAGAGATCAGCTTCAGGACAGACAGCAGCTGTTTCTCTGACCTCTGTTGTTTATTGAAAAGCTCCATCGAGGTCTCAGCAGGACTCTTCTGCCGTCTGTCAGAGTCCAGTTGAAGGGTTAGAGGCGTCTAGGTTTCAGGTCACTGACAGAATATAAAATCAGGAGATTTTAATGACGTGAATGACGGTCTGAGCCGAGAATCACACAGAACCAAGCCAGAACCAGTTGGGTGAGGTTACAACCTGTTCACACACGAACCAGTCTGATAAATATATTGAAATTATTTTTAAAACTCTGCAGTGCCCCTTTAAAGGTCGTGAGATCTCTGTTGAATGTTTCTGTAGAGACGGCGTGCTGACGAACATCAGAGTGAGCTTCACGCCACGTTATTCTGAGACAACTGGAGTTGATTTGATGACCTCCAGTAACCTCTCAGCTCATCCTACTGATCGGCGTACGGCGTGCTGAAGACGTGACGTGAAGACCCCTGATTGGTCCTGATGTTCCTGTGAAGGCGTGGTCTCGCTGCGTCCAGACTGCAACTTTTACAAGCAGGAAGTGGATCAGCAGGGAGTCAGACCTCACACTGCTTTTACCCACAATCCCCAGGGAGAGACACTCTGATTATCAAATATATTATTTATGGATTTACAGTCAGGAGTATTTAGTGAGTAGTCGCTGTAGTGTTGTTCTGTCTCACTGAGCGTTGCTGCCTCCTGCTGGTCGACCGTCTGAACTGCAGCTGCTCAGTCTGAGAGGACGTCTGCTGTCTGTGGTTCTGTACTCTGATCCGGTGTATTCCTTCACTTAATCGTAGTTAAGACAAAGGACACGCTCATCGGTATAAGGCTCAAGCCCTCGGCGGCTCAGAGCGCCACCATCAGGGCGCAGGAGGAAGGAGCTGGAGTTTGACACTGAGGTGAATTTTAGCTGCAACACAGAGATGCTTTGTAACAAAGATCAACAAGAACTGTTCTGCCTTCATGAAGTGAAGTTTCACGTTTTGTTTCACAGATCTGAGGGTCTGTCAACATGTTCTGTAAAGATCTCGGCGTCAGACCAAAACTTCTCTTTAACAGGTAAAGTCAGCTTCAGGTCCATCAGAGGAACCTCACTGACCGGTGGACAGGTGCTGTGGAGGACTACGTCCGTCTTATCAGACAGCCCCCTTCACATGCTGGTTCTGGTCCCCCCTCCTGGCACCTGTAAGAGCAACAGATTAGGGCTCACCACCACTCCCTTCTAAACTCTGAACTCAGGCCAGGAGCTAGATAACAGTAATGGTGTTGTTTACAGTGTTTCATCGTGTTTACGCTGGTTCGCTGTGTTTCATGATTGTTTACAGTGTTTTATGATCTTTCACAATGGTTCATGATGTTTCACGATGTTCCATGATGTTTTATAGTGTTTCATGATGGTTCACAATGTTTCAAAATGTTTCACGATGATTCACAGTGTTTCAGGAAGTTTCATGATAGTTTACAATGTTTCACAATGTTTCATGATGGTTCAAAATGTTTCACAATGTTTCACAACGGTTCATGATGTTTCACAGTGTTTTTTGATGTTTCACAATGGTTTACAGTGTTACACGATGGTTCATGATGGTTCACAGTGTTTTACGATGTTTCATGATAGTTTACGATGTTTCACAATGTTTCATGATGGTTCAAAATGTTTCACAATGTTTCACAATGTTTCATGATGATTCACAGTGTTACACGATGTTTCATGATAGTTTACGATGTTTCACAATGTTTCATGATGATTCACAATGTTTCAAGATGTTTCATGATGGTTCACAGTGTTACACGATGGTTCATGATGGTTTACAATGTTTCACAATGATTCACAATGTTTCAAGATGTTTCACGATGGTTCACAGTGTTACACGATGGTTCTTGATGGTTCACAGTGTTTTACGATGTTTCATGATAGTTTACGATGTTTCACAATGTTTCATGATGGTTCACAATGTTTCAAGATGTTTCATGATGGTTCACAGTGTTACACGATGGTTCATGATGGTTTACAATGTTTCACAATGTTTCAAGATGTTTCAAGATGTTTCACAATGTTTCAAGATGTTTCATGATGGTTCACAGTGTTACACGGTGGTTCATGATGGTTTACAATGTTTCACAATGATTCACAATGTTTCAAGATGTTTCACGATGGTTCACAGTGTTACACGATGGTTCTTGATGGTTCACAGTGTTTTTTGATGTTTCATGATGGTTCACGATGTTTCACAACGTGTCATGATGGTTCAAAGTGTTTCACGATGTTCCATGATGTTTTGCGTGCAGAGGGGGCCGGGCCACAGTAAAGCAGATTACCTGACATGTTTACTGCTGCTGGACTTTAAATTCTGATAAACTAAGTGAGCTCGTAAATCTGACATCATTAATCTTTATTGAACAGGTGGGTAGGCGACATTTGATCCACATGTTTTTTAACTATTGATTATTGAGATTTATTTAAAGTTTGATTGGCTGCTCTAATAATAAAAATCTTGTAACCAATAGTTTATTAATATTTTAATCAGCTTCATCATTTCAAAGGAGAAAAAATCTCTTTCAGGATGTTTTTTAATTTAAATATTGTGTCAACACTTCGCCTCGTTGCAGAGACGCCGTTCATGATTATCAGCTGCTGTATTGATAATGAGTCATTAGTTATTTTCAGCTCAATAAAAGCTGATCTCAGATCAGATTCAGAGTCTCAGAGGACAACAGTCAGTTTGTAACTTCAGATTTAACCAAACAGACCTGACGTCTGCCGCAGGTGAACTAACTCAGGTGAGTCTGGTTCTTTTTTTTACCTGAAGGTCCCATCACATCTCATGGTTTTTGTTCTAATTTAAACTTGTTTGAATATTTCATTCTTTAGAAAGTGATTAGTTTTCAGACTATTGATTATAGAAACACTAATGAGGCTGGTGTCTGTTGGAGTGAAAATAAATCTGGGTTAAAGGACGACATCACAGAACGTTCAGGTTCAGATGAACTCTGGAACCGGGTTCCTTTCTGTATTGGTTCTGTTCATACTGGACTGAACAAGTCAGAACATGTTCCTGATCCACAGTCCTCCTCCTGTGGATCAGTATAGTCTAAAGATTAAGTTCATCTGACATTAATCTGAAATTATCTGATCAGATTAGTCTGACATTATTATGAAATTAATCTGAAGTTATTGTGAAGATAATCTGAGGTTAATCTGAAGTTAATCCAACATTAATATAAAGTTAACTGATCAGATCAGTCTGACATTATTCTGACGTTAATCTGAGGTTAATCTGAAGTTATTCTGAAGATAATCCGACATTAATCTGAGGTAAGGGTGTACGACAACCAGAACCTTGATCAGCACTGAGCTGTAAAAATGTTCTGTGTCCAGTCCCTGATAGTGTTCAGACAGTGTAGGAGCCCAGATAATCCAGAGGCCTCCCTGGGTTTGAAAGACAGACTTGGATGTCGTCAGCATATCTGTGATCTGTGAACATAGACATAAAGAGAATAACAGGGGCCCCAGCTGTCAGGATGAAACGCCTGTCGTCTCTGGAGCTTCTCCTCAGCGGCGTGTCCTCTCTTCTTCTGGTCTGTTGTGTCGGACTGATCGTGGTTTCCTGGATCAGCCTGACGTCTCAAGGTAAACGCAGACTCTGGGTTTGAGGAGCTGATCAGGTGTCAGCAGATATTATTGTCATGTTGTTGTTGTTTGTGTGCCGAGACGGCGAGGAACCAGCGGTGCTGACGGGTCGGATGGTGATCACGCAAGGAGCCGTTTTCTCCGATGAGCTGAACAACTCCAGCAGTCTGCGCTTCAAAGCTCTGGCCTTCGACGTCCAAACCCTGGTGAGACCACAGGCTTTTAATTTGAAAGTAACAGGTAGCTCTAACTTCCAGCAACTGGTTATATCGTCAGCTTTTACTGTGAAAGTCAGCAGGGGAAGTGGCAGAGTACTGATGGGCGGGATATTTACAGCCGGGTGTATTTATGAGTAACGAACCCCCCAACCTGTACGAGAGCATTCAGCGGAGGTGTTGGTGGATTCAAGTCCAAAGCTTCACCTCTTACTGCAAAGTATTTTACTTTTTAACTAAAAGTACGTACCATAAAGTACACACTATGAAGTATACCGGCCAAGTACATAAACTAAACGTACGTACCATAAAGTACACACTATGAAGTATACCAGCCAAGTACATAAACTAAAAGTACGTACCATAAAGTACACACTATGAAGTATACCGGCCAAGTACATAAACTAAACGTACGTACCATAAAGTACACACTATGAAGTATACCGGCCAAGTACATAAACTAAACGTACGTACCATAAAGTACACACTATGAAGTATACCGGCCAAGTACATAAACTAAACGTACGTACCATAAAGTACACACTATGAAGTATACCGGCCAAGTACATAAACTAAACGTACGTACCATAAAGGTACACACTATGAAGTATACCGGCCAAGTACATAAACTAAACGTACGTACCATAAAGTACACACTATGAAGTATACCAACCAAGTACATAAACTAAACGTACGTACCATAAAGTACACACTATGAAGTATACCGGCCAAGTACATAAACTAAACGTACGTACCATAAAGTACACACTATGAAGTACACACCAAGGTGCGTACACTGCGCTCCGTAAGTTTGATCAGTACTGATCTGGTCAGTGTTGCCGCATGTGAGTGATGTCACAGTCTTTCTGCAGGTGTCCCCTGATCACTTTCTGACCTCTGATTGGTCGACAGGTATCTGAGGCGTTCAGTCACAGTGAGCTGAGGCGTCTCTTCAAGTCCTGTCAGGTTTTATACTTCAGGTCAGATACCGGATCAATCACTAACTGATCAGTGATCGATTAACTAATCAGCAGCAGATCGTCTGATTTAAACGATGAAACACGTTGATTTGATTCTCTCATTAACAAACGTTCTGATGAATCGATCGATTATCGGACTGTTGAATGTTTATTGATCTGTATGTCCTCAGTCGGGGCAGTGTGGCGGTGACCTTTGACCTCTGGTTCAATCAGCTGATCGATGTGAAGGAGGCAGAGCAGCAGCTGGGGGCGGGGCTTCAGGAAGCCGGGTCTACAGGATTGGTGATCGACAGCAACAGCATCCAGATTACAGGTGATGCTGTGAGGTCACAAGTGATTCTGTGAGGTCACAGGGGACGCTGCGACTGGCAGTGCCTCCCAGTTTGTTTGACTGCAACATTGCTTGGAGTTTGGAGATGCAGCAAGGAGCAGTCTCTGCTGTTCTAATGTGAACCATCGAGTCCAGAAACCGGTTTCTGTTCTGTCTAATGTGAACCATCGAGTCCAGAAACCGGTTTCTGTATATTCTGATGTGAACCATCGAGTCCAGAAACCGGTTTCTGTTCTGTCTGATGTGAACCATCGAGTCCAGAAACCGGTTTCTGTTCTGTCTGATGTGAACCATCGAGTCCAGAAACCGGTTTCTGTTCTGTCTAATGTGAACCATCGAGTCCAGAAACCAGTTTCTGTATATTCTGATGTGAACCATCGAGTCCAGAAACCGGTTTCTGTTCTGTCTGATGTGAACCATCGAGTCCAGAAACCGGTTTCTGTTCTGTCTGATGTGAACCATCGAGTCCAGAAACCGGTTTCTGTATATTCTGATGTGAACCATCGAGTCCAGAAACCGGTTTCTGTTAAGCTAATGTGAACCATCGAGTCCAGAAACCGGTTTCTGTTAAGCTAATGTGAACCATCGAGTCCAGAAACCGGTTTCAGTTAAGCTAATGTGAACCATCAAGTCCAGAAACCGGTTTCTGTTCTGTCTGATGTGAACCATCGAGTCCAGAAACCGGTTTCTGTTCTGTCTGATGTGAACCATCGGGTCCAGAAACCGGTTTCTGTATATTCTGATGTGAACCATTGAGTCCAGAAACCGGTTTCTGTTCTGTCTGATGTGAACCATCGAGTCCAGAAACCGGTTTCTGTTAAGCTAATGTGAACCATCAAGTCCAGAAACCAGTTTCTGTTAAGCTAATGTGAACCATCGAGTCCAGAAACCGGTTTCTGTTCAGTCTGATGTGAACCACCCTTTAGTTTGAATCGTAGTGAAACTAAATATAATTTCTCTGAATGTTTTGCTGCAGAGAAACAAGACGAGACGACAGCTTCTCCGACGAGCGTCACACCTACAGCAGGTGAGGAAGCTTCGTTATAACGGCCGCTCTACGGAGGCTGACGGGGATCAAATAAAGCATCAGTGACATCAGATGAAAGTCACGCTGGTCTCTTTGTGTCCGCAGTCACGTGTCCTCCTCATCAAGCTTCGTGTGCCGATCGATCGATGTGCGTTCTGATCGATCAGTTCTGTGACGGAGTGGACGACTGTCCTGACGGCTCTGATGAGGACGCCGCTCGCTGTGGTCGGTGATGTTTGAATATCTGCTTTAGCTGCCGGAACTAATGATTAATGACAATCAGACAGTTTCAGACAGGAAAGGTGTTACTAATTAACCTTCCTGTGACATCATCAGCAACAGCGTGCGACGGACAGTTTGTGCTGAGCGGGCCGAGCGGGTCGTTCACTTCATCAGGTGACTCAGAGACATACGAGAGCAGCAGATTCTGTCGCTGGATCATCAGGTACATCCCGTCTCTGTGATCAGTACTTTACGTATTCAGGCCAGCTTCACTGATCACGTGACCGTCGCACCAGTAATAACCAATAATCAGTGAAACAGGAAGTTGAACGAAGATTTCCACGTTCTCAGGGTGGACAGAGGCCTTTCTGTTCAGATCAGCTTCCAGCACTTTGAAACAGAAGAAAACATCGACATGCTGAGGCTCTATGAAGGAGTCGGGGAGGACAAACACCTGGCAGGTAACACACACACACAGCTGGCAGGTAACACACAACACACACACACACACACAGCTGGCAGGTAACACACACACAGCTGGCAGGTAACACACACACACCTGGCAGGAAACACACACAACACACACACAACTGGCAGGCAGCACACACACACACCTGGCAGGTAACACACACACACACACACACACACAACTGGGAGGAAACGCAGGTAACACACACACCTGGCAGGTAACACACACACAGCTGACAGGTAACACACACACACAGCTGGCAGGTAACACACACACACCTGGCAGGAAACACACACACACACACACACACACACAACTGGCAGGCAGCACACACACACACCTGGCAGGTAACACACACACACACACACACACACAACTGGCAGGCAGCACACACACACACCTGGCAGGTAACACACACACACACACACACACACACACAGCTGGCAGGTAACACACACACACACACACACACAGCTGGCAGGTAACACACACACAGCTGGCAGGTAACACACACACAGCTGGCAGGAAACACACACACACCTGGCAGGAAACACACACACACACACACACACACACACACACACAACTGGCAGGCAGCACACACACACACCTGGGAGGAAACGCAGGTAACACACACACAGCTGGATGGTAACACACACACACACACAACTGGCAGGTAACACACACACACACACACAACTGGCAGGTATCACACATACACACACAGCTGGCAGGTAACACACACACACCTGGCAGGAAACACACACACACACACAACTGGCAGGCAGCACACACACACACCTGGGAGGAAACGCAGGTAACACACACACACAGCTGGATGGTAACACAGACACACACACACAGCTGGCAGGAAACACACACACCTGGCAGGTAGTACACACACACACACACACACACACACACAGGCCTGAAGTGTTGATAGTGTGTGTGTGTGTCTGTGTTTGTGTGTGTGTATGTTGTAACAATTTAAATATGATTGGCAGCTGAGCTCTCAGGCTCCACCCCTCCTGGGATTGTGTGGTTGCTGACCAACCAATCAACGGTGGAGTTTACGTCTGATGAGGTCAACAACCTGTCAGGGTTCAACGCTACCTACAGCGCCGCCAACACCTCCACTCTCTCAGGTAACTTCACCACACCTGTGAACAGGAAGTGTATCAGGAACACAGGACCCTTCACAGACCTTTTCAGTAAGGGCAGGGATGAAGGGGGGTCGGGGCTGCAGCGACTTACTGCTGCTGTACATGTCAGAGGTCGCACGCCTCTGGAGCAACGAGGGGTTAAGGGTCTAACTCAGGGACACATTGGTGGATGGGTCACAGTGGGGGATTGAACCCGGGTCTGTCACACCAAAGGCAGGCATCTTATCCACTGCGACATCACCACCTACTCAGAGGTCAGACAGGTACAGCTTGGTAAGGGCGTGGAGGGCTTTGTAGCTGAGAAGCAGGATTTCGTAGTTGATGCAGGACTTGATAGGGAGCTGGTGAAGGTGGATGAGGGTTGCGGTGATGTGCTGCCAGGTCTTGGTGCGGGGAAGGACCCCGGTGACTCCCTTAAAGTAGTCCAGTCAGAAGGCTTCTGCCACAGAGTCAGAAAGCGATGGCCGAGTCTAGAGATGTTTGTGAGATGGAAAAGGGCAGATTTTGGTGATTTGATATGAGGCTGGAAAGAGAGGGTGGATGATGGAGAATCCATCAACATCCAGGATGCTGAGTGGATGATTTGGTCCTGAGATAGCGTTGAGTATCATCGGCATAGAAGTGGAAGCTGAGACCATGTTGGGGTGGGGTGGCAAGTAGATGATGAAGAGGTGTATCGAGGAGCTCAGGTGAAGGGGAATCAAAGCTGCGAGACAGTTCAGGTTTATTTAAAGTGTGGTGGGTGGCCAGGGCGTCCGCTGTGGTTGGGGTTTGTTTGGAGGCCAGGTGGGTGGCTAATAGGTTTGGTGGACCAATTGAACTGCTGATTTACTAGGGTTGGGAGTTCGGAAGGGATAGAAGAGAAGACAGCAGGTCCAGGTACTCCAGGAGAGGTGTGGTGCTGGTGGAGCTCATGAGGTCCAATGATGGACCTTTGGTGTGTTCAGACCAGCAGAAGCTGAGCTGCTCCTTTGAGCAGGGCATGTGTTTCTGGAGGCAGCAGCAGGACGATGATGGAGACTGGATTCGAACCAGCAGCCCCACGTTTCCTCCCCTGACCGGCCCGAGTCTCGACCACACGCTCGCCGACGGCTCAGGTGGGTCCAACATGTAACCATGGAAACAGTGTCAATACAGTCTGAACAATATCTGCAGTATTAGTTGTTTGTAGTAATGACAGTAGTATTAGTATTGTTATCAGTGGTATTGATCAGCTGGTGTGAACCTGACAGGTTTCTACATCGTCACTCCTCTAAGTCCCGGCCAATGGCTGAAGAGATTCAGGATCTACAGCCTCCCTCTGACTCCACCCACACCTCCCATGTGCCTGAGCTTCTGGTAAACAACCACAAATAAACATGAAAACATCACCAAATACCACGTAAACATCATCAAATAAACACGTAAACATCTTCAAATAGCACGTAAACAACACCAAATAAACACATAAACATCACCAAATAACACGTGAACAACACCAAATAAACACGTAAACAACACCAAATAAACACGTAAACAACACCAAATAAACACATAAACATCACCAAATAAACACGTAAACAACACCAAATAAACACGTAAACAACACCAAATAAACACGTAAACAACACCAAATAAACACGTAAACATCACCAAATAAACACATAAACATCACCATATAACACGTAAACAATGCCAAATAAACACGTAAACAACACCAAATAAACATGTAAACAACACCAAATAAACACATAAACATCACCAAATAAACACGTAAACAACACCAAATAAACATGTAAACAACACCAAATAAACACATAAACATCACCAAATAAACATGTAAACAACACCAAATAAACACGTAAACAACACCAAATAAACACGTAAACAACACCAAATAAACATGTAAACAACACCAAATAAACACGTAAACAACACCAAATAAACACATAAACATCACCAAATAAACACATAAACATCACCAAATAAACACGTAAACAACACCAAATAAACATGTAAACAACACCAAATAAACACGTAAACAACACCAAATAAACACGTAAACAACACCAAATAAACACGTAAACAACACCAAATAAACACGTAAACAACACCAAATAAACGTAAACATCACCAAATCAACACGTAAACAACACCAAATAAACATGTAAACAACACCAAATAAACGTAAACATCACCAAATCAACACGTAAACAATGCCAAATAAACACGTAAACAACACCAAATAAACACATAAACATCACCAAATCAACACGTAAACAACACCAAATAAACATGTAAACAACACCAAATAAACACATAAACATCACCAAATAACACGTAAACAATGCCAAATAAACACGTTAACAACACCAAATAAACACGTAAACATCACCAAATCAACACGTAAACAACACCAAATAAACATGTAAACAACACCAAATAAACACATAAACATCACCAAATAACACGTAAACAATGCCAAATAAACACGTTAACAACACCAAATAAACATTCATCTTTGTGATCAGGGACAACAAATGAAAATAAGCTTGCTGAGGTAACTCTGGCTCATTTACAGTTATTTTACTGTTAATTAATGAGCACTGTCCCTGTCAAATAAACAAATAAAGTAATTGAAAATAATGAAAACAACAGCAAATAAACAACAGGAGAATAAATACGTTAACAGCAAAAAATAAGACAAGATAAAAGATAAAAACAGTGACTGTCAGAGTAATAAACAACAGGAACATGAACAATTAATACAACAGAAGATAAAAAGTAAACATGGAAAACAAAAACATGTAAACAAATGAGTTAGAGGTGATTGGATGCAAACACAGAAATACAAAACATAAACAAGTAAACAGGAAGTGGTTGTCCTGCAGGTACCACATGTTCGGAGAAGATGTCCACCATCTCAGAGTGCTGCTGCAGTCTGAAGCCGCCGCTACCGTGGCGTTCCAGAGAGACGGTAACTATGGCGACAACTGGAACTACGGCCAGGTGACCCTCAACGTGACCACGGAGACCACGGTCAGTGACATCACACAGGAAGTCCAGTGACTGATCAGTTTATGATCCTGATCAATCAGCTGATCCTGATTGATCAGTGTGATCAGTAACTGACTGATCAGCAGCTGTGGCTCAGGAGGTAGAGCGGGTTGCCCATTTACCGGAAGGTTTGCGGTTCAATCCCCGGCTCCTCCAGGCTGCATGTCGAAGTGTCCTTGGGTGAGATACTGAACCCTGAGCTGCCCCTGGTGTTCCACCAGTGTGGAACAGTGTGTGACTGGTGAATGCAGATGTAGAGTACAAGCGCTTTGAGTGGTCGCAAAGACAGAAAGGTGCTACACAAATATTTACATCATGTGATCAGTATCTGACATGTGACCTGTGCAGGTGGTGTTTGAAGCTCTGAAAAACGGAGGGATGCTGAACGACATCGCTTTAGATGACATCACACTGACCTCTGATCCCTGTGGCCCCGCCCCCCCTGAACCAACCAATGTCCCGCCTCCATCAACCCCTCCCCCCATGCCAGGTGAGCCCCAGGCCACACCCTTGCTGTGCTATTATTATAGATCGCTAATAATGGCTAAATGACTTTCTGCATAAATAAAAACTAAAACTTGATTAGTTCTTCTCGTTCTGTGGTGACTCTCTCACAAACTCGTTAAAATGTTTAATGTTTAATTTTTAAACACACTAAATTACACAGCACAGCCTGTAACAATGAAACAATACATGTTATTGTTCACACACCTGTGACTCTGCCCCCTCTGCTCTGATTGGTCCAGCTGACTGCGGAGGACCCTTTGACCTCTGGGAGCCAAACTCCACCTTCAGCTCCCCAAATTACCCACAATCCTACGGGAATGAGGCTAAGTGTGAGTACACCTGTCTGTCCAGGCTAAACTAACACCTGTACTCATACCTGTAGTTACACTAACACCTGCACATAGACCTGTTCCTCAGGTCTATGGTCCTCAGGTACATGGTCCTCAGGTCCATTGTCCTTAGGTCCATGTTCTGCAGGTCCGCAGTAGTTAGGACCACAGTCCTCACGTCTACGGTCCTTAGGTCCATGTTCCTCACTTCCATTATCCTCAGGTCCATTGTCCTCAGGTCCATGGTCCTTAGGTCCATGTTCCTCACTTCCATGGTCCTCAGGTCCATGGTCCTCAGGTCCATGGTCCTTAGGTCCATGTTCCTCACTTCCATGGTCCTCAGGTCCATGGTCCACAGGTCCATGGTCCTCAGGTCCATGGTCCTTAGGTCCATGTTCCTCACTTCCATGGTCCTCAGGTCTATGGTCCTCAGGTACATGGTCCTTAGGTCCATGTTTCTCAGGTCTATGGTCCTCAGGTCCATGGTCCTTAGGTCCATGTTCCTCACTTCCATGGTCCTCAGGTCCATTGTCCTCAGGTCCATGGTCCTTAGGTCCATGGTCCTCAGGTCCATGGTCCTCAGGTCCATGGTCCTTAGGTCCATGTTCCTCACTTCCATGGTCCTCAGGTCCATGGTCCACAGGTCCATGGTCCTCAGGTCCATGGTCCTTAGGTCCATGTTCCTCACTTCCATGGTCCTCAGGTCTATGGTCCTCAGGTACATGGTCCTTAGGTCCATGTTCTGCAGGTCCGCAGTAGTTAGGACCACAGTCCTCACGTCTACGGTCCTTAGGTCCATGTTCCTCACTTCCATTATCCTCAGTTCCATTGTCCTCAGGTCCATGGTCCTTAGGTCCATGTTCCTCACTTCCATGGTCCTCAGGTCCATGGTCCTCAGGTCCATGGTCCTTAGGTCCATGTTCCTCACTTCCATGGTCCTCAGGTCCATGGTCCTCAGGTCCATGGTCCTTAGGTCCATGTTCCTCACTTCCATGGTCCTCAGGTCTATGGTCCTCAGGTACATGGTCCTTAGGTCCATGTTCCTCACTTCCATGGTCCTCAGGTCCATTGTCCTCAGGTCCGTGGTCCTTAGGTCCATGGTCCTCAGGTCTATGGTCCTCAGGTACATGGTCCTTAGTTCCATGTTTCTCAGATCCATGTTCCTCAGGTCCGTGTTCCTTAGGTCCAGTGTTGGGCAGCAGCGTCGCTACAAGTAGCGCCGTTACTAGTTTAACTACATTTCTCAGTAGCTTGGTGGCAGCGTCGCTGTTTTCTGAATCAAATAGCTTTTCAGTAACGAAGCTCTTTTATTGACCGAGTAGCGTGGTAGCTTCCACACACGCTACAGTTTCCCAAGCATTTCTGAAGGATCAGTAAGAGACACCACCGCCACACACGGACCTGTATGTGCAGCCGGCAGAAGCGCTTCCTGTGATGGTGACATCACATACCGATCCTTGGGCTGATGTTTGTGACTTTGCTGCAGGGGAATAAAGACACGTGCGACGGAGTGTCTCTCTCTCTCTCTCTCTCGCTCTCTCTCGCTCTCTGCCATGAATGTTTAGGTTGTTTAGGTTGCAATGTTGCCAGAGCACAAAGTCACATATAAACTATAAAAAATATAGAAGTAATTATTAATTAATTAATTAATTAATATGATAATTAAGTTGATTTATACAAACTACAATGGTTCTCCATTTGTTGCATGAGGAAGTACATTTAGCAGCAATCATATTGAGTGTGTGTATATAAATATTTATATATAAATGACCTAACTATAAACTATTAAAAAATTAAAAGTAGCTTAGATGTAACTAAGCTACTTTTGCCACGTTGCTGTAGCTTAGCTTGCTACATTTCACTGGGGGGTAGCTTCTGTGTAGTGAAGCTTCATTTAATGTAGAGTAGCTAGTAGCTTAGCTCACTACATTTTCCAAGTAGCTTGCCCAACACTGCTTAGGTCCATGTTCCTTAGGTCCATGGTCCTCAGGTCCATGGTTCACAGGTCCCGTGTCCTCAGGTCCATGGTCCTCGGGTTTCATGGATCTCAGGTCCATTGTCCTCAGGTCAATGGTCCTCATTGTCAGTCCTTCTATAAAAACCTATGTGGTCTTTAAGATCCCGGACTTGAAGTGAACATGTGCGTTATGTTTACTTAATGTTTGAATCTCATTTTACCCATGATCCTCTGCTGCTGCAGGTCTGTGGACTCTCCACGCCAGTGAAGGTCGGAACATCCAGCTACACTTCCTGGACTTTGAAGTTGAAGCGACCTATGATGTCGTGGAGGTGCGGGACGGGGCGGGGCCAAAGTCCACTTTACTGGGTGAGGACGTGTTTTACCCAGAATTCTTTTCAGTTGCGTCCACAGCAGAATACCTGCTTCAGGTGTGAATGTGTTTTGTTTCCAGCTGTCCTCACTGGCAGGGACGGCCCCGCCCATGACCTCTTCTCAACAACCAATCAGGTGACAGTGTGGTTCTTTACAGACGAATTGGGTCACGGACGAGGATTCAGTGCTAACTTCACCTCCGGGGTCAACCTGGGGTCACCAGGTGAGCTCAGGGTCAAAGGTCAGAGGGTGGAAGCAGTTTGTGTTAAAGTGAACAGCAGGATTATTGATTATTGATTGGTGTTTGTGAACAGCTCCGTGTGCGGTCGGTCAGTTCCAGTGTCAGACAGGAAGTTGTATTCGTGGTGACTATCAGTGTGACAGCAAGGTCGACTGTCCCGACGCCTCTGATGAAGCCGACTGCGGTGAGTTGATCAGGTCATGATCAATACAAGGATCAATACTGATGTCACAGACAGTAACACCACCTTCAAAGTGACTGACCTACACAGGTGTGTGTGCGTTCCAGTTGTGCTGCAGGTGAACAGTTCCAGTCGCCTTCAGTTTCAGCTCATCTCCTCTCTGTTCACTGTGTGTGCTGACAACTGGAACTCTCACCTGTCTGTCTTCACCTGTCAGTACCTGGGATACAGGTAACTTACCTGTCTGTCTTCACCTGTCAATATGTGGGATAAAGTAACTCTCACCTGTCTGTCTTCACCTGTCAGTACCTGGGATACAGGTAACTTACCTGTCTGTCTTCTTTCTCCCTCTGCAGGTCCGGGGAGGCCACACTGCTGCCGGCTCTGCCTCAGGATTCCCCATTTACAACAGTCACAGTCACCAGCGATGGAACACTGGATACCAAGATCAGGTACTGAAGACCAGAACTTGGACCAGTACCAGAAGTGGAAATATAACCAGACAGAAACAGAGCCTTGAAGATAACCGTCAGGAACAAGTGATCAGAACCAGGACCAGAATTGGTCCTGGTTCTAAAACCAGAAGTAGAACCTGAGTTGTACTGAAGAATGGTTGTTTTTTACAGTGAAACGTGCAGCAGTGAGAAAGTGATATCACTGACGTGTGACAACCAACGTGAGTACACTCATAAACACTGTCTGTTAAAACAACACCTGCACTCTATGTGGAGCATAACTGAGCCTCTGCGTGTTTTAGCTTGTGGCGTTCGACAGATCACTAACGGCACGAGGGAGACCAACCAATCAGCAGAGAGGATACCTGGTCAAGGTAAGACTGAATCTGTTTGACCTCTTCCTGTTGATCTTAATAATTTTTTTCAGTCTGACTGTAGTTTGTGTGTTTGTTGTTACCTGGCAGGTGTGGTCAGAGTGGTGGGCGGGGTTGA
Organism: Lepomis macrochirus; assembly: GCA_024633595.2. Classification (NCBI taxonomy): domain Eukaryota; kingdom Metazoa; phylum Chordata; class Actinopteri; order Centrarchiformes; family Centrarchidae; genus Lepomis; species Lepomis macrochirus. The sequence continues at coordinate 559,331 of JALXJV020000021.1, forward strand.
TGCCTTGAGGGGGGCGTGGCCATGGATTGTGTCTTTGCAGTGGAGGGGGCGTCATGTCTGTGGAGCCTCGTTGATTGGCAGAGATTGGCTGCTGACCGCTGCACACTGCGTCTACGGGTAACTGATAACACAAATACTTTACTATATACTATACAGATTTATTTGATATCTGACTCAGACATTTCCTTACTGACCTGCAGGTGAGAAAGTTTTTCAATTTACTTCACTTCACTACTACCACACATGCGTCACTACATGTGTCACTACTACCACACATGTGTCACTACATGTGTCACTACTACCACACATGCGTCACTACATGTGTCACTACTACCACACATGCGTCACTACTACCACGCATGCGTCACTACATGTGTCACTACTACCACGCATGCGTCACTATTACCCCACATGCATCACTGTATGGATCATGACTACCACACGTGTCACTGCATGCGTCACTACTACCATACGTGTCACTACTACCACACATCTAAATAAATACATACTTTGATAGCAGCTGGTGCTGAATCAGATCTCTGTCATGACGGCAACAGTTACTCACATGATCACTTCCTTCTAAGTGATTGTGCCTACAAAATAAAAACCTGAGACAGTTTTTACAATAATGCTTTATTTTGAGCTCAATTGGGAGCTTTTACTTTGAAAAGTTCTGAAAGACATTTAAAAGATTCTGTCCCTTGACACGCCCATCAGAAAACAAACAACAAACTCTCTTGGGGATGCCGAGAAATGATAATAAGTGTCCAGAGGTAACACTGGGACGCACACACTGCAGCATGTGCTTTATTGTGAGCATGTGAAACAGTCTATGCACTACTGACTGAGCTGACTGGGAACCCGAACATGATGACCCCTGCAGCATTAATAACACTTAAATAACATCATAGTGGAGATACTGCAAGATATTCAGCTCTTCCTTAGAACTTAACATAAAACAAAACACGACCCTGAGACACAAATCAGAAACGCGTCTTCATCAGAGGACAAAGAGGCAGAAATGTCTCTGCTCAGCCTCTCATTGGCTGGACGGCTCCAGAGCATTAATGTTACAGCTTACGCTAATGTTCATATCATAAAAACATATCATAAAAAGGACAGAAACTATCAGCCTGTTTGAGAACATCATGAGACAGTAACTCTGTGTTCCAGTTTCATTTCTACAGACGTGAAGTTTAAAAGTTCTCCTGCTCTCATACGAACTTGTTCCACAGGAAGAACGTCCACCTGACGTCGTGGTCGGCTGTTTTCGGTCTTCACTCTCAAAGTGACTTAAACTCTGTGGACATTCAGACTCGACAAGTCGATCGCATCGTCATCAACGGACAATACAACAAACAGACCAAACAGGCCGACATCGCTATGATGCACCTGCAGCAGCCAATCAGCTTCACCGGTCAGTGCCATCGTCATAAAGCATCATGAGCTTTATGTTTTCTAACTAAACACTAGTTTACATGTCAGAGTATCCAGTCAGACATCCTCAGATAATTCAAATAAAAGTGTTCAGGAATAAAAATGACTGAATGAAATTTTGTGCAAATTAAGAGCCCTGAACACGTCCCAACATTTCAAAATAAATCTATAACTGCTTTAAATGATTTTCGATCAAATGAGCGAGGACATTAAAAGAAAGACACGTTTGGATGGAGACTTTCCAGAGAACTTGATCAAGAGTAGCTGTGGTCTGTCACTCAGAGGCAGCTTGTGCGCAGATAATAAATAAAAGCCAGTGAAGATGAACAAACATGATGTCGGTTGTTTGAGTTTAAAGAGCCTCGGCCGATAAACCGTCTAATGTTCCCAGAGCTGGTGCAGCCGGTGTGTTTACCTCCTGAAGGTCAGGACGTCGCAGCAGGAACGAGATGTTTCATCGCAGGATGGGGACGAGACGCTGAGCAGGGTGAGAACCATCAGGACATATTCTGCTGTTAGTGCCTCCTCCTGATAGCACCTCCTCCTTCAGCTAAGCCAAAACGACTGTTAGCCTCTGCTCTTTTACAGAGTGTCCCTTGTGAAGCAGCTAATTCTGCTGGTAGGACCTCCTCCTGGTTTTCCGCTCCAGTTCTTCTCCTCCTGGTTTTCCCCCTCTGGTTTTCTCCTCCTGTTAGCACCTCCACCTGGTGTTCTCCTCCTGTTAGCACCTCCTCCTGGTTTTCTCCACCTGATTTTCTCCTCCTCCTTTTCTCCACCTGGTTTTCCCCTTCTGGTTTTCTCCTCCCGGTTTTCCCCTCCTGATTTTCTCCACCTGGTTTTCTCCTCCTGGTCACCTCCACCTGGTTTTCTCCCCCTGGTTTTCCCCTCCTGGTTTTCTCCACCTGGTTTTCTCCTCCTGGTCACCTCCACCTGGTTTTCCCCCTCTGGTTTTCTCCTCCTGTTAGCACCTCCACCTGGTGTTCTCCTCCTGTTAGCACCTCCTCCTGGTTTTCTCCTCCTCCAGTTCTCCAACTGGTTTTCCCCTCCTGATTTTCTCCACCTGGTTTTCTCCTCCTGGTTTTGTCCTCCAATCCCCCACCTGGTTTTCTCCTCCTGGTTTTTTCCTCCTGGTTTTCTCCTCCTGCTTTTCTGCTCCTGGTTTTCCCCTCCAGATCTTCTCCTCCTGGTTTTCCCCCTCTGGTTTTCTCCTCCTGTTAGCACCTCCACCTAGTGTTCTCCTCCTGTTAGCACCTCCTCCTGGTTTTCTCCTCCTCCAGTTCTCCAACTGGTTTTCCCCTCCTGGTTTTCTCCTCCTGGTTTTCTCCTCCAATCCCCCACCTGGTTTTCTCCTCCTGGTTTTTTCCTCCAGTTCTTCTACTCCTGGTTTTCCCCCTCTGGTTTTCTCCTCCTGGTTTTCTCCTCCTGATTGCACCTCCTCCTGGTTTTCTCCTCCTCCAGTTCTCCAACTGGTTTTCCCCTCCTGGTTTTCTCCTCCTGTTTTTCTGCTCCCGGTTTTCTCCTCCAGTTCATCTCCTGGTTTTCTCCACCTGATGTTCTCCTCCTCCTTTTCTCCTCCTCCTTTTCTCCACCTGGTTTTCCCCTTCTGGTTTTCCCCTCCTGATTTTCTCCACCTGGTTTTCTCCTCCTGGTCACCTCCACCTGGTTTTCTCCCCCTCATTTTCCCCTTCTGGTTTTCTCCACCTGGTTTTCTCCTCCTGGTCACCTCCTCCTGGTTTTCTCCCCCTCGTTTTCCCCTCCTGGTTTTCTCCACCTGGTTTTCTCCTCCTGGTCACCTCCACCTGGTTTTCTCCTCCTGGTTTTCCCCTCGTGGTTCTCCTTCAGTTCCCCTCCTGGTTTTCTCCACCTGGTTTTCTCCTCCTGGTTTTTTCCTCCAGTTCTTCTACTCCTGGTTTTCCCCCTCTGGTTTTTTCCTCCTGATTGCACCTCCTCCTCATTTTCTCCTCCTTGGTTTCTCCACCTGGTTTTATCCTCCTGTTAGCTCCTCCTCCTGGTTTTCTCCTCCTCCAGTTCTCAAACTGGTTTTCCCCTCCTGGTTTTCTTCTCCTGTTTTTCTGCTCCCGGTTTCTCCTCCAGTTCGTCTCCTGGTTTTCTCCACCTGGTTTTCCCCTTCTGGTTTTCTCCTCCCGGTTTTCCCCTTCTGGTTTTCTCCTCCTGGTTTTCCCCTCCTGATTTTCTCCACCTGGTTTTCTCCTCCTGGTCACCTCCACCTGGTTTTCTCCCCCTCGTTTTCCCCTCCTGGTTTTCTCCTCCTGGTCACCTCCACCTGGTTTTCTCCCCCTTGTTTTCCCCTCCTGGTTTTCTCCACCTGGTTTTCTCCTCCTGGTCACCTCCCCCTCGTTTTCCCCTCCTGGTTTTCTCCTCTTCGTTTTCTCCTCCTGTTTTTCTTCTCCAGTTCTCCTCCTGGATTTCCCCTCCTGGTTTTCTCCTCCTCCTTTTCTCCACCTGGTTTTCCCCTTCTGGTTTTCTCCACCTGATTTTCTCCTCCTGGTCACCTCCACCTGGTTTTCCCTTCCTGGTTTTCTCCACTCTGTTTTCTCCTCCAGTTCTCCTGGTTTTCCCCTCCTGGTTTTCTCCTCCTGGTTTTCCCCTTGGGTTTCCCCTAGTTCTTCTCCTGGTTTTCCCTGGGTTTCTCCTCCTGGTTTTCTCCACCTGGTTTTCCTCCTGATTTTCCTGGTTTTCTCCATCTGATTTTCTCCTCCTGGTTTTCTTCTCCGGTTCCACCTGGGTTTCTCCTGGTTTTCTCCTCCTGGTTTTCTCCACCTGGTTTTCCTCCTGGTTTCCCTCCTCCAGTTTTCTCCCCTGGTTTCTCCTCCAGTTCTTCTCGGTTTTCCCCTCGGTTTTCTCCGGTTTCTCCTGGTTTTCTCCTCCTGTTTCTTCTCCAGTTTCTCTCCTGGTTTCCTCCTCCTGGTTTTCTCCTCCTCGTTTTCTCCACCTGGTTTCTCCTTCTGGGTTTCTCCACTGTTTTCTCCTCCTGGTTACCTCCACCTGGTTTTCCCTTCCTGGTTTTCTCCACCCTGTTTCTCCTCCAGTTCTCCTGGTTTTCCTCCTGGTTTTCTCCTCCTGGTTTTCCCGTTGGTTTCCCACAGTTCTTCTCCTGGTTTTCCTCCTGGTTTCTCCTCCTGGTTTTCTCCACCTGGTTTTCTCCACCTGGTTTTCCCTCCTGGTTTTCTCCATCTGGTTTTCTCCTCCGGTTTCTTCTCCCAGTTCTCCACCTGGATTTCCCCCTGGTTTCTCCTCCTTCTTTTCTCCACCTGGTTTTCCTTCTGGTTTCCTCCGGTTTCCCCCTGGTTTTCTCCACGGTTTCTCCTCCGGTTTTCCCCGTTGGTTCCCCTTCAGTTCTTCTCCTGGTTTCCCCTGGTTTTCTCCTGGTTTTCTCCTGTTTTCTGCTCCGGTTTTCTCCTCCAGTTCGTCTCCTGGTTTTCTCCTCCTCCAGTTCTCCACTGGTTTTCCCTCCTGGTTTTCTCTTTCTGTTTTCTGCTCGGTTTTCTCCTCCAGTTCGTCTCCTGGTTTCTCCACCTGTTTTCCCTCTGGTTTCTCCACCTGGTTTCTCCTCCTGTTCTCCACCTGATTTTCCCTCCTGGTTTCTCCACCTGATTTTCTCCTCCTGGTTTCATCTCCTGGTTTCTCCTCCTGGTTTTCTTCTCCAATTCTCCACCTGGTTTTCCCCTCCTGGTTTTCTCCTCCTGGTTTTCCGCTCCAGTTCTTCTCCTCCTGGTTTTCCCCCTCTGGTTTTCTCCTCCTGCTTTTCTCCTCCTGTTAGCACCTCCTCCTGGTTTTCCCTTCCTGGTTTTCTCCACCCTGTTTTCTCCTCCAGTTCTCCTGGTTTTCCCCTCCTGGTTTTCTCCTCCTGGTTTTCCCCTCGTGGTTCCCCTACAGTTCTTCTCCTGGTTTTCCCCCTCTGGTTTTCTCCTCCTGGTTTTCTCCACCTGGTTTTCTCCACCTGATTTTTCCCTCCTGGTTTTCTCCATCTGATTTTCTCCTCCTGGTTTTCTTCTCCAGTTCTCCACCTGGATTTCCCCTCCTGTTTTCTCCTCCTTCTTTTCTCCACCTGGTTTTCCCCTTCTGGTTTTCTCCTCCCGGTTTTCCCCTCCTGATTTTCTCCACCTGGTTTTCTCCTCCAGTTCTCCTCCTGGTTTTCCCCTCGTGGTTCCCCTTCAGTTCTTCTCCTGGTTTTCCCCCTCTGGTTTTCTCCTCCTGGTTTTCTCCTCCTGTTTTTCTGCTCCCGGTTTTCTCCTCCAGTTCATCTCCTGGTTTTCTCCTCCTCCAGTTCTCCAACTGGTTTTCCCCTCCTGGTTTTCTCTTTCTGTTTTTCTGCTCCCGGTTTTCTCCTCCAGTTCGTCTCCTGGTTTTCTCCACCTGGTTTCCCCTCCTGGTTTACTCCACCTGGTTTTCTCCTCCTGTTCTCCACCTGATTTTTCCCTCCTGGTTTTCTCCACCTGATTTTCTCCTCCTGGTTTTCATCTCCTGGTTTTCTCCTCCTGGTTTTCTTCTCCAATTCTCCACCTGGTTTTCCGCTCCAGTTCTTCTCCTCCTGGTTTTCCCCCTCTGGTTTTCTCCTCCTGCTTTTCTCCTCCTGTTAGCACCTCCTCCTGGTTTTCTCCTCCTCCAGTTGTCCAACTGGTTTTCCCCTCCTGGTTTTCTCCTCCTGATTGCACCTCCTCCTCGTTTTCTCTTCCTTGTTTTCTCCTCCTCTTAGCACCTCCTCCAGGTTTTCTCCTCCTCCAGTTCTCCAACTGGTTTTCCCCTCCTGGTTTTCTCCTCCTGTTTTTCTGCTCCCGGTTTTCTCCTCCAGTTCGTCTCCTCCTTTTCTCCACCTGGTTTTCCCCTTCTGGTTTTCTCCTTCTGGTTTTCCCCTCCTGATTTTCTCCACCTGGTTTTCTCTTCCTGGTCACCTCCACCTGGTTTTCTCCCCCTCGTTTTCCCCTCCAGGTTTTCTCCACCTGGTTTTCTCCTCCTGGTCACCTCCACCTGGTTTTCCCCTCCTGGTTTTCTCCACCCTGTTTTCTCCTCCAGTTCTCCTCCTGGTTTTCCCCTCCTGGTTCCCCTCCAGTTCTTCTCCTGGTTTTCCCCCTCTGATTTTCTCCTCCTGGTTTTCTCCTCTTCGTTTTCTCCTCCTGTTTTTCTGCTCCGGGTTTTCTGCTCCAGTTCATCTCCTGGTTTTCCCCCTCTGGTTTTCTCCTCCTGGTTTTCTCCTCCTTTTCTCCACCTGGATTTCCCCTCCTGGTTTTCTCCTCCTGATTTTCTCCACCTGGTTTTCCCCTTCTTGTTTTCTCCTCCTGGTCACCTCCACCTGGTTTTCTCCACCCTGTTTTCTCCTCCAGTTCTCCACCTGGTTTTCCCCTCCTGGTGACCTCCTCCCGTGTCTCCCTCAGGTTCTCCCACAAATGTTCTCCAGGAGGCTGAGGTTCCTGTAGTGGTTCAGGATCAGTGTCAGTTTCAGTTACCTGAGTACACCATCACCTCCAACATGCTGTGTGCGGGATACCCAGAGGGAGGGGTCGACTCCTGTCAGGTAACTGTTCACCTGGACTCACCTGGAGTCAGCAGTCCACCTAGCCTCAGACTCTGATCTGGTTCTGGTCCTGGAACATATTGTTTGGTTTGTAATGTGTTAATAAAGTTTGAACGTTTTGTTACCAGGGTGATTCTGGAGGCCCACTGATGTGTCTGGACGACGGAAGTTGGACTGTGATTGGTCAGTCACACACACACACACACACACACACACACACACACACACACACAGGGTGACACCTGGTGCAGGTGAGGTCTGATGTGTTCTGGTTCCTGTGCAGGTGTGACATCGTTTGGGAAAGGCTGCGGGCGTCCTCAGAGACCTGGAGTCTACGCCCGGGTTTCTGCCTTCACCTCCTGGATTGCTCAGACCAGACGCTCCTCCTCCTCCTCCTCAAACTGAGTAATGACATGACCACAGGGTGACCAGACGTCCCAAAAAATCCGGGACAGTCCCAAATTACGAGCAGTTGTCCCGACCCCTTTCCGGTTTGTCCCAAAAATTAGACGTGCCATGAGCTTTGATTCTAGCATAATTAAACATTAAATAGTGATCGTTGTGTCGTTCTCTTGCTCCAGCAGGGCTCCAGGTTTTCTGTACTTTCTTATCTGTACTGTGTCAGCAGCGTTGTTACAGCCACAAAGTCACACTCGTCGAGCTCTTTGCCCCCGTTTGTTTTCTTGTTGTTAGCGGAAGTTACAGTGGCGAGGAAAGGGAAAGTGACGCTTCAGGCAGCCGCTGCGGAGAGATCTGACACCGATGACATGAATAAAATAAATATAATTAGGTAAAAGATCCTGACTCACCTGCTGTTACGTATCCACAGTCGTGTTTTTCCTAGTAAGAGACAGGTGACATCAAGAACAAAAATAATACATTTTTAGTGTTGTGTTTTGGTTTCCATGTGTGTTAATCTTTATTGACACTCAATGTACCAGTAGCATTGCACCCCCTCTCCCCCACCCCATCTGGTCACTCTACATGAAAAGCTGGAAAATGATGTCACACAATTCTGCACCAATCAGAATGTAGTAACATTTGAAAGAGATGACAGTTGATTCTTTGTCAAATCAAATGTGATCAGCCCCCCCCCAAGTAGTGATTAACTCTTTCAGTGTAAAAAAACAAAACAAAAAGTTAATTTAACTGAATAAAGTTGAACTTTTGTTCAGCCTCAGCTATAATAAGTCGGAACTCATCAAGTTAAAGGAGTCTGATTATTAAAATATTTGAATTTATCAGCTGTTGCTGTTGGTCAGGTGATAAAGAAACTTACTGACAGCTGGCATCAAGGAGACCGGAGGGACACCTGAACACCAAAGATACCTGTCAAGAGATCAGAAAAAGCAGCAGCGCCCCCACCAGGTGTGAGGACACATTAACACCTTTAATGCTCGCTGAGATCAGCCGTAACGTCTACTCCCCCTGCAAAGGACCGCCCACTGCAGGGTCCACAGCAGGTGTGAGAGAGTCCTGCTGAGAGTGAATGTGAGTAAAGCTGCTGGGCCTCATGCAGCAACAAGTGCTCCAACCTGAACCACAACAAAGGTCGTATTAACCAGCCTCCTGGAGCTGGAGGAGGAGCTGAAGAGGAGCTGAAGAGGAGCTGAGGGGCAGGAGGAGGAGCTGAGGGGGAGTTGAGGAGGAGCAGGTGAACCAGAGGTGAATCAGCTCCAGAGAACCCAACATGGTCGTCTCACATCTCCACCCAGCTGATCTCTGAACAGCTGATCTGACACACGGACAGGAGTCGGTGGATTTGTAAATCAGATAAATAAATCAGATGTTCAGAGATTTACAGGTTTATCAAAATAAAGTTTTTTCATGGATTTAATAAAAATGTGTTTCCAGATGAATGCCTCCTGATGAGATCAAAGATATTTGAATAAATCCTGTAACATCTTTTGAGACATCAGAAACAGCGTCTGAGATCCTGAAGGACAGGGCGAACAGGCTGGGCGGGTTCTGGGTCAAGAGATGGCGCCTCCAGAGCAGAGCCCTGTAGAGAGGCAGTAGCGTCAGTCCAAAATACCTGGGGCGAGTTCAGTGCAGACAAAACGTAGCAAACGGAAAACGGCGGTCGCCTGAACACCCCACTGTGAACGCAAGCGCACTGAATTTTCCCACCTTTTTAACGCCGTTGTGTTTACAAACCTGTGGCAGCTGATTGGGTAACACCTGAGACACGCCCACCAAACGGGAGCAAACGTACCTCGAAGCCGTTTGCAGAACGTTGTGCAACGCTGCAAGGAAACATGTTCAATCAGAAAATGTTGCAAACCGCTGCAAAACGTTTTGAGATTGAAGTCGCCCCTGATCGTCACGTGGCAGATATTTCCCAGAAGTCCCAGACAGGCACTTTTTGGATTTTCAATACATGCGCTGATGTGCAGGTTTGTTCGGCACGCTGAGACATGAGACGCATGTTTCCTCCAATCACCTGCCTTGTTGACATGTTTTTGGCTAACCTCACATCGGAAAGACAACGTTTGAATTTCAGATCAGACTCTAACGTCCTTCAGTAATCTCAGGTGATCTGATCTTTCTGACTTCAGATGGGACGGACAGGTGACAGTTATTCATTTAGCTTTCTGACCCCAAACATGCTAATCTAGCATTTTACTACTTTAACCAAAAACATATTAATATCTTTCTCTCCAAACAAACTGATGTGAAGGCTGATGTGAATATACAAATAAACTGGTTACTGCTTATTTTAACTGATGAAAAATGAGCTCAGCTCAGAGTTTGATCAAATATCTTTACTGTGATGAAGAGGAGAAGAAACGCTGAGGAAGGACTGTGGGGAGTTGGGGCGTCTGACGTCATGTTGGTCCGTGCGATTTGTTGATTTTTATTGTTTCTTTATCAATATGAGTGACGTCAGATCCGATTGGATCCAGCAGGAGGCGGAAGTGATCCAGAACGGACTCAAACCACCAGAAGAAGAAGAAGAAGAAGAGATATCGTGGAAAACCATTTCTGTTTCAGTCTGGTTCTACTAACAGCTGATGGACCGGGTCTGAGAGAGACCCGGACCCAGAGCGGAGCCGGGTCAGCGTTAAGATCAAGGAGGAAAAAAAGAAGGAGAAGAAGAAGAAGAAGTGGGTCATCATCGTCCCGGAAGTGACAGAGTGAGCCCTCGGCAGGCTAACCGGCGTTAGCAGGTGTTAGCAGCTGTTAGCAGCTGTTAGCAGGTACAAACACAAACAGCTGTTTACTTTATTAATGTTTTTATTGTTCATTTATTATCAGACGGGTGACGTCACGCTAACAGCCCGGAGCTGCCTGTTAGCTGTTAGCAGTTAGCTGATTATTGAGCAGCTCGTCACAGCCCGTTCAGAAGTCCCTTTGAAAAACTGCTGATTTAAGAGGCCGCAGCTGGAAGCTTCTAGATCTGCCGCAGAGAAGCAAACAGCCGCGGACTGAGCTAAACTGCTGCGGTTACATGACAATAAGAGACGAAGAAGAAGTAAAATAGTTATTAAAATAAAGAAATAAAGAGTTTAGTGACAGACGCTCAGTTGGTTTAACTTCCCTTTAACACTGCACAGCCGCACTGAAGTCTGGTTTCCTCTGTGGACAAGCTGATGCTACTCTGATAGATGCTAACATGCTAACAACAACATTAGGGCCCCAGACAGTGGCCCTCAGGAGCAGGACCAGCTCCTGACTTTAACTTCACTTTGTGTCACAGAGCTTCAGAATGAGCAGCAGAGGAGCAGCTGGAGACCCCAGAGAGCAGGAGGAGGAGGAGGAGGACTTCTACGACTGCCAGGAGAGTCTGGAACCTCCGGCCCCAAGAGAGGAGGAGGAGGAGGAGGAGGAGGCCCGGCAGGACGAAGGAGGGACGGAGGACTTTCACACTAAAACTGACAGACTGACTCACAGAGGAGACGTCACAGAGACTGAGGGAGGAGGAGGGCAGGAGGAGGCGCAGGGCGACAGGCTGCAGGAGGAGGCGCAGGGCGACGGGCTGCAGAAGGAGGCGCAGGGCGACGGGCTGCAGGAGGAGGCGCAGGGCGACGGGCTGCAGGAGGAGGCGCAAGGCGACGGGCTGCAGGAGGAGGCGCAGGGCGACGGGCTGCAGGAGGAGGCGCAGGGCACGGGCTGCAGGAGGAGGACTCAGATTCAGAGATGAAGGAGGAAAGGAGCCAGGAGGTGGAGTTTGACGATGACTACCTGAGGGAGGTGGAGAAGGAGCTGACAGAGGAGGAGAAGGAGGTAACTCCGTCACTTGGTGGATTAGAAACGTTTCTTGTGCCGGTTTCAGACCAAACGCGATTTTCCGCCTCGCAGCGCTTTCCTCGCGCGAGTACATTCGCTGCAAATGTTCACACACAACGCAGGAAGGCGATTTTAACGCCATGAGGTGAATAAACACAACTCGCCATTACTCCAGCTGTGTGAACCCAAAGGAAACATTTTGTGGTGATTTAATATCAATAAACGGATCAAACTGGTGCTGAAATAACCACAACATGATGCAGATTTGTTAAACATTTGAATTCATGCTTTGTCAGGTCTGTCAGCAAGACAGCAGGGGCCGGATTACAGAAACTTCTCTGATCCTGAAACTGCTCGGTAACCATGGTGATAAGGGTTAGGAACTGATTTAGGAAAAAGGCCATTACAGATTAACAGTTCCTGACTCTACCCAAGCGTTATGTGGATTATTTCTCGACGGTGGTTACCAACAAAGTCATCTTAATTGAAGTTCAATTGTTGTTTTTGCTCCATTTTCAGTTTGTTTCATTAAAAAAACAGTGATGAAAATCAGTTTAGCTCGGCGACGAGAGAAAAGCGTCATCGGTTGCTAGGTAACAGACATAAAAGTTGATAACCGATGTTGGATTGCGTATTTAGGATTTCTTAACCTGAGATAAGACGGATGAAGTCAGATAAGACAGGATTCCTAAAGTTCGTTAGGATTTGCTGCTTCTGTGAGACCAAACTGAGAAAAATCCTATCTGGACTCTTCCTGTCTGAACTTTAGACCTAAGAGAGGAAACTTTCTGTAATACGGCCCCTGGACAACAACTTCTAAAGTGTTTGTTTTCTGAATGGAGTTTGGATCGATCAGGGCTGTGCTATGCTAACTTGGTCACAGTAAAGTACAACGACAGCTGGAATAAAGTTACAGACACGTGTTTTCTGAACTCACCAGGTAGTTCAGCCTCCTCGCTTTCTTTTCTCCAAGTAACGTCCAGCTTTGTCCGGTTTTATATAAATATGAAGTCGTAGTCCGACAGAGCTAACGACGCTAACAACAACACGTGATGTGCACGAAGCTGCTGAGAAGCTCCAGTGAAGATAAATCAACGTTAAAATCCTAAAAACTAAAGTAAAAAGCTAATTTAATAAAAACAGTTAACTCCGAGCTCCTCCTGCGAGTAAACGGCGTAGCTGTCGGAGCCGAATCCGACCGACTGCGGGTGTTTATTTCTCCGAAGGTTGCAGCTGCTCCCTGCTCCTCTCCCCCAAGTTTAGCAGCTCTCAGCCGGCCTGCAGATTTCCAATCCCCCGCTCTGCCCGGCCCTCTGCACACAACGCTCTGAAGCCTCGCTGACGTACGGACAATCTCAGCACTGATAGGCTATCGCGACTCAGCGTCGCGCTCCATCGTGTTGCCTTCGCGTCGCCGGCCCCGCCCCCTTCGCGCCGCCCGACAGGAAATCGCGGCTCCACGTGTCTTTGCATTGACTTTGTATGTAAACTCACTGCCCCAAACGCTCGATTCACGTTTGGTCTGAAAGCACCATTAATGAGAGAGCAGCTGCTCAGATCAGTAACACCTCAGCCAGGATCAGAGAGGTCTGAGCCGGTCTCCAGAACAGTCCTGGACTGGGTCTTTAGGACCCTTTTTAATCCTCTCTGACTAACGGGGAGCGGAGATGATCTAAAGTCCAGACGAGGCTCCAGAGAAACTTTACGAAGATCTCTGTTTGTGAACCTTTAACCTGAATGTTGTTCTGTCGTCTCACTCTTTGCTAACTGAGCAGAGGAGGCGTTCAGGTGTCAGGAGTGATGCTGGAAATCCCAGTTCACCTGGTCCCTGACGTTAAACTGCAGCTTCCTTCTATTTCAGAGTCGACGGCAGCAAAGTTTGTCTCTGAAGGAGAAAGGCAACGGCCTCTTTAAAGCTGGAGGTGAGTCCTCATGTCCACGTAGACCAGGACAGACCAGCACAGACCAGATCAGGGGTTGCATGCAGGGGAAGGTGAACAGGAGACAGAATATATTTAATTTTAAGCATTTTTTACCCAGCGAACAGCTTCAGCTTCACCAAAAGTACCGTCAGAGTCTCTGAGTCAGATTCAGAGTCTGCCTCCTTTTCTTCCTGCAGTCAGGATGGATTAATATTAACGAGCTTCACTCAGCGTTTACAGGCAGCTGGGGGCCACGGGGCCCCTCACAGGGGCCACGTTTCAGACTGACTGGGATTTATAAAGGGAACTAGCTTACAGGTGTGGCGCACGCATGGTTTTATAAGCCTGAGTATTTTTTGGCGTACGCCATTTTGGGCTTTTGGGCGCACGTACACTTTTAGTGAGGTTTCTATACACAGTTTTATAAATGAGACCCCAGGACAGACCAGTACAGACCAGTAAAACCGGTCCATCTTCTGCAGACTGGCTGGAGGCGGAGCGGAGCTACAAGGAGGCGCTGGTTTTATGTCCGGTTTGTTTCAGCAGAGAGCGAGCCGTGCTGTTCTCCAACAGAGCTGCTGCAAGACTGCACCTGGTAACAAGCAACACACTAACGTCACACTAACGCCACGCTAACAATACGCTAACGACACACTAACATCACGCTAACAACACGCTAACATCACGCTAACAACACACTAACGTCACGCTAACAACACGCTAACGTCACACTAACAACACGCTAACGCCACGCTAACGCCACACTAACATCACACTAACAACGCACTAACATCACGCTAACAACACGCTAACGTCACGCTAACAACACGCTAACGTCACACTAACAACACGCTAACGCCACGCTAATGCCACACTAACATCACGCTAACGCCACGCTAACAATACGCTAACGTCACGCTAACATCACGCTAACAACACGCTAACGTCACGCTAACATCATGCTAACAACACGGTACTAACACGCCAACATCACGCTAACGTCAGGCCAACATCACGCCAACATCATGCTAACATCACACTAACGTCAGGCCAGCATCACGCCAACATCACGCTAACGTCAGGCCAGCATCACGCCAACATCACGCTAACGTCAGGCCAGCATCACGCCAACATCACGCCAACATCACGCGTCAGGCCAACATCACGCCAACATCATGCTAACATCACACTAACGTCAGGCCAACATCACGCCAACATCATGCTAACATCACACTAACGTCAGGCCAGCATCACGCCAACATCACGCTAACGTCAGGCCAGCATCACGCCAACATCACGCTAACGTCAGGGCAGCATCACGCCAGCATCACGCCAACATCACGCTAACGTCAGGGCAGCATCATGCCAACATCACGCCTGTGTGGCGCCGCTCTTTAATGTTGCTTCACCTTGTCGTCGTCGCTGGGCGGAGCTGTAACCGTGTCTGTCTCCCTGTCAGGGTCTGAAGGACCTGGCGATCTCAGACTGCACCAGAGGTGAGTGATGACATCGCTCTGTAGGCTAACAGCAGCATGGGGTCACCGATTGATCTGTGTACTGATTGGTCGTCTTGTTGCCGTAGCGATAGAGCTGAATCCTGACTACGTGCGGGCGCTGCTGAGGAGGGCGGAGCTTTACGAGCAGACGGAGAAGCTGGACGAGGCGCTGGAGGACTACAAGAAGGTTCTGGACCGAGACCCAAGCCAGACCAGCGCCAGGCAAGCCTGCATGGTGAGTTCACTGACTGCTGGGACATCACACGGGTCTGTTAGTGACAGAAACAAGAGAAACCCTCTGCAGGACTTTAAATACTCTCAGGTGACATCATCAGGTCGCTGCGTTCACCACAGGGTTTTCAGAAAGCGCTCAGTAGCAAACAGGGGAGCAGGGAGCACTTAGGGGCCCCAGGGGCCTCATGTGTAAAAGACTGTTCTTCAGGGTTCTGTGACGGAGCCAGACTACAGTTTGCTCCTCACGACACGGCCTTTATTTTGATAAAGTGTGCGTGAAAGCCAGCGAGCGCCACCTGTTTCGGGGCCGTGCAGAGACCTTTGAACAGAAATAATGATCCGGATGAACTGATGCTTCTGTCGGTCAACAAACGCTGTGACACAGTTTGGAGAAAGAAACAGGGAAGTGCACATTTTGGTGAGCTCAAGTGAAAAAAACGGCACTTCTCATAATTATTCATGATCTTTTTTTTTTTGACAAAACGTTAAATATATTAACCTGATTCTGACTTCGTTACCAATTCATTTTAATTCTCTTAGACTTTGGCAAATGTTTAACCCTCAGCATGTTTCTACAGAATAATGAGTTCACAGAGAGACAGTGGTGTTTTTAGAATTCACTATGGTTTGTCACAAGAGTCTGTATCATGTAAAGATCATCAACAAACTAATAGACACTTTTTCAAATTTCAGATTTGGGTCTATTTTGCTTTCATGTCGTCTTCAAACTTCCAAAAAACACATTTAGATGGAGTTTTGTTTTCAGGAGGAACATCAGCCTGTGTAACCATGACGACCTGAGCTGAGCTACATCAGCTCCTGTTAGAAAGGCTGAGAGACAGACGGGTTAGAGACAGACGGGTTAGAGACAGACGGGTTAGAGACAGACGGGTTAGAGACCTGCCTTTAACCTGTAAACTGGAGGACGTTTAATCTTTAGTTCATCATTACTCAGCTTAGCACAGGGCGAGGGAGACAAGCTGCTGTCTCTGTCTCTACCCGTCTGTGTCTACCTGTCTGTCTCTAACCTGTCTGTCTCTAACCCGTCTGTCTCTAACCTGTCTGTCTCTAACCCGTCTGTCTCTAACCCGTCTGTCTGTTACCTGTCTGTCTCTAACCTGTCTGTCTCTACCTGTCTGTCTCTAACCTGTCTGTCTCTAACCCGTCTGTCTCTAACCTGTCTGTCTCTACCCCGTCTGTCTCTAACCCGGCTGTCTGTTACCTGTCTCTAACCCGTCTGTCTCTAACCCGTCTGTCTCTAACCTGTCTGTCTCTTGTCTGTCTCTAACCCGTCTGTCTCTAACCCATCTGTCTCTAACCTGTCTGTCTCTAACCCGTCTGTCTCTAACCCGTCTGTCTGTTACCTGTCTGTCTCTAACCTGTCTGTCTCTACCTGTCTGTCTCTAACCTGTCTGTCTCTAACCCGTCTGTCTCTAACCTGTCTGTCTCTACCCCGTCTGTCTCTAACCCGGCTGTCTGTTACCTGTCTCTAACCCGTCTGTCTCTAACCCGTCTGTCTGTTACCTGTCTGTCTCTAACCTGTCTGTCTCTACCTGTCTGTCTCTAACCTGTCTGTCTCTAACCCGTCTGTCTCTAACCTGTCTGTCTCTACCCCGTCTGTCTCTAACCCGGCTGTCTCTAACCCGTCTGTCTCTAACCCGTCTGTCTCTAACCTGTCTCTTACCTGTCTGTCTCTTCCTGTCTGTGTTTCAGAGGTTACCTCAGCAGATCCAGGAGAGAAACGAGAAGTTGAAGGAGGAGATGATGAGTACGTACTGCACCTGAACACACCATGTTAAAGGAACAGCACACTGTTTCTTATTGTTTGAACTCGTTCAGTAATCGGCCCGTTTCAGAAACTCTATGTTCAGCCTGAGATGAAACGTCTGTGTTTCAGAGAGAGAGATCAGAGAAACTCTGCATCAGTAGCTCATCATCAGTTCACTCCTGACTCCTCCCCTCCTGCGGCGTCCGTCTGACGCACCGTTTCATTTCCTCATTCACACCGTCGAGAACAAAGCTCGAATCTGAACACATGTACATCTTTAAACTTTAAAACCCGGGTTAGATAGGCTGTCCAACGTGACGCTTTACGATCAGGCTGTCCAACGTGACGCTTTACGATCAGGCTGTCCAACGTGACGCTTTACGATCAGGCTGTCCAACGTGACGCTTTACGATCAGGCTGTCCAGCGTGGCTTTACGATCAGGCTGTCCAGCGTGGCGGCTTTACGATCGGGCTGTCCAACATGAGGCTTTACGATCAGGCTGTCCAGCGTGGCGGCTTTACGATCAGGCTGTCCAGCGTGGCGGCTTTACGATCAGGCTGTCCAGCGTGGCGCTTTACGATCAGGCTGTCCAACGTGACGCTTTACGATCAGGCTGTCCAACGTGACGCTTTACGATCAGGCTGTCCAACGTGACGCTTTACGATCAGGCTGTCCAACGTGACGCTTTACGATCAGGCTGTCCAACATGACGCTTTACAATCGGGCTGTCCAACATGAGGCTTTACAATCGGGCTGTCCAACATGAGGCTTTACGATCAGGCTGTCCAACATGAGGCTTTACAATCGGGCTGTCCAACATGAAGCTTTACAATCGGGCTGTCCAACATGAGGCTTTACGATCAGGCTGTCCAACGTGACGCTTTATGATCAGGCTGTCCAACGTGACGCTTTACGATCAGGCTGTCCAACATGAGGCTTTACAATCGGGCTGTCCAACATGACGCTTTACGATCAGGCTGTCCAGCGTGGCGGCTTTACGATCAGGCTGTCCAACATGAGGCTTTACAATCGGGCTGTCCAACATGGCGGCTTTCACGATCAGGCTGTCAAGCGTGGCGGCTTTACAATCGGGCTGTCCAGCGTGGCGGCTTTACAATCGGGCTGTCCAGCGTGGCGGCTTTACAATCGGGCTGTCCAACATGAGGCTTTACGATCAGGCTGTCCAGCGTGGCAGCTTTACGATCCAGGCTGTCAAGCGTGGCGGCTTTACAATCGGGCTGTCCAGCGTGGCGGCTTACAATCGGGCTGTCCAGCGTGGCGGCTTTGTCGGGCTGTCCAGCGTGGCGGCTTTACAATCGGGCTGTCCAACATGGCGGCTTTACGATCGGGCTGTCCAACATGGCGGCTTTACAATCGGGCTGTCCAGCGTGGCGGCTTTACGATCAGGCTGTCCAGCGTGGCGGCTTCACGATCAGGCTGTCAAAGCGTGGCGGCTTTACAATCGGGCTGTCCAGCGTGGCGGCTTTACAATCGGGCTGTCCAACGTGACGCTTTACAATCGGGCTGTCCAACATGAGGCTTTACGATCAGGCTGTCCAACGTGACGCTTTACGATCAGGCTGTCCAACGTGACGCTTTACGATCAGGCTGTCCAACGTGACGCTTTACGATCGGGCTGTCCAACGTGAGGCTTTACGATCAGGCTGTCCAACGTGACGCTTTACGATCAGGCTGTCCAACGTGACGCTTTACGATCGGGCTGTCCAACGTGACGCTTTACGATCAGGCTGTCATCGATGTAGAAAGTTCTTTTTCCTCAGCACGCGATAGAATAACTCTGTGGACAGTTGGACTGAAAACTCTTAGTGCAGTACTCTGTGTTTAATCTGTAGAGAGCTGATCAGGGAACAGTGACGTGTCATGTTGTAGGCGCTGATGGAAGCTTCCTGTCTGTCTACGGCAGATGAAGTGACGGAGGGAGGATGACTGTGGTGCAGCTTCTTCATTATCAGCTGCTGACAGTCTGACAGCATTAAATTTAAGCATTTTTTACCCAGTTTTTTACCCACTTTGAACCTGTAGACACATTTTTTTCCACTGCAACATAATACTGTCCGAGCTGCTGGGTCGGACCGGGACTGTACAGCCTCAGGCCCATCAGGAAACTGTTTTCATAATCAGGCAGCTGATCGCCTCCCGTCAGGTTACAGCCTTCCTATTTAAAAAGAATATCAGGCTGCAGGAGACTCCAGTCTGCTAGATGATCAATAAAAGTACTAACGTTACTCTAACGAGCTCAGGGTTTCTGAAACGGGGCCGGGTGGAGCCGCTCAGACGTGTTTACAGCTGTTCTCAGGTCAGCTGTGTTCCTGCTGCAGGTAAACTGAAGGACCTGGGGAACCTGGTCCTGAGGCCTTTCGGACTCTCCACCAACAACTTCCAGGTGAACCAGGACGCAGACACCGGCTCCTACTCCATCAACTTCGTCCAGAACCCAAACAACAATAACAGATGACATCACAGTGCTCAGCGATGACCTCACAGCGTGCAGCGATGACCTCACAGCCAGTGCAGTAACATGTAGATAAACCTGTTTGTGTTCAGAGGAAAATAAAGCTGATTGATTTGTTTCCTGTTTGGTTTCTTTGTGAAGCAGCAGACTCTCTGGTATCCATGGTAACTGATGCTGCAGGTATGGCAAGCCATCAGCGCCAAAAACAGTTACTCTGGTAGCATGTTTTGCTAATAAAACAGCGTTTTGTCTATAAAAACGCCATTTTGTTTTGACACGCCGTAAAAAGCACCGTTTTGTTAACTAAACATGCGGTGTAAAAAACGGTGTTTTCTAATTTGATAATGAGCTCCGCCTGTGGATTTACAGCCACTAAATTTGAACGGTTATCACCCAATCAGTACCCAATCAGAAGAAGAACAGACCACACTAATTCAGCACTGATCTACTTTGCTGTGATCGTAGCCACCCAAAGGCAGGAAATAACCACGGACAAGCATCAACTCAAACGTCCCAGACTGATCAACAAAATTGACATTTACTAAAATTTGAGCTACTCCAGGTTATAGCTTGTAACATGTATTGATTGATGATTTTAGATCAAGGTTGACATAATTTATTAATTAGCATTTTATTTATCGTCACTGTCAGATTAAAGTATCTCCTGAAATAGAACATACAAAGAACGTAAGAAATCACCATAAGCGGATCAGTGATCTTTACATGGTCATCAGTGAACAGTTTAACCCTTCAGTCGGTGTAGTACTGATAGCGAGCCGACCCTTGTTTCTACAAAGCTTTGTTTTACCGTGTCATCCTTTTTACGGCGTGTCAAAACAAAACGCTGTTTTATTAGCAAAACATGCTACAAGAGTAACATTTTTGGCACTAATGGCTTGCCATACAGCAGTCCGTTATAAACGGCGTGCAGCGAGAGTCGGCGGTCCGTTATAAACGGTGTGTAGCGTTTTGGCGGTCTGTTATTAACGGCGTGCATCGTGTCGGCGGTCCATTATAAACGGTGTGTAGCGTGTGTCGGCGGTCTGTTGTAAACGGCGTGTAGCGTTTTGGCGGTCTGTTGTAAACGGCGTGCACGCCGTAGCGGTGAACAGTATGAACGGTTCAGTTAGACTGAAGCGTGTCCGGAACCGCCGACTGATGGAGGGAAGTTAGACACCTGAACCTTTCAGGTGTGAAAACCTGGACTCAGAGAGGACTACTTTGATCTGGACTTCATCAGGACCACAGAGAGAACGAGGACCAACAGAAGCCGGCTCTGGAGGACTCCGATGTGTCAGAGGAGGCAGTTTGATGTGTGAACGCTGTGAAGAACTCGTTCTCACTGAGGCAGCGTTTCCCGGCCAGGTGAAACGCCTCACCTGTGACGTTGGCTCGATGCTGAAGGAGCGCCTCCCAGTTCACCTGTCGGCCAGTGAGCGCCGCCTCCCCGTCAGTCTCTCTGCTTCACCTGCTTCCAGGTGGATCTCCTGTCAGAGCTGAGCTCACTGTTCACCACCAACACCTTCACAGGTCACATGTTTCCATTAACACACACAGACTGAAGCTTCAACGCTTTATTAGTAACAGTGACGGGAACACGTGTGATCAGTGCGCTCCAGGTGTGTGCGCTCCAGGTGAGGGTCACTGGGCTCTCCTGGACAGCAGCATCTCTCTGATGTTGTCTTCTGCTTCTTTCACGCTGCGTTCGAGGTACACCTTCTTCTGCTGGAAATCACACGACACACAGTCACAGTCAGAACACACACACACCTGGACACTCTGCAGGTAACACACAAACCCACACCTGGACCCGACCACGTGTCAGAGTATTCCGTTGTGTATTTGTACCTCGAGCTCTTTGATTTTCTCGTCAGCTGTCTTTTGCTTGTCGGTCAGCTGATTGTTGATGTCCTCCTTCGATTGGAGGATGAACCTGAAACACACACAGGTAAACACATCTGAGCGATGTCACGGCTCCCGTCAATGCCCGGTGGACCGGAGACACTCACATGCGTCCGACGCCTTCGTACAGCCGCGTGTTGTCGGGCAGCGTGGTGATCTCGGCGTGCGTCAGCTTGGCGTGTTTCTGGACCCGGGTCAGCTGATCGATCTGCAGGTCGGCCAGCTTCACCTTCTGCTGCGTGTCGATCATCTTCACCTGCAGCTCAGAGAACGCCTGCGGGAGACGAGAGAGGCGTCACTCCGACCTGAAACACCTGACCAGAGGTAACAGCTGGCCGACGGCCCTCAGGTGGTCCTGACCCCTGGAACAGGTGTGTCCCCGGAGCACTAACGTGGCCCTCAGTAAATGAAGCCTGCAGTAACGTGGCCCTTAACGTGGCCCTCAGTGAAGCCTGCAGTAACGTGGCCCTTAACGTGGCCCTTAGTAAATGAAGCCTGCGGTAACGTGGCCCTTAACGTGGCCCTCAGTGAAGCCTGCGGTAACGTGGCCCTTAACGTGGCCCTTAGTAAATGAAGCCTGCGGTAACGTGGCCCTTAACGTGGCCCTTAGTAAATGAAGCCTGCAGTAACGTGGCCCTTAACGTGGCCCTTAGTAAATGAAGCCTGCGGTAACGTGGCCCTTAACGTGGCCCTCAGTGAAGCCTGCGGTAACGTGGCCCTTAACGTGGCCCTTAGTAAATGAAGCCTGCGGTAACGTGGCCCTTAACGTGGCCCTCAGTAAATGAAGCCTGCAGTAACGTGGCCCTCAGTGAAGCCTGCGGTAACGTGGCCCTTAACGTGGCCCTCAGTAAATGAAGCCTGCAGTAACGTGGCCCTCAGTGAAGCCTGCGGTAACGTGGCCCTCAGTGAAGCCTGCGGTAACGTGGCCCTTAACGTGGCCCTTAGTAAATGAAGCCTGCGGTAACGTGGCCCTTAACGTGGCCCTTAGTAAATGAAGCCTGCGGTAACGTGGCCCTTAACGTGGCCCTCAGTAAATGAAGCCTGCAGTAACGTGGCCCTCAGTGAAGCTCTGCGGTAGCGTGGCCCTATAGCGTGGCCCTTAGTAAATGGAAGCCTGCAGTAGCGTGGCCCTCGAGTGAAGCCTCGCGGTAGCGTGGCCCTCAGTGAAGCCTCGCGTAACGTGGCCCTTAACGTGGCCCTTAGTAAATGAAGCCTCGCGTAACGCGTGGCCCTTAACGCGTGGCCCTTAGTAAATGAAGCCTCGCGGTAGCGTGGCCCTTAACGCGTGGCCCTCTCGAGTAAATGCAAGCCTGCAGTAGCGTGGCCCTCGAGTGAAGCCTCGCGGTAGCGTGGCCCTTAGCGTGGCCCTTAGTAAATGAAGCCTGCAGTAACGTGGCCCTCAGTGAAGCCTGCGGTAACGTGGCCCTTAGTAAATGAAGCCTGCAGTAACGTGGCCCTTAACGTGGCCCTCAGTGAAGCCTGCGGTAACGTGGCCCTCAGTAAATGAAGCCTGCAGTAACGTGGCCCTTAACGTGGCCCTCAGCGGTCGTGGTTTAGATCAGTGTGTTGCGTTCAGGCTCTGCAGGACTACAGAAACTCGGTCTGTTCAAGCAAACCTCGTCCTGAGCGGCTCCAGGTTCTGGTCTACAGTCTATCTGGTCTCTGAAACACTATCACCTGACTGTACCTGGAGACGAGGCAGGTACTACAGCTAACTGTGTCACTATGACAACCGACAACACGAGCAGTCTGAGCTACCTGCACGTGAACAGGTGAGTCTCAGAATGGACCAACACCCGCGTGTCTTCTTCTCTGCTGATAAATGTGTAGATGGTGTTTTTATATTTCTGACGCTCGCGCGCGTGTGAGCGGCGTTAGCCGCTCGTGCTAATGTTAGCTCCGGTGTTAGCTTCAGCGCCGCTAACCGGCCGGTTGTTCAACGGGTGTAACGGCGGGAATCCCCGGGGGCGCGGCCGCGTCGCGTGCGCCGGGTTCCCGTTCGCGGTTAAACACAGACAGCGCGTGAGCAGGTGAGATGAAGTTACCTTCTTCAGCTCCAGGTCTATGGGCGCAGCCATCTTCTCCTGCAGTCAGTCAGGTCCGCACTGCGCATGTCTGCTTCTTCTTCTCCTCTGGGTCAGATGGAGCCAAGATGGCGGCTGCTGCCCCCTGCTGCCTTTTATCGACCCTTCCTGCTCCCGTCCTGTTTGAGCGTCATGGACAGGCTGAGCCAATCAGACGCACAGGAGGATCTGCTTCTTCTTCTTGATGTGGATCCGGTAGAGTCGGGATCAGGACTCTACACTCATGCTCTTATTAATAACAAATCAAATACATTAAAGAAGAGAACTTTCTTTAACCCCTCTGACTCCGGATCATCGTTTCTTCTTCCAAGGACCGTCCCGGTTTTGGGGGCCTGTCCCCGGAAATGTCCCCGTGTGTTAATCACAGACTGTTTCAGGGGCGAGTTCAATCTCAAAGCACAGCTGTGGTCAAAAGTGTTTCAGGTTCCAGAGACGTCAGTAAGAGAAGCCTGTAGCTGCTGATGGACGGTGCGTTCGCTGCCTCTGTCTCACAGACTGCAGCCTGTAATGAACAGGACTTACTGCTGACTCTGCTTTATATTTAACTTGCTGTGAACCGACCAATCCGGTCCTGTTAAAATACCTTTAAATGACCGAAACAACTCGGGGTGGTGATGGCGCAATTGATAAGATGCCTGCCTTTGGCGTTAGAGACCTGGGTTCAATTCCCCACTGTGACTTGTCCACCAATGTGTCCCTGAGCAAGACACTTAAGTCGCTTTGGATAAAAGCATCAGCTAAATGTAACATGCAGTTTTCTACCTGCCAGAAAGAGACTGCAGCTTCTGCTGACTGACTGAGAGCTGATTCTCAGCACCAACTCATTTCATTCAATCGTCCCCTTTTTTATTTCATATATAATATTATGTTGTTTAATGACCTACTTGACCACCAAACCAAAAATGTCCCCGGTTTTCCTTTCAGAAATCTGGTCACTTTAATTTTAGGTAAAGTTGTGTTTAGTATCTTAATCTTTAATGAATGACATTAACTTTTTATCTGTGACTAAAGTCACCAGATTGATCAGTGAGGTTCTGTATCACAGACTTTATTTCCTCTGGTCGAAACGGAGTGAGACATCTTCTCACGCTGTTCGACTAAAACATCTCTGCTCCGCTTTAGCCCCGCCCCGGAAACGGAACTCTCTCCGCGCGCGGGATTTAATTCAAGAAGCAGCGCGCGGGCGGTCAGTCAGTCTTCCTCCGCGCGGAGAACAAACCTACAAACAAACCACTTTTAGGACAAAGCAGCACGACCGGGTTGTTTTCAACATGGCGACTCCACCGAAGAGGTCGTGCCGTGTTCCCGCCAGTCCGCCGCTGGACGGCAGCTTCTCCCGCCGAGAGAAGAAGATCTCCATCGAGGGGAACATCGGTGAGTTCTGAAACCGCACCGAACCGGTCACCGCGGCGTTTAGTCCCGGCCCGGTGACCGAGGGTCAGCCGGTCCTCACGTTGAACACCGGGCGGCTGATGGCCGGTCTGTCCTCCCGCCGTCACGAGCCGTTTGGCGCAAAAAGAAACTGATCAGTAATCAGTAATCGATGAAACTTAAGCTTCCGGTTCGCGTGTGAATGTGCTGGGTGGTTAAAGTGTTGACGTGTAGTAACGTTACTACCTCTGTGTACAAATACTCTGTCAGAGCAGACAGTCCTGCTGTGCTTACTTCGGGTGAACTAAACATGCAAACAGTAAAAGTGAATCAGTACACTGTGTGTGTGTGTGTGTGTGTGTGTGTGTGTGTGAGCAATGTAAATGTGTATTTGTTGTTTAACTTCTCAACACTGTTTAATAGTTTATCATGTGGATCCAAAAACAAACAGTATTTACAGTAAGTTCACTATGAAATGTAGTCAGATCATCATCCCTCTATGAGCACCGGGAAAACCTGTCTGTCTGTCTCTTGTCTGTCTCTAACCTGTCTGTCTGTCTCTAACCTGTCTGTCTGTCTCTAACCTGTCTGTCTGTCTCTAACCTGTCTGTCTGTCTCTAACCTGTCTGTCTCTAACCTGTCTGTCTCTAACCTGTCTGTCTCGAACCTGTCTGTCTCGAACCTGTCTGTCTCGAACCTGTCTGTCTGTCTCTTGTCTGTCTCTAACCTGTCTGTCTCTAACCTGTCTGTCTCGAACCTGTCTGTCTCTAACCTGTCTGTCTCTAACCTGTCTGTCTGTCTCTTGTCTGTCTCTAACCTGTCTGTCTCTAACCTGTCTGTCTGTCTCTAACCTGTCTCTAACCTGTCTGTCTGTCTCTAACCTGTCTGTCTGTCTCTTGTCTGTCTCTAACCTGTCTGTCTGTCTCTAACCTGTCTGTCTCTAACCTGTCTGTCTGTCTCTTGTCTGTCTGTCTCTTGTCTGTCTGTCTCTTGTCTGTCTCTAACCTGTCTGTCTGTCTCTAACCTGTCTGTCTCTAACCTGTCTGTCTGTCTCTTGTCTGTCTCTAACCTGTCTGTCTGTCTCTAACCTGTCTGTCTGTCTCCTGTCTGTCTGTCTCTTGTCTGTCTGTCTCTTGTCTGTCTCTAACCTGTCTGTCTGTCTCTAACCTGTCTGTCTCTAACCTGTCTGTCTCTAACCTGTCTGTCTGTCTCTAACCTGTCTGTCTGTCTCTTGTCTGTCTCGAACCTGTCTGTCTCGAACCTGTCTGTCTCTAACCTGTCTGTCTGTCTCTTGTCTGTCTCTTGTCTGTCTCTAACCTGTCTGTCTCTAACCTGTCTGTCTCTAACCTGTCTGTCTCTAACCTGTCTGTCTCGAACCTGTCTGTCTGTCTCTTGTCTGTCTCTAACCTGTCTGTCTCTAACCTGTCTGTCTCTAACCTGTCTGTCTCTAACCTGTCTGTCTGTCTCTAACCTGTCTGTCTCTAACCTGTCTGTCTGTCTCTAACCTGTCTGTCTGTCTCTAACCTGTCTGTCTGTCTCTAACCTGTCTGTCTGTCTCTTGTCTGTCTGTCTCTAACCTGTCTGTCTCTCTCTTGTCTGTCTGTCTCTAACCTGTCTGTCTGTCTCTTGTCTGTCTCTAACCTGTCTGTCTGTCTCTAACCTGTCTGTCTCTAACCTGTCTGTCTCTAACCTGTCTGTCTGTCTCTTGTCTGTCTGTCTCTAACCTGTCTGTCTGTCTCTTGTCTGTCTCTAACCTGTCTGTCTGTCTGTCTCTAACCTGTCTGTCTGTCTGTCTCTAACCTGTCTGTCTGTCTCTAACCTGTCTGTCTGTCTCTTGTCTGTCTCTAACCTGTCTGTCTGTCTCTAACCTGTCTGTCTGTCTCTTGTCTGTCTCTAACCTGTCTGTCTCTAACCTGTCTGTCTGTCTCTTGTCTGTCTGTCTCTAACCTGTCTGTCTGTCTCTTGTCTGTCTCTAACCTGTCTGTCTGTCTGTCTCTAACCTCTGTGTCTGTCTCTAACCTGTCTGTCTTGTCTGTCTCTAACCTGTCTGTCTGTCTCTAACCTGTCTCTAACCTGTCTGTCTGTCTCTTGTCTGTCTCTAACCTGTCTGTCTGTCTCTAACCTGTCTGTCTCTAACCTGTCTGTCTGTCTCTTGTCTGTCTGTCTCTTGTCTGTCTGTCTCTTGTCTGTCTCTAACCTGTCTGTCTGTCTCTAACCTGTCTGTCTGTCTCTTGTCTGTCTCTAACCTGTCTGTCTGTCTCTAACCTGTCTGTCTCTAACCTGTCTGTCTGTCTCTTGTCTGTCTGTCTCTTGTCTGTCTCTAACCTGTCTGTCTGTCTCTAACCTGTCTGTCTCTAACCTGTCTGTCTGTCTCTAACCTGTCTGTCTGTCTCTTGTCTGTCTCGAACCTGTCTGTCTCTTGTCTGTCTCGAACCTGTCTGTCTCGAACCTGTCTGTCTCTAACCTGTCTGTCTGTCTCTTGTCTGTCTCTAACCTGTCTGTCTCGAACCTGTCTGTCTCTAACCTGTCTGTCTGTCTCTTGTCTGTCTCTAACCTGTCTGTCTCTAACCTGTCTGTCTCTAACCTGTCTGTCTCTAACCTGTCTGTCTGTCTCTTGTCTGTCTGTCTCTTGTCTGTCTCTAACCTGTCTGTCTGTCTCTAACCTGTCTGTCTGTCTCTTGTCTGTCTGTCTCTAACCTGTCTGTCTGTCTCTTGTCTGTCTGTCTCTAACCTGTCTGTCTGTCTCTTGTCTGTCTGTCTCTAACCTGTCTGTCTGTCTCTTGTCTGTCTCTAACCTGTCTGTCTGTCTCTAACCTGTCTGTCTCTAACCTGTCTGTCTCTAACCTGTCTGTCTGTCTCTTGTCTGTCTGTCTCTCTGTCTCGTCTGTCTCTCTCTGTCTCTCTGTCTGTCTGTCTCTAACCTGTCTGTCTGTCTGTCTCTCCTGTCTGTCTGTCTCTAACCTGTCTGTCTGTCTCTGTCTGTCTCTAACCTGTCTGTCTGTCTCTAACCTGTCTGTCTGTCTCTTGTCTGTCTCTAACCTGTCTGTCTCTAACCTGTCTGTCTGTCTCTTGTCTGTCTGTCTCTAACCTGTCTGTCTGTCTCTTGTCTGTCTCTAACCTGTCTGTCTGTCTGTCTCTAACCTCTGTGTCTGTCTCTAACCTGTCTGTCTTGTCTGTCTCTAACCTGTCTGTCTGTCTCTTGTCTGTCTCTAACCTGTCTGTCTGTGTCTCAGCTGCAGGAAAGTCCACTTTGGTGCGCCTCCTTCAGGAGGCGTCGGAGGACTGGGAGGTGATTCCTGAACCCATCGGGAAATGGTGTAACGTCCAGAACGACAGCGACATTTACCAGGTGAGCATACAGCACCTGAACACAACACGCTGTTAAGTTGCAGGCTCCTCTGTAGAGTCCTACACATACAGGTGTACATCACACCTGTGTTTACCTGTACCTGTGTGTGTGCGCAGGAGCTGAGCTCCTCTCAGAAGAGTGGAGGAAACCTGCTGCAGATGTTATACGATAAACCGAGCCGCTGGTCGTACACCTTCCAGGTAACTACACCTGCCTCCGCCCACTCAGCAGCAGCAGATGTTTCAGTGAAACTCACCTGTGTCTCTCTCTGTAGAGCTACGCCAGTCTGAGCAGAGTTCGCTCTCAGCTTCAACCTCCTTCTCTCAAACTTCAGCAGGCTGAAAACCCCGTTCAGTTCTACGAGCGGTCCGTCTACTCAGACAGGTGACCACACACACCTGAGACAGGTGACACACACACACACACCTGAGACAGCGTTCGGGTACTGCAGTTTAACCCTGTGTACTGTGTGTACAGGTACGCGTTTGCGTCCAACCTGTTTGAGTGTGGGAGCCTGACAGAAACAGAGTGGAGTGTTTTTCAGGACTGGCACACCTGGTTACTGAACCAGTTTGAACCAGACATCGACCTCGACGGCATCATCTACCTGAGAGCTCAGCCGCAGGTAATACTGCTGCTAATACCGCTACCACCGTTGCTACCGCTGCCGTTACCGCTGCTAACACCGCTACCACCGCTGTTACCGCCACCGCTAATCACCACTACCACTTCCACCACCGCCGCCGTTACCGCTGCTACCACTGCTACTCACTTCCATTACCGCTGCCGTCACCGCCGCTACACTGCCAATACCACCACTTCTACCGCCGCTAACACTGCTACCACCGTTGCTACCGCTGCCGTTACCGCTGCTAATACCACCACCACTACCACTTCTACCGTTGCCAATACTGCTGCCACTGCTGCTACCACCGCTGCTACTGCTACCGCTATCACTACCACTCACTTCCCACCACCGCTGCTGTTACTGCTGCCACTACCACTACATCACTACTCACTACCGCTGCCACTACCGCTAACACCACTACCACCACTGCTGCCACCACTAATACCACCACTTCCACTACCACACTGCTACTGCTGCTGCCACTGCCACCGCTACTACTCACCACTCACTTCCCTACTACTGCTGCTGTTACCGCTGCCACTGCTGCTACCACTCGCTGTTACTGCCACTGCTACTCACTACTACTACTCCTACCACCGCTGCTGTTACTGCTGCTACCACTGCTAATACCACTACTACCACTGCTGCTACTCACCGCTAACTACTACTCACTACTACTGCTGCCACTACTACCACTACTACTGCTGCCACTGCTGCCAATACTGCTACCACTGTTACTACTCGCTGCTGCTACTGCTGCTACATCGTTACTACTCACTGCTACTGCTAGCTACTGCTACTACTTCCTACTACTGCTGCTGTTACCGCTGCTACCACTGCTAATACTCACTACTACTACTGCTGCTACTACTGCTAATACTACTACTACTACTGCTGCTAATACTACTACTACTACTGCTGCTACTACTCATACTACTACTTCTACTGCTGCTAATACTGCTACTACTGCTGTTACTGCTACTACTGCTGTTACTGCTACTGCTGCTACTGCTGCTACTGCTACTACTACACTGCTACTCTACTGCTGCTACTGCTACTACTGCTACTACTGCTGCTACTACTGCTGCTAATACTACTACTACTGCTGCTACTGCTACTGCTGCTGCTACTGCTGCTGCTACTACTAATACTACTACTTCTACTGCTGCTAATACTGCTACTACTGCTACTGCTGCTGTTACTGCTACTGCTAATACTACTACTACTGCTGCTACTGCTACTACTAATACTACTACTGCTGCTGCTGCTAATACTACTACTACTACTGCTGCTACTGCTACTGCTGCTACTGCTGCTGTTACTGCTACTGCTAATACTACTACTACTTCTACTACTGCTGCTGTTACTGCTGCTGCTACTACTAATACTACTACTTCTACTGCTGCTAATACTGCTACTGCTGCTACTGCTGCTGTTACTGCTACTACTAATACTACTACGACTGCTACTGCTACTACTACTGCTAATATTACTACTACTGTTGCTGCTCCTACTACTGCTGTTACTGCTACTGCTGCTGCTACTGCTACTGCTGTTACTGCTGCTGCTGCTTCTAGTATATCTGTCTATCTACCTGAGAGCTCAGCCGCAGGTAATACTGCTGCTGAAGAGTAGTGCCGCCTTCAGGCTCACGTGTTTGTCTGTATATTTCAGCGCTGTATGCAGCGGTTGCTCCACCGGGGCAGGGAGGAGGAGGAGGGGATTCCTCTGGAGTACCTGGAACAGCTTCACTTCAAACATGAGGCCTGGCTCTTTAACAGGACCCTCAGGTGAGATGCAACTGAGCACGCTCAGAACATGTTATCTTAGTGTTTTAGATCTTTGATTGAAAGCAGCGGTGTGTTCATGGTCACATTAACATGCCGTGTGTGTTCAGGTTGGACTTTGAGTACCTGAACGATCTCCCCGTTCTCGTTCTGGACGTCAACGACGACTTCAAGAACGATCGGATCAAACAGGAAGCCATCGTCGACAAGGTTCCTGTCACTTCCTTCTGCGTTCTGAAGAGTTCTGTAGTTTCTGGTCTGATGTGGATTCTGTTTCTCCTGCAGGTCCGAGAGTTCCTCACCACGCTGTAGAACACCATCCACCAATCACAGCTCAGGATGGAGCGGCGGGTTGATCTGAGCTCCACCTCACCTCCTGTATATTTTTACTCTTTTGTATTTTGTAGATAAATGCTGGAACGTTCTCTGCAGCAGATCTGACAGAGTCAGTGAAGGCATCATGAGTGTATTTACTTGAATTAGTTTTGATATTTATGCTTCAGTCTGAATCATCTCTCCTCGGAGGCAGAGTGCTTGTTTGTCCTGACAGTGAGGTGTTAGTGAACTCAACATGATGCCTTTAAGGACAGTTGGAGTTGTTCTCTGTAAATATGTTTGAATAAAGAAACTCAGACTGTAAAACAAGTGAAAGCTTTTTATTTTTGTTCACTTTGTTGTTTTAAAATGAATCTGCAGCAGAAACACCTGCAGACTAGAACTCAAACATCCATGTAGTACATGTAGTACGCTGTGTACTGGAACAGTGTTACAGTATTCTGAACGTGTGCTGATGCAGTACTTTGTCAGCTTCAGGGGTTTAATAATAATAATGACCAGCAGGTAGCAGCAACGAGACATTTAATGTTGCTGAAAGTCTGCCGTACTGAAATACACGGTACTAAAGTGTCACGTACTTCAGTATTTTAATAAGTTTTTGTACTACTACAACTGTTGTGATGTCACACACTGACAGCCAATCAGTGAGCAGTCTGCAGGTCACAGTAGAGGACGTCTGTGCTAACATGCTAACAGTGGCTGACAATGATTGTAGAGTTTTAACAGGTGTGTTAATGTTTAACATTTAAACTCCGTGTTTCTTAGTTCACCGTGACTTGACACCATGTTTCACACACATTAACGCACATGTTAACACTCTAACACACACATTAACACACTAACGCACACTAAGACGCACTCACAGGTGGAACTGCGATGAATTCAGAGTTCACCGGTTCCTTTAAACCAGGCAGCGCTGAAACGTCCCACGGTTGCTGAACGCGTGTTTTTATATTTAATCTTGTGAAACGTGGAACTCTTCAGGAGTCTGGAGATGTGAGGTTTCCCCTGCAGGGTGGAGATAAGAGGCTTAATGAGTGACAGATGAACACGGTAACCTTTGACCTGTGCACGGCCCATGAATGTCTCGCCGACACCAAACCTCAGACCCCTGCCAGAGAGATCGGGTTTTGCCGCGGCGTTTCTTCGGCAGGTTCTGGGTATGTTCCCTGACACAACATGTGACTCTTCTTCTGCACAAAATGGACCAATCGCGTCCCGCCTGCTTCAGTCAAGAGGAACGTGTCGTTATAAAAACATCACAGCAGAACAAGGAGCTAACTGAGCATGTGCAACGCCATGCTAACGCCATGCTAACCGCCAACACGTGTTCACATGGCTTCACATGGTGAAAGTAGTTTGTGGTACTTTTTGTCGGATCACATTCCAACCATAGAACAAACCGAGACCACCTCCTCTCAGGGCCAAGGGGGTCCGGTCCGGTCTACTGGTCGTGGCCATCGGTTGTAAAAGTACCACTGAAGTAAGTCTGCGTCTGGCCGCCGGAACCGGACTTCCGTTCTGTTATGGCTCCGACCGGAAAATGTCACACCTAAAGAGTAAATCTCTAAATGCACCGGCGCGGCATCTCCTCGCCACCGAATGGTACTTTGGTGCTCGCAGTTTCTGATTGATTGAACTCTGGAGAATCTAACTGATGTAACAACAAGTGAATACTGACAAGAGTTTAAACACTGACACCGGGGAGGAAAATGGCTGATTGGGCCCAATGTGGACATTTTCACTTAGGGGTGTCCTCACTTTTGTTACCAGTGATTTTTAATGGCTGTGTGATGTGTTATTTCGAGGGGACAGCAGATTTACTCTGTTATACAGGCTGTACGCTCACTACTTTACACCGTTATACCCTTATACCGTTATACACTGGAGCAAAGTATCATTTCTTCAGTGTAAGATGGTGATTACTGTGGTTATATGTTGTATATAGGTTATATAACCCTAAACCACAGTTCGAGTGTATATATATATATATATTATGTGTTTTCTGTACATTTTGGAGTGTTTTATACAGTGAAATGTGTTTTTATATGCCAGGATGTGTTTTGGAGTT
Source organism: Lepomis macrochirus (assembly GCA_024633595.2). Taxonomy (NCBI): domain Eukaryota; kingdom Metazoa; phylum Chordata; class Actinopteri; order Centrarchiformes; family Centrarchidae; genus Lepomis; species Lepomis macrochirus. Next base: position 591,953 of record JALXJV020000021.1, read on the forward strand.
GATTTATTGATTTGACTAAATTGATTAACTGAATGTTTCATGTGTGTTGAGTTTGTTCATCCTCGTCGTGTCGTCTGCATCTGAAACCAGCTGAGACGTTTGTTGACTGAAACTCAGTCGGATGAATTCCAGGAGAGAAAAACTCAGCGAGACGCGAGGACACGAAAACAAACTGAGAGGAGACTTTTCTAGTGACAGAAAGTCCAGCGTGAGACAAGGTTCAACAAGCATTTCAACATGTTCACACTTTATTGACGGGAGTTTTTCTCTCTGATCACAACCAGCCGATAAAGACTTGGTTCGTCTGCCAGTTATTGTCTCGGTTAAAAAACATCTCAAACGTTGAACATGTTCATAATAACGTCTGGACTTAATAAAATGATCTGAAATATTTTCTGTACTATGGTTCACAATTGAGAAGCTGAAACCATAAAGATTTGAGATGTTTTACTTTGAAAAATTATTTAAATGATCATTTAAGTTTTTCATTGCTTTATCTATTTTTGATCTTTAAAGTCAGACTGACGCCTGGAGAGAGAGAGAGAGAGATAATACTCTCAGCCATTAACTGAAAAACAAACAATTGTTAAACCAACAAAAACACAGCAAGAGGTTAGTTATGTTATAGTGTCTCTCGACCAATGAACGGACAAGAAGACGGGGGACAGAGAAAAAGGGGGGGGGGGGCGGACAGAGAGAGAGTTGGAGCTGACTTTTGTTCTTTAATTCAATTTTATTTATATAGCACCAAATCCCAACAACAGTTATCTCACAGCGCTTTTCATAAAGAGCAGGTCTAGACCGAACTCTGGAGTTATTTACAGAAGCCCAACAAGTAAGTAACTTAAGGTTCAGCCATGTAGTTTCTGCTACTCTCTCGCCCCTCTCTCTCTCTCCTCTCTCTCTCTCACTCCTCTCTCTCCTCTCTCTCCCCTCTCTCCCCCGTCTCTCCACCTGTCTCTCAGCCCTCCAGTCGTCCGTCAGCCAGCAGACTGTAAGTACGTTTTTCACTGATTTACAAAGAAAATCCTCTTTTCGTACTGTTTCCATTCAGATGCAGCTGCAGTAATCCTTTAAGAACTCTCACCAGACTCCATACAAATATTTCACCCTTTTAGAGTTCACTGTAAAAACACCGCTGCCACTCATCTACTGAGTTGTGAAGCGTTATCATCAGGACACTGTTCGTGTTATGAAGAATACGGTCCGGACCTGCTCTATGAAAAGTGCCCTGAGTTAACTTCTGTTAGGATTTACACAATAAAAATTAAATTCCTTTGAACTCCAAATAGAGAACTGTATGATGTGTTATGGAAGACCGACACACCCAAACGTGCAGTGAAATGACTGAGGTTTGGATAGTTTGCAGAACAGTTGTGGTAGCTCGGTAGAGTTTGACCTTTGACATGAACATTTAAACACATTTCTGGAGTTTAAAAGTCCACATTTAAAACAGAAACCTTCTGTGTATTTGTTTTGTTCTCAGATCTGCTGAAAACACAAGATATCTCTTATTATTATTGTTGTTGTTGTTATTGATGAGTGAGGCCCGTGTTGGAACCTGGAGAGGAGCTAACAACATGAACAATCAATCTTAGAAAATAATTTAAAAGTTTATATTTGGAACCAAAACGTCAAAACAACCTGAAACTCAATCAGACTCAAAGAGATGGGATTCGGTGAGCTGCTGGAGGAGGTGAGTCACTGTTTACTGAACTACTGCTGTAATCTGATTACTGTGAGGATGAACGCACCTGTGCAGGTAGACCAGGTGTGATGCAGGTGTGTAACATGTGTTTCCTGGTGAGGTGGGTGGGTTCGGCAGGTACCAGTGGATCCACGTGACTCTGATCAGTTTACCTGGTTTGATGATGGCGAGTCAGAACCTGATGAACAACTTTGTCTCAGGAATCCCCACCCACCACTGCAGCCTGCCGGCCAATTACAGCCTCCACAACCTGTCTCACTACCAGGTAACCCGTCTGTCTGTCAGGCTTACTGAGCACACAGCTCTGACGGGTGGATGTGATTGGTTGGGTTGGTTGGATGAACATGATTGGTTGTTTCAGGTGGATGAGAAGCAGCTGCTGAAAGCATTCATCCCTCCGGACTCCTCAGGAAATAGACTGGACCGCTGCCGGAGGTAAAAGTGGTTCATTGTAAATGTGCTCTCCGTGTTGCTTTGCACTGATGATGACATCCCCTCTGACATCACTTCCTCTTCCACTCCAGGTATGTGGAGCCTCAGTGGCAGCTCTTAGCAGCTAACAGCTCAGCTAACATTAGCCAGTTACAGACGGAAGGATGTTTGGACGGATGGACATTCGACCGCTCCGAGTTCCTTGCCACCACCGTCTCTGAGGTAACGAGGCAGGCATGACGCAGTAGTGATGCTTTAGAATTTGGGGGTGGGATGGCGCAATGGTTAAGATGTCCGCCTTTGGTGTGAGAGACCCGGGTTCAATCCCCACTGTGTCCCTGAGCAAAACACTTAACCCCTACTTGCTCCAGAGGCGTGCGACCTCTGACATATATAGCAATTGTAAGTCGCTTTGGATAAAAGCGTAAGCTAAATGAATAAATGTAAATGTAGAATTTATAGTGACCTTTTAAGAGGCAGTAGTGATCATTTAGTATGTTTTAGTGATCCTTTAGGAGGCAGTAGTGATCCTTTAGTATGTTGGAGTGATCTTTTAGAAGGCAGTAGTGATAATTTAGTATGTTTTAGTGATCCTTTAGGAGGCAGTAGTGATCCTTTAGAAGCAGTAGTGATCCTTTAGGAGACAGTAGTGATCCTTTAGTATGTTGTAGTGATCCTTTAGAAGGCAGTAGTGATCCTTTAGTATGTTGGAGTGATCTTTTAGAAGGCAGTAGTGATAATTTAGTATGTTTTAGTGATCCTTTAGGAGGCAGTAGTGATCCTTTAGAAGCAGTAGTGATCCTTTAGGAGACAGTAGTGATCCTTTAGTATGTTGTAGTGATCCTTTAGAAGGCAGTAGTGATCCTTTAGTATGTTTGAGTGATCCTTTAGAAGGCAGTAGTGATCCTTTAGTATGTTGTAGCGATCCTTTAGAAGGCAGTAGTGATAATTTAGTATGTTGTAGCGATCCTTTAGAAGGCAGTAGTGATCCTTTAGTATGTTGTAGCGATCCTTTAGAAGGCAGTAGTGATCCTTTAGTATGTTGTAGTGATCCTTTAGAAGGCAGTAGTGATCCTTTAGTATGTTGTAGTGATCCTTTAGAAGGCAGTAGTGATCCTTTAGTATGTTGTAGCGATCCTTTAGAAGGCAGTAGTGATCCTTTAGTATGTTGTAGCGATCCTTTAGAAGGCAGTAGTGATCCTTTAGTATGTTGGAGTGATCTTTTAGAAGGCAGTAGTGATAATTTAGTATGTTGTAGTGATCCTTTAGGAGGCAGTAGTGATCCTTTAGAAGGCAGTAGTGATCCTTTAGTATGTTGGAGTGATCCTTTAGAAGGCAGTAGTGATCCTTTAGTATGTTGGAGTGATCTTTTAGAAGGCAGTAGTGATAATTTAGTATGTTTTAGTGATCCTTTAGGAGGCAGTAGTGATCCTTTAGAAGCAGTAGTGATCCTTTAGGAGACAGTAGTGATAATTTAGTATGTTGTAGTGATCCTTTAGGAGGCAGTAGTGATCCTTTAGAAGCAGTAGTGATCCTTTAGGAGACAGTAGTGATCCTTTAGTATGTTGTAGTGATCCTTTAGAAGGCAGTAGTGATCCTTTAGTATGTTGTAGTGATCCTTTAGAAGGCAGTAGTGATCCTTTAGTTTGTTGTAGTGATACTTTAGAAGGCAGTAGTGATCCTTTAGTATGTTGGAGTGATCTTTTAGAAGGCAGTAGTGATAATTTAGTATGTTTTAGTGATCCTTTAGGAGGCAGTAGTGATCCTTTAGAAGCAGTAGTGATCCTTTAGGAGACAGTAGTGATAATTTAGTATGTTGTAGTGATCCTTTAGAAGGCAGTAGTGATCCTTTAGTATGTTGTAGCGATCCTTTAGAAGGCAGTAGTGATCCTTTAGTATGTTGGAGTGATCTTTTAGAAGGCAGTAGTGATAATTTAGTATGTTGTAGTGATCCTTTAGGAGGCAGTAGTGATCCTTTAGAAGCAGTAGTGATCCTTTAGGAGACAGTAGTGATCCTTTAGTATGTTGTAGTGATCCTTTAGAAGGCAGTAGTGATCCTTTAGTATGTTGTAGTGATCCTTTAGAAGGCAGTAGTGATCCTTTAGTATGTTGTAGTGATCCTTTAGAAGGCAGTAGTGATCCTTTAGTATGTTGTAGTGATCCTTTAGAAGGCAGTAGTGATCCTTTAGTATGTTGTAGTGATCCTTTAGAAGGCAGTAGTGATCCTTTAGTATGTTGGAGTGATCCTTTAGAAGGCAGTAGTGATCCTTTAGTATGTTGTAGCGATCCTTTAGAAGGCAGTAGTGATCCTTTAGTATGTTGGAGTGATCTTTTAGAAGGCAGTAGTGATAATTTAGTATGTTGTAGTGATCCTTTAGGAGGCAGTAGTGATCCTTTAGTATGTTGTAGTGATCCTTTAGAAGGCAGTAGTGATCCTTTAGTGTGTTGGAGTGATCTTTTAAGAAGCAGTAGTAATCCTTAGTAGTGAGCAGGTTGTGATTATCCTTTAGTAGATTACAGGGATCCTTTAGCATGTTGTACTTATCATTTTGGGAGGCGGTTGTGATCCTTAGTAGTGAGCAGGTTGTAGTGGTGGTGACCAGCAGTGGTCCTTGATCACAGTGTCTCTCTCCCCATCTGTCTGTCAGTGGGAGCTGGTCTGTTCTCTGCGTCCTCTGAAACAAATGATTCAAACCATCTACATGGGCGGAGTTTTAACAGGAGCCATCATCTTCGGCGGCCTGTCGGACAGGTGAGCTGGTCACACTGGTCACATACATATAACCTTCAAAGCTTGGTGTTTTGACCCAGCAGGGGCTCCATAGAGCGATGGTTTCATTAATATTACAGTGTTCATGTTACATCTTTTGGTTCGTCATATCTGTCATAGGTGTGCACTAAAATGAGACCAATCAGAATGTTTCTCTCTGTCCCTCTCTCTCAGGTTTGGGAGGCGGTCTGTCCTTATTTGGTCATACCTGCAGCTGAGTGTGCTCGGTTGTAGCTCCGCCCTCTCTCCTTCCTACTCCGCCTACTGTATTTTTAGATTTCTGAGTGGGATGGCGGTGTCCGGAATCATCCTGAATGGAGTCTCACTGAGTACCTGTCTACCTGTCTGTCTCCATGTTTCCCTGTCTGTCTGTCTGTCTGTCTGTTTATTATCTCCATTGCTTTACCTTTTGTGGAAACAAAATGATGGTGTGTCCTCTGAGTCTGATCAACCTGTCTGTCTCAGAGGTGGAGTGGATTCCGACCAAAGAGAGGACGTTAGTGGGCACGCTCACCTCCTTCTTCTTCACCTTTGGTCAGATGATCCTGGCGGGGCTCGCCTATTGGCTGAGAGACTGGAGGAAGCTGCAGCTGGTCGCCTGTGCCCCCCTGTTCCTATTCTTCACCTACTGCTGGTCAGTGTAGACTTTCCAAATAAATGTCTTTAATGATCTGCTTGGTCATTTGGTTTTGATCGTTCTGTTCTCTGATTGGTCAGGTGGTTCTCGGAGTCAGCTCGTTGGCTGGTTCTGAACCGTCGGTCTGAGGAGGCGTTAAAGTGTCTCCACCGAGTCGCTCGAATCAACAGAAAGTCAGAGATAATTGACAAGTTAACACTGGAGGTAACCTGTCTGTCTGACTACCTGTCTGTCTGACTCTCTGACTGTCTGACTACCTGTCTGTCTGACTCTCTGACTGTCTGACTACCTGTCTGTCTGACTCTCTGACTGTCTGACTACCTGTCTGACTCTCTGACTACCAGTCTGTCTGTCTGACTACCAGTCTGTCTGTCAGGTACATAGAGGTGTGTCAGAAGCTGAGGTTAGTCCCATGTGATCTGCAGGTGCTGAACTCTCACATGAATAAGGAAATTGAGTCGAGTCGTTCAAGGGTCACAGCGTACGACCTGCTGAAGACCAGAGTGATGAGAAGGATCTCGATCTGTCTGATGGCCGTATGGTCAGACAATACACCTGCTTTACCCTTACCATATCTGTGTTCATTCAGCTGGATTCATTTATATTCGTTAATTGACTTGATTCAATCCTATTGTGGTTCAATCCAGACCACAATAGATCACAGAACAGTCTTCCATGTTCCACCTGGACCGGCCTAACTGTCTGTCTTTCTCTGCAGGTTCTCCACCAGTTTTGCGTACTACGGTTTGGCAATGGACCTGCAGAAGTTTGGGGTCAGTCACCTTTACCCTTCTACCAGTTTACCCATCGGACAGTTTCCCCTCTAGCAGTTTACCCATCTACCAGTTCAACCGTCAACCTGTTTACCCCTCTACCAGTTTACCCGTCTACCTGTTTACCTGTCGACATGTTTACCCATCTACCAGTTCACCCATCAACCTGTTTACCCATCTACCAGTTTACCCGTCAATCTGTTTACCCGTCTACCAGTTTACTCATTAACCAGTTTACCCATCTACCTGTTTACCCGTCAACCTGTTTAGCCATCTACCAGTTTACCCATTGACCTGTATTATGACCCGGCTCAAAAGGCCACAACAAAAGGGAGACGCACCATGGTAAACAAAATGTTTTTTAAACCAAAGCTAACCAAACTTAAAAGGTATTTCAAACTAATATAATCAAAGTATGAGGTATGTAGTCAGAGGTTTCAGTAGTGCCTGGGCAGGATGTTGGTTGTATGACTGTATATGTGTGCAGGTGTAGTATGCAAAAACAAGATAATAAGTAGGAGTCCAAAATCAAACAAAAGGAGAAATGAGAAGCCGGCCGCCAGGAGGTCTGACCTGGTCTTGACAGTAGCCTCCTTGTAGAATGAGAAGACAGTCTACAGGGCAATTAGCCCAGGTAGCCAGAGTTACTGCAATCAGCTCTTCCTCTACAAGAGGAGAGAGAGAGAGACAGGGACAGGCCACACCCACTCATGACCCCACAGGGCGTAACACCTGGGGCCTTTCTCAATCTGTGTTCTTGTCTGTTCTTGTGTTCTTGTGAAACGTCATCTTTTGTGGCCCAGGTTCTGTCCCAATACACAAGTTTGCATTTTGGCAAGAACGGTTAAAAATCCCGGAACTGTTCTTGACACGCCCATTTTACACAGGATGCATTGGTTGGTAACTTGTGTGAACTTCTACATTTACATTTATTCATTTAGCTGACGCTTTTATCCAAAGCGACTTACAATTGCTATATATGTCAGAGGTCGCACACGGTTTTCAGAAACACCCATTTACCTGTGTACCAGTTTACCCATCTGACAGTTTACCTGTCTACCAGTTTACTCATTTACCAATTTACCCATTTACCAGTTTACCCGTCTACCTGTTTACCCATCAACCTGTTTACCCGTCTACCAGTTTACCCATCTGACAGTTCACTCCTCAAACAGTTTACCCGTCTACCAGTTTACCTGTCTACCAGTTTAGCCATCTGACAGTTCATCCCTCTAACAGTTTACCCGTCTACCTGTGTACCTGTCTACCAGTTTACCCATCTGACAGTTCACCCCTCTAACAGTTTATCCATCTACCAGTTTACCCATTTACCAGTTTACCTGTCTACCTGTTTAACCATCGATCTGCTTACCGGTCTACCAGTTTACCCATCTGACAGTTCACCCCTCTAACAGTTTACCCGTCTACCAGTTTACCCATCTGAGTGTTCACCGCTCTAACAGTTTACCCATTGACCTGTTTACCGGTCTACCAGTTTACCCATCTGACAGTTCACCCCATAACAGATTACCCATCTATGTGTTTATCTGTCTACCTGTGTACCCATCTACCAGTTTACCTGTCTACCAGTTTACCCATCTGACAGCATACCCCTCTCCTTGTTTACCCGTCTACCAGTTTACCTGTTTACCAGTTTACCCGTCTACGTGTTTACCTGTTGAACTGTTAACCCATTTACCAGTTTACCCGTCTACCAGTTTACCCATTTACCAGTTTACCCGTCTACCCATCTACCTGTCTACCTGTTTACCCATCTACCTGTGTACTTGTCTACCAGTTTACCCATCTACCCGTTCACCCATCAATCGTTATAAAGTTTACCTTTGTACCAGTTTACCCATCTGACAGTTTACCTGTCTACCAGTTTACTCATTTACCAGTTTACCCGTCTACCAGTTTACCTATCTAAGTGTTTACCCGTCTACCAGTCTACCTGTCTACCTGTCTACCTGTTTACCGATCTACCTGTGTACCTGTCTACCAGTTTACCCCTCTAACAGTTTACCCATCGACCTGTTTATCCGTTTTCCAGTTTACCCGTCTACCTGTGTACCTGTCTACCAGTTTACCCATCTGACAGTTCACCCCCTAACAGATTACCCATCTACGTGTTTATCTGTCTACCTGTGTACCCATCTACCAGTTTACCTGTCTACCAGTTTACCCATCTGACAGCATACCCCTCTCCTTGTTTACCTGTCTACCAGTTTACCTGTTTACCAGTTTACCCGTCTACGTGTTTACCTGTTGACCTGTTTACCCGTCTACCAGTTTACCCATTTACCAGTTTACCCATCAACGTGTTTACCCGTCTAGCTGTCTACCTGTTTACCCATCTACCTGTGTACCTGTCTACCAGTTTACCCATCTACCCATTTACCCGTCTACTTGGGTACCCGTTATAAAGTTTACCTGTGTACCAGTTTACCCATCTGACAGTTCACCCCTCTGACAGTTTATCCAACTACCAGTTTACCCATTTACCCGCTTACCTGTCTACCTTTTTACCCATATTCCTGTTTACAAGTCTACCAGTTTACCCATCTGACAGTTCACCCCTCTAACAGTTTACCCGTCTACCAGTTTACCCGTCGAGCTGTTTACCGGTCTACCAGTTTACCCATCTAACAGTTTACCCATCTGACAGTTCACCCCTCTAACAGTTTATCCATCTACCAGTTTACCAGTCTACCTGTGTACCTGTCTACCAGTTTACCCATCTACCAGTTTACCCATTGACCTGTTTACCCATTTTCAGGTTTACCCGTCTACCTCTGTATCCGTCTACCAGTTTACCCATCTGACAGTTCACCCCCTAACAGATTACCCATCTATGTGTTTATCTGTCTACCTGTGTACCCATATCCCAGTTTACCTGTCTACCAGTTTACCCATCTGACAGCATACCCCTCTACCTGTTTACCCGTCTACCAGTTTACCTATTCACCAGTTTACCCGTCTACCTGTTTACCCATCTGACAGTTCACCCATTTACCAGTTTACCCGTCTACCAGTTTACCCCATCTACTGTTTACCCATCTACGTGTTTACCCGTCTACCAGTTAACCGTCTACCTGTCTCCCTTTCTGCCTGTTTACCCATCTACCTGTGTACCTGTCTACCAGTTTACCCATCTGACAGTTCACCCCTCTAACAGTTTACCTGTCTAACGGTTTACCTGTCTGCCTGTGTACCGGTCTACCAGTTTACCTTTCTAGCTGTTTACCCTTCTACCCATGTACCCGTCTATCAGTTTACCCATCTGAAAGTTTACTCCTATAACAGTTTACCCGTCTACCAGTTTCTGCATCCACCAGTTTACCCATCTGACAGTTTAACCGTCTAATAGTTAATCCGTTGACCAGTTTACCTTTCTACTGTTAGTATCGCTGAGTACAGATGGTGTGTGTATTAATACTTCTCCTCAGTAACGCTGAGTACACCACGAATGAAACCTGCTCGGAGCAGTTTACAGATGCAGTGTAAATTGCCATGGCAACAGACCTTGGGTCAGCCTGTCCACCTTTCGTCAAATGGGTTAATCAGGAACTTACAGCTGAAGTTACCTGGATCAGCCAGGTTACTCGCTTTGTAGTACAGGCCACAGTTTGCCCGTCTACCAGTTTACCTGTCTACCAGTTTACCTGTGTACTAGTTTACCTGTTTATTAGTTTACCTGTCTGCCGGTTGGGTTAAACCCTTCCTCTCCTCTTATTGGCTGGTTCACAATGAGCTCTCCTCACATTGGCTGTTGGTTGTTCCAGGTGAGTATTTACCTAATGCAGATCATCTTTGGAGCTGTTGATATTCCCGCCAAACTGTTGGCTGTAGGCATGCTCAGTTACCTGGGGAGGAGGGTATCCCAGGCGATCTGTCTCTTCCTGTCAGCTATCATTATCTTCGCCAACATCTTCGTCCCCACAGGTAACACATTCCCAACAATACACAACAATACAAACACACAGGTAACACTTCACAACAATACACAACAAAACACACACACAGGTAACACCTTCACAACAATACACACACACACACACACACAGGTAACATATACACACACAACAACACAAACTAATCTATACTACCCCTCCAGACATGCAGACCCTCAGGACCACGTTGGCGTGTCTCGGTAAAGGTTTCACCTCAGCCTCCTTCACCACCGTCTACCTGTACACCGGAGAGCTCTACCCCACTGTCATCAGGTGAGGCTGCTGGTTCCAGTTCCAACAACAGGAACAGGAGATGTTAACGTTTACTCATTTGATCCAAAGTTAAACTGCAGGTGCTGGATATGTCAGAGGGGTAAAGTCTCCTGCTCAGGGACACACCGCTGGATGTGTCGCAGTGGGAATCAAACCTGGGTCTCTCCCATCGCCACCCAGACATTAAAAGTTGGGTCCAGTCCCAACAACAGCAACCTTCCATCATTTATATTGAGGTCCTTCCCTGATTGTTGAACACTCGCTGTCCGTCTTCTATCATCGAAAACATCTGGAGCTCTTCAGTGAAATGATTTAGGGTTTGGGTGATGTCTGTTCTCTGTAAACATGAGGAGAAAGGTTTGAAGTACATGTTTAACATCTGCTGTCTTGACACCTTCAAACTATCTTTGGTTAACATGTTCAGCAGTCTGCACTGAGTTTTCATTCTATGAAATTACTTATATACAGTACTGTATAAACACATACAATACATACATGTACTTTTGAAAAGCCTGTGATAAGTTCAAAGCCCGTCTTCACCACTTTTAGAATCTTTTTTAAAATAGACGGCAACGTACTGGAGACAGTCAAAAAATAAGAGATTTCAGTGTAAAGCTCAGAAATAAACAGTTCTGAACAAGATCCCTCAGATGGTAAAAACAATCCGACAGTCTATTCCAAAATCAATTTATTATAGGACAGCGTTTATTTTGACAGGGAAATTCTGATAGTAAGTATCGTCTGAAACTTGACATTTCTTCATAAGTCTGGTTACTATTTGGTCTGTAGTTGCTTAATTAATCATTTGATAATAATTTAATTTAATATTCATTTTGTTCATTTGATGGATGAAGACCAGTTTTTTACTTTGAAGTCAAGATGAAAATAGAATTCAGACCTTTAATGTGAAAAACACTTCACATGATGTCTCTATGTCTCTATAGTCACACCGTGATTATCAGATAATATATTGATCTGTGAGTGTATTGATCACATGGTGTGTGTGTTGTGCTTTCAGACAGACAGGAATGGGCTTTGTCTCCACCATGGCCAGAGTCGGCAGCATGGCGGCCCCCGCCGTCCTCATCCTGGACGAGGTGATCAAAACTATATATTAACTTTCTTCATGAATTAATCATTTGTGTTTTTATACTTTTATTCATATAACCCGTGTCACACTGAATCTAAGCTCTGATACTTCGCACACACGTCTATAAAGTGAAATGTGAGAAAAACATTCAAATGGAAGGTGGTTACATGATCCATCAAAATTATTGGGATCCGTTTCCTTCTGTGTAGGTCTTTCAAAGATTTTAAACAGAGTTTTTCCTAAACATGTCATTCTGTCTTGATCATGATTTTTAATTTAATCACAGACTGAACGATAGTTAAACACTGACAGCCAGAGACACAGCTGTTTTACATTATCTATAAGAGCTAATGGAGAGCAGTCTGTGGTAAATGTTACTGACGTCCAGAGCTGCAGCTTTGGATACATAACATCACATCGTCAGCATAGTGGTGGATCTTCTTCTTCATCGATGGTCAAACCTTCAGCTGACGTTTGTTCCTGAAAGTGAATAACACTAAAGAAAAGCTGCAGAAGAGTTTTATCTGATTTTTTATTGTTTATTTCATTCATTTAAAACAATGCAACAACAGCATGAAAAGGAGCAGAAAGAAGTAAAAACTTAAATAATGTCTGCCACCTATCAACACAAAATCATTTACAGTTCCAATTTATTCGAGCTATCTCTTTTTCTAAAACTTCAAAACACAAAATTACATCAATAAAATTGAACTGCTATTTCGCAGTATTATATTTCTACAGCAATGATATTTTAACATACTTCTTAAACACATAAATGGACTTAGAAGTTTTAATTTTACAATCAAGACTGTTCCACAAACTGACTCTTTTGATTGTGATACATTTTTCCTTTACAACCGATTTGAACCTGGGTTTTGTAAAACCCTCAGTACCTTTTAGTTCATATATACTTTTCCTCTTGGTGAATCTGTTTTGCAAATTGTTTGGTAAGCTTTCCAGATAAGCTTTATACATGGTTTTTAAAAGGCTATACTCTACTAATTCACTAAATGTCAGAGTTTTTAGTTGTATGAATAGCGGATTAGTTGTATCTCTGTATCTGCTTCCACTGATAACTCTAATTGCTCTTTTGTGTAACAGTAAAATTGGATTAATGTATATTTTGCAGGCACTTCCCCACACTTCAATGCAATAAGTCAGATATGGAACAATCAATGAATTATACAACAAAACAATGCATTCTTATTTAGAGAATCTTTATACAGCACACCTATTATTTGGGATACCTTTACTTTGATATTATCACTATGTGATTTCCATGTCAAATGTTCTTCAATCATAACACCTAGAAACTTAATTTCATGTGCCCTTTCAATTTCCAATCCATTAATTAACACTGACGTTTCAACATATTTCTTTTTACTACAAAATTTCATAAATTTAGTTTTACTGATATTCAGGGACAATCTATTGGCATTGAACCACTTCATAATTTTCTGAAATTCATTCTCTATAATTTGTAGTACATCTTTTATGTTTTTTCTGAGTGGAAGAAAGTGGTGTCATCCGCAAACAGAATGCACCTAAGTAACTAAGACTCAAACACAATATCATTTACATATAGAAGAAAGAGTATAGGTCCTAGGTACCCCACAAGTTATATTACATTTTTTAGACTTTGTGTTGTCAATTTCGACAAACTGACTTCTGTTTTTTAAATAGCTGGTAACCCATTGGTGTGCCACACCTCTGATACCATATTTATATAATTTATGCAACAATATCTTGTGATCCAGCATATCAAATGCTTTTTGAAGATCCACCAAGGTACTTACTAAATAGTGCCTTTTATCTATAGCATTGGTCATTTCTTCAGTTAGTTCCATAATTGCTGTAGCAGTTGAATGATTAGGACGAAACCCATATTGACTGTTACTTAAAATCAGTGTCCAATGTTTATGGTATTCCTGTAAAGGAAATCCACCACCTGTTTCTCCAATGACTATAGCTCTTCTCTAATCGTCCCTCCGCGTATACTGCTCCAGGTTATCAATCCGCTGCTCCAGCATAGAGATCTGTGTATCCTTTTCTCTCATCATGATTTTCAATGTCACTTCGTCCACAAGTTTGAGCAAGCACTCCTGTTGCGACGTCACCTTTGTCAGCTACTTACACCACAAAAAGTAACGTTTGCAGTGCCGAAAATGGCAGCTGTTTCCTAATCAGGTCCCAGAATGTCGCTCTGCAGCAGGACGAACATGCTCCTCTCCGCCTTTCCTTCACCTCCTGGAGATTTCTGGCCTGTTGCTGATTTAATTTTAGAAGTTACTGAATAACAATGCTGTTACTGATGGACTGCATTTCCCAGGTACTCCCTGCTCTCCCCAGTATGGTGTATGGGGGAGCGGCTGTGTTGGCCGGCTGCTTTGCCTGCTTCCTGCCAGAGACGCTGAACAAGCCACTGCCCGACACCATTGAGGACGTGGAGATCAAATGGTGAGCTAACGGCTAACTAGATACATGGCTAATGTTAGCTTCATTAGCACCATTAATGTCATTAGTTTTCCCCACTGAAATTATGTGAATAATTAACTCTTTAGCTTCATTAGAAGCTTTCAGTAGTAGTTCCAAATATCACAGAGCAATGCTAACGCTAACAAGCTGCTCTGCTAGTTACATTGCTGGTCTTGGTTATCAAAACCTGATTGATAACTAATCAATGAATATCAATAACTGAAAAATATCTGTGTGAAGGGCTGGAGCAAGCCCCGCCCCCCAACAGGAAGAAGGCGTATCCTTGAAAGAACGCAGGGCACCTGATGATGGGGGTGTGGTCTCAACTGAAGGTGTGGTTTTAAAAGATCTGAAGGAAGCAGAAGGGACTGGACTTAACATCCTCTGACCAATCATATGAAGCCAATGACAGTTGGACTGAACCTCAACCAATCAGACGGCTGAATCAGTTTTTCTGTGCATCTGTGAAAATTCATTTTACTGAGAATAATGACAGAGTTCCTAACATTTAAATCTATTTAAAATGAGTTTAAATCAATAAACTCAGATGTTTGACTAGATTTATTAATTAGATGTGAATGAAGCTGCTGCAGTCAGAACAGGAAGTAAAAGTCTGAAATCTCTGTTCTGTCAATCAAATCAATAATCTTTACACATTGTAATACACAAATAAAAGTGTGATTAAGATATGGGTATTGTTATTGTTTGGATTCAGAGTGTGAGAACTGAACTTAAAAACTGTCAGGATGGAAACTGGTTTTAGGACCTGACCTGGAACATAACGTGAACACTTACAATCACAACCAAGGAGGACCGAACAGAACAAGGTGATTCAGGTGATGCAGGTAAATGTCCCGAAGTCCACTGACAAAACAAAGCAAGAATCCAAAGACGACAGAAGAACATGGCACGTAAATCCACCCAAACACAGAACAGGAACAGAATGAATAGAAGGCGCTCCACATCAGGGTAACCAGATAAACAAGAAACAAGTCTGCCCAGAACACCACACACGGGCAATTTCAATGCAAAAAAGGAAATGGACAAACTCAAACCAAACAACCTGCAAGCAAACTAGCAAGGCGATGGCCCTCTGGAGGCCGGGCAGGAGAGTGGAGACCAAGACCAGAGACAGATGGCTGGAGTTCGAGAGTCATTTGATGCTCTGCAGGAAAAGGAAGTTACTGCAGTTTACCAGGAAAAGGTTGGGGTAGCTCTTGCTTTGGGACCAGATCTGGCCCAGAGATCTGCTGCAGCTCTGGAGCCAAAGGTTGATGCAGTTCTGTGGCTGCTGTATGGATGCATCAGAGGGGTAAGGGGGGTTTCTGTAACTCAGCAGGGTCATTGGAAACTCAGCAAGGACAGGAAGCCGCTATAGTTTCACTCAGCAGGGTGAGGGGCACAGACTGTATAAAAGAATTGGACGTAGTCATGGTGACGTCACCCGTTCGTTTGTGGACTGCAGTGTTGAAGCCTCGAGTTTGGCCGTTAGGGTGCCGCCATGTTGATTTTTTGCAACCAGGGTAAGAGACGATGGAGCCAACAGCTCCATGTGGAGCTAGCTAGCTTGGTTAGCAGGTGCATCATTAATTCACATTAACTGTGATATTAGCTGGGATGCTAATTTTAGATAGCGACAAACAGGCTTAAAACAAAACGTACTTACTGAAAAATGAGCAGCCGACTCCTGATGAGCTTTTTTCAGCGGCGCTGGTTAAATGTACACAGAGCAGCGGATACGAGTCGCCTCTATCCTGAGTGACGGGTCGCCATGGTAGCGACTTGTCAATCAGCTTGTAGCCCCGCCCTAAAGCCTCCCCTGCTTCCTGGTCTCTGTTCCTCTAAATGGGACCATAATTTACTAAATGAACATCATGCTGTGTTGAAGAAGACTTGAAACTAGCGACTGAGACCATAAACTCATCAGGAAAGTGTTTACTGGGGTAATTATTCAGCTGAGAAGGAGAAACATTGTCTTTCTGCAGCCGGTGGAGTCGCCCCCTGCTGGCTGCTGGAGGGGACGCAGGTTTAAAGTATTTCTGTGTTCACTTCGCTTCTCAGACCGGAAGCTTCCTGCTTGGTAAGGGGTCGGCTGAAACTCAGCGGGGACAGGAAGCTGCTGTGGGTCTGGCTCACGTGATTGTTGCAGCACCAGAACTACAGTCATCTGAAGCTCAGCACCACTTTTTCTCGTTTGTAACACAACAGAGTAAGTACTAATGAAATGCAGTCGAGTGCTGGAAGTACTCAAGTAAAAGTAGAAATACCACAGTGTAAAAATACTCTGTCAATTTATTAAGTATTTCAAAATATAGGGGATGACTAAAAGACGGGACGAATAAAACTCAGAAGTTTCCTTCGAATCCGCAGTCTGATCTGTCAAACTACCTCAGCAGGTACAGAACCCAGTACTTACTGTAGCAGCCCTTGGCATCAGTAAACCTGCGTAGAGTTAAACCGGTGAAGTACTGTTGTTTAATTTTCCATCAAGCACCACAAAACTAAAAACAAAGACATATTAAACTTTTAAATTAAACACATTAACAACGACCCATCTTCAACACTACTTAAATATGCCTTACATGCAATCAGCTAAGGTACAAACTTTCAGCAGAGGGCTGGGAAATCTGTATCAAATCTTCACCATAGCTTTGGGCTGACAGACTGCACACGGCAAGAAGGTCGTGGGTTAGAACCCGGTTCCCTCGGCCTTTCTGTGTGGAGTTTGCATGTTCTCCCCATGTCTGCGTGGGTTCTCTCCGGGTGCTCTGGCTCTAATTTCTCTGAAACACCTTTGGAGACGGCTTATGGTAGAGAAATGACCATTCAGTTCACGGACAACTGCACGCTCCCTCAAAACAGGCGACATCTGTGGCATCGTGATGGAACTGCATATTTTGGAGTGGCCTTTTATTGTGGCCAGCCAAAGGCCTTTTATTGTGGCCAGCCTAAGGCCCACCTGTGCTATCCCCATGCTGTCCGATCAGCATCTTCATCTTCATCTGTGAGGTGGATGGATTCTGAGGCAGGTTTGGGGGGGGGGGGGCAGCAGGGGCCAGTAGGAGCCAGTAGGGGCCAGTAGGGGCCAGTGCCCCTGTAACACAGCCCTTGGACCCCCCTCTGGCCCCCCCTGTGAATGAAAAGTCTACGGCAGTCCTAATGAATTAGCGACCGCGGGCCACCCCGATGCCCCAAAGCAACCTCCATGTGGCCCAGCATGTGATCTAACATATGACAACAAAAGTACACTACATGTTTAGTGTATGAACGTATCTAGAGAGTGAGCTGCTGTAGGCTGAACCATTCCTTCTCATCTCTGTTGAGTTTCACATGCGCTGTACCGATCACCGCCAATCAAGGCTCAACACTTCCTGTCAGACCTGCAGCCTCTCTGCTCCTCTGTGTGTCTGCAGAGGCCTCAGGGAACGAAGTCAGCCAGCTGATCAGTGGACAGTAAGACACTGATGACTACTCCTCTCATTAGTGTCCGTATGTGGTTCAATAAAACCTTTGCCAGTAAAAAGGCACTATTTTCCCGCTGCAGCTGTCTTTAGGTTTCACACAGGCACAGCGCTGCTTCAGCTAACAGCTTATTGTTAAAAACAAGCTGAAGTGAAAGCTGTCTGTCTTTAGTAACTGTTCAGCTTAGTTTGCCTGCACATTAAAATATGGCACATTATAAACTCAGCTGGTGGCTGAGACAAACCAGCAGCAGCAGCAGGAGGAGGGGGAGGACAGGAGGGACTGAGCTGTTCATCATTTCTAAACTTCACACAGTATGTTGATGTCAGGAATATGTAATATTTATTTTACTGACATGTTAAATTTGTTTCCAGTGAGATATTAGTAACTTTACTACTGTAAATCCTGTTGCTGCTCTAGAAACAACAAAAAAATTAAATAATATATTTAATTATTTAGTAATAAATAGGACTGATAAGAGCATCAATAAAGAACTGCACCAATAAGGATTACCAATACAAGTGTGTCAATAAAATCTTAATGATCCCAACTCCTGAGAAAATGTCCGGCCCATCTCTATGTCCTGGTTTTAAAATCCGTCCCAATTAAATTTATAATTGAACAGCCCTGGTCTACAGTAATCATAGTAACGACAAATTTAATCTGAATGCAGCATTGTAGACAATATTTTCCATTGCATGGACAGCCTTTGGATATTGCTGGAAATTGTTCTGAGTCCCTCTCCTTAAAGGGTAAATTATTATCATAACACTTTAATAATGCATTTAAACAGCACATTTCATACACAAAAAGCCAGAACAGCAGCCTGCTGATCTGACAGGAATGTTTTGTTTTGTGTAATGTAATTTAATAAATATATAACTAAGTTACTGAAAAGATCCTGTTACTGAAACATACTAAAACATTACATTATATACTAAACGGGACATTTTGAAAGCTTGAACTTTTCCTTTGTCTCATTTGTCTCCGACTGAATGGGCCCCTCTGGCAAAACAACTGGCCCCAGTCTGGCCCCCTAATAAAATTGGTCTAGAACCACCACTGGATGGATTATCTCGGCAAAGGAGAAGAGCTCACTGACACAGATTTTGACAGATTTGTGAACAATCTTTGACAGAAACAGGCCTTTTGTGTTCATACAGAAAGTCTTAGATCTTTGAGTTCAGCTCAGGATGAATGGGGGCCAAAACAAAAGTGTTGCCTTTATAACTTTGTTCAGTGTACAAACACACACACACACATATGTATATATATGCCAGGATACTTCAACACAACAGGCCATACAGCGAGCGGGGCGGTTACTGAAGGTTTCACAGGATGTAGGTCAGCAGGTGTGTCAAAGTGTTTCAGGTGTGTGAATCACCTGGCTAGCAGCAGTGAGCCTGACATGTATCACTGGCTTCACCCAAGGGGGGGAAGCCGGAGTTGGAACAGTGAAGCCGACCAAAGTCTGCACGGAGGGCTCCACGTAGGCCCAAAAAAGATGTCAAAACAGCAGCGTCTGCTGCGCATGATCGCGCAGCAGACGCTGGTGCCAACAGGAAGCAGCCCTGTAGTGGTATTTTATTGGTCCAAAACTGGCTTCACTGCTCTCCGTTCAAATGTGTGGGGTGGCTTCCTCCAGAAAGACGCGGTGGCTTTAACTCGCCACAGACACCAACAAAGAAGAGTTTTCTGTTGGACCACGAGTTCACTTGATGAACTTTGTTGATCTGACGAGGTTCTAGTTTTATTATTTATTCAATAGTTTGTTCATAAAGTAGCAGCTGCAGGTAAACGTGTCTCTTTGTTCAGATTGTTTTCACAGCTGTTACCTGAACATGGACCAGAACCTGGACCTGAACCTGGACCAGAACCTGGAGCTGCAGGTTGGGAGTTACATTTGAGACATGAAACACTGAGGACAATAAAATAATAAACAACAACAAGATCAAACCAAAATCAGAATGTAGAAGCTCCTGATGATGTAACTTTAATAATCGATCAGTAATCAATACGCCGCTCTGATGAGTTTATTCTCCATAAAAACACAACTCACAGTTTATTGATCTGAAGTGAATTGGATGATTTCTGTCTGATTAGATCAAACATATTGATTATTGTAAATCAGGTTTCTGATGATCAATATTCGATTATTAAAAATCAGCAGCATCTTTTCTTTCAAAGCGCAGCAGCTGGTTTTATTGATCAGGTATTGAGATCTGCGCACGAGCTGATCCGGAGTTTCCTTTCATCGATCAGCTGCTGATGTTTTTGTTTCGTGTAAAGAAAAACGCCCCCTGGCGGCGGCCTCGCGCCTCACAGGCACTAACTGAGCCGTCCAATCACAGCCTCGTTTCGTTTGATTGACAGGGACTTTGGTCAATGGCAGCGCGCCTGCGCAGTTGGCAGCGCTGTAGGAGGGCGGGACGAGGCGCTGCTCGGCAGTACAGCGGAAGAAAATGGCGGCCGTGGCTGCAGAGCCAGGAGCTGCGGCGGTTCCGACAACAACAATAACCGCGACTACGGACGACGAGGGCCCTCCACAACCGGGCCCGGCCGGTCCGGGACTCCCAGGAGCCCCGCTGGAGACCGACGGGCCCCGGGAGTACGGCCCGCCTGTAGAGCCAGTCCTCCCCCGGGTGGAGGATGGTGGGGACGGGGAGGAGCGCCGCCATGTCAGGCCGGAGCTGGAGCCCGCGGCGGGAAAAGCGCTCCCGGAGACCGCCGCGAACGACGATCTGGTCAATAACTTCCCGGGGGACCGGATCAGCATGGACCGGTTCTCTCCCATGGACCCAGAGGGCGGCGGGAACGTGTGCCGCAGCATCCTAGCGGACACGCAGCCCTCCGCCGTCTTCCTGCACTCCTTCCCGGCCCCCCCGCCCGTCACCGAGGCCGGGCTGTCTCTGGCGGAACCGGCGGAACCGACCACAAACGTGACGACGGACCGGGCTGAGACCGCGGGCCGAGACCGAGGCTACACGGCTCTGATCCAACCGGAGCTGAGGCCCGGCCCTGCGGAGGACGCCATGTTGGACGGTACCGCGGACCGGCTGTCGGTCCCGGACATCCTGGACCCGGAGTCAAAGTACTCAGCGGGGACCGAGGAGCTGCCGGGCCGCGACCTACGGGACTCCCCCCCGCCCTGCTGGTCACCTAAGAGGCGGCCGATGACGGACACGGTGAAGCAGGAAGAGGCCTCCCGATCGGAGCCCGGATCCGAACCCGGTCTCGGTGCTCCACCGCTCGCCTCCGTGCAGGATTTGAGTCCCGGGTCCGAGGTCCGGGTCTCCCTGGACCACGTCATTGATGACGCGCTGGTGGTGTCCTTCCGGCTGGGTGAGAAGGTGTTCTCCGGGGTTCTGATGGACGTCTCCAAGAGGTACGAGGTTCTGCCTTAAGCCTGGTCCTTTACACCAGAGACAGGGACCGATCTCCTGATCGATCATCGATCGGATCGGTCATCGATCGATGATCGATCGATCAGGAGATCCCCAGATGGTTCGATCACTTCGTGTTTCTCTGATCCGCTCAGATTTAAAGTTGAACTGAGTCAAAGTACCAAAGTACTGCTTCTAAAAGTACCTGCTGAAGTACTGGACCGACTCAGAAGGTCTGCAGGGAACATTTCAGTCTGCAGTTTTAGTTAGTAAATACTGCAGTAACTACAGTAGTACTACAGTACTATATCACTAGTACTACAGGAGTACTACAGTATTATATGCAGTAGTAATACAGGAGTACTACAGTATTATATGCAGTAGTAATACAGGAGTACTGCAGTATTATATGCAGTAGTACTCCTGTAGTACTGCAGTATTATATGCAGTAGTAATACAGGAGTACTACAGTATTATATCACTAGTACTACAGGAGTACTGCAGTATTATATGCAGTAGTAATACAGGAGTACTGCAGTATTATATGCAGTAGTACTACAGGAGTACTGCAGTATTATATGCAGTAGTACTACAGGAGTACTGCAGTATTATATGCAGTAGTAATACAGTAGTACTACAGTATTATATGCAGTAGTACTACAGGAGTACTACAGTATTATATGCAGTAGTACTCCTGTAGTACTACTGCAGTACTACAGGAGTACTACAGTAGTACTACAGGAGTACTACAGTATTATATGCAGTAGTACTCCTCTAGTACTACTGCAGTACTACAGGAGTACTACAGGAGTACCAGTACTACAGTATTATATGCAGTAGTACTACAGGAGTACTACTGCATATAATACTGTAGTACTACTGTAGTACTACTGTACAGGAGTACGTGAGCGGCGGGTTAAACGAGGCCGAGCCGTCGCCGTGGCAGCAGGAAACCATCACACTGTTTCTGTCGGATGTATTTTCAGTTTCTTTCTCACTGTTTGGTCTCTGCTTTCTTTCTAATGATCCTACAGTCTGAACAGATTTTGCGTTTGATGAAGTAGAAAATCTAAATTTAGGTGTTTGATTGGGGTTAAAACATTTTCTCCTTTTCACATATAAAGAAACTGACAGAGTTCCAAATAATTATTAATTTATTCTTTTCTTGATCATTTAGTTTTAATCACGACTTCCTGTTTATTACATATATAATTAATCAAAGTTCTGACGGTACATTTCTGTGTAACTGTAGGATCGATCAGCTGATTCTCAATCGATTGTGAAAACAGTGATAAAAGCAGTGACTCCTTCACAAAGCTTCTCCTGTCGGACCAACAGAACCAAGCTCTAAATAATTAATTAATCACTATTATTAATAATTTACCTGTAAAATGTGTTTAACTGTCAGAGTCGTTCATTTCGACCTCGAGTGTCAGTGAAACGAGTCTCCCTCTGAGCTGGAAGTACTCGAGTAAAGTACCTGTAACTCGGTCCACCTGTGGGTGAACAAGACCGTCGGACGGCCAGCTGTGGGTCAGAACTCGGATCAGACGCCGCAACCTGGTCTCAGAGTCCTGATGCAGAGACACACCAGTGAATATCTGACTGTGTATTACTGCCCCGAAGTACTGCAGTACTCCTTACTGCCCCGAAGTACTGCAGTACTCCTTACTGCCCCGAAGTACTGCAGTACTCCTTACTGCCCCGAAGTACTGCAGTTCTCCTTACTGCCCCGGAGTACTGCAGTACTCCTTCTCCTCTGAAGTACTGCAGTACTCCTTACTGCCCGGTACTGCAGTACTCCTTACTGCTCGAGTACTGCAGTACTCCTTACTGCCCCGAAGTACTGCAGTTCTCCTTACTGCCCCGGAGTACTGCAGTACTCCTTCTCCTGTGAAGTACTGCAGTACTCCTTCTCCTCTGAAGTACTGCAGTACTCCTTACTGCTCTGAAGTACTGCAGTACTCCTTCTCCTCTGAAGTACTGCAGTACTCCTTACTGCTCTGAAGTACTGCAGTACTCCTTCTCCTGTGAAGTACTGCAGTACTCCTTACTGCCCCGGAGTACTGCAGTACTCCTTACTGCTCTGAAGTACTGCAGTACTCCTTCTCCTCTGAAGTACTGCAGTACTCCTTCTCCTGTGAAGTACTGCAGTACTCCTTCTCCTGTGAAGTACTGCAGTACTCCTTCTCCTGTGAAGTACTGCAGTACTCCTTACTGCTCTGAAGTACTGCAGTACTCCTCCTCCTCTGAAGTACTGCAGTACTCCTTACTGCTCTGAAGTACTGCAGTACTCCTCCTCCTCTGAAGTACTGCAGTACTCCTTACTGCTCTGAAGTACTGCAGTACTCCTTCTCCTCTGAAGTACTGCAGTACTCCTTCTCCTCTGAAGTACTGCAGTACTCCTTCTCCTCTGAAGTACTGCAGTACTCCTTCTCCTCTGAAGTACTGCAGTACTCCTTACTGCTCTGAAGTACTGCAGTACTCCTCCTCCTCTGAAGTACTGCAGTACTCCTTACTGCTCTGAAGTACTGCAGTACTCCTCCTCCTCTGAAGTACTGCAGTACTCCTCCTCTGAAGTACTGCAGTACTCCTTACTGCTCTGAAGTACTGCAGTACTCCTTCTCCTCTGAAGTACTGCAGTACTCCTCCTCCTCTGAAGTACTGCAGTACTCCTCCTCCTCTGAAGTACTGCAGTACTCCTTACTGCCCTGAAGTACTGCAGTACTCCTTCTCCTCTGAAGTACTGCAGTACTCCTTCTCCTCTGAAGTACTGCAGTACTCCTCCTCCTCTGAAGTACTGCAGTACTCCTTCTCCTCTGAAGTACTGCAGTACTCCTCCTCCTCTGAAGTACTGCAGTACTCCTTCTCCTCTGAAGTACTGCAGTACTCCTCCTCCTCTGAAGTACTTCAGTACTCCTTACTGCCCTGAAGTACTGCAGTACTCCTTACTGCCCTGAAGTACTGCAGTACTCCTCCTCCTGCAGTACTTCAGAGGAGGAGGAGGAGTACTGCAGTACTTCAGGGCAGTAAGGAGTACTGCAGTACTTCAGAGGAGGAGTACTGCAGTACTCCTCCTCCTCCTCTGAAGTACTGCAGTACTCCTCCTCCTCTGAAGTACTGCAGTACTCCTTCTCCTCTGAAGTACTGCAGTACTCCTCCTCCTCTGAAGTACTTCAGTACTCCTTACTGCCCTGAAGTACTGCAGTACTCCTTACTGCCCTGAAGTACTGCAGTACTCCTCCTCCTCCTCTGAAGTACTGCAGTACTCCTCCTCCTCTGAAGTACTGCAGTACTCCTTACTGCTCTGAAGTACTGCAGTACTCCTTCTCCTCTGAAGTACTGCAGTACTCCTCCTCCTCTGAAGTACTGCAGTACTCCTCCTCCTCTGAAGTACTGCAGTACTCCTTACTGCCCTGAAGTACTGCAGTACTCCTTCTCCTCTGAAGTACTGCAGTACTCCTTCTCCTCTGAAGTACTGCAGTACTCCTTCTCCTCTGAAGTACTGCAGTACTCCTTCTCCTCTGAAGTACTGCAGTACTCCTCCTCCTCTGAAGTACTGCAGTACTCCTTCTCCTCTGAAGTACTGCAGTACTCCTTCTCCTCTGAAGTACTGCAGTACTCCTCCTCCTCTGAAGTACTGCAGTACTCCTTCTCCTCTGAAGTACTGCAGTACTCCTCCTCCTCTGAAGTACTTCAGTACTCCTTACTGCCCTGAAGTACTGCAGTACTCCTTACTGCCCTGAAGTACTGCAGTACTCCTCCTCCTCTGAAGTACTGCAGTACTCCTTACTGCCCTGAAGTACTGCAGTACTCCTTCTCCTCTGAAGTACTGCAGTACTCCTTCTCCTGTGAAGTACTGCAGTACTCCTTCTCCTGTGAAGTACTGCAGTACTCCTTACTGCCCTGAAGTACTGCAGTACTCCTCCTCCTCCTCTGAAGTACTGCAGTACTCCTCCTCCTCTGAAGTACTGCAGTACTCCTTACTGCTCTGAAGTACTGCAGTACTCCTCCTCCTCTGAAGTACTGCAGTACTCCTCCTCCTCTGAAGTACTGCAGTACTCCTTACTGCCCTGAAGTACTGCAGTACTCCTTACTGCTCTGAAGTACTGCAGTACTCCTCC
Organism: Lepomis macrochirus; assembly: GCA_024633595.2. Lineage (NCBI taxonomy): Eukaryota > Metazoa > Chordata > Actinopteri > Centrarchiformes > Centrarchidae > Lepomis > Lepomis macrochirus. Next base: position 617,033 of record JALXJV020000021.1, read on the forward strand.
TCCTCTGAAGTACTGCAGTACTCCTCCTCCTCTGAAGTACTGCAGTACTCCTTCTCCTCTGAAGTACTGCAGTACTCCTTCTCCTCTGAAGTACTGCAGTACTCCTTACTGCCCTGAAGTACTGCAGTACTCCTTACTGCCCTGAAGTACTGCAGTACTCCTTACTGCTCTGAAGTACTGCAGTACTCCTTACTGCCCTGAAGTACTGCAGTACTCCTTACTGCTCTGAAGTACTGCAGTACTCCTCCTCCTCTGAAGTACTGCAGTACTCCTCCTCCTCTGAAGTACTGCAGTACTCCTCCTCCTCTGAAGTACTGCAGTACTCCTTACTGCCCTGAAGTACTGCAGTACTCCTTACTGCTCTGAAGTACTGCAGTACTCCTCCTCCTCTGAAGTACTGCAGTACTCCTCCTCCTCTGAAGTACTGCAGTACTCCTCCTCCTCTGAAGTACTGCAGTACTCCTTACTGCTCTGAAGTACTGCAGTACTCCTCCTCCTCTGAAGTACTGCAGTACTCCTTCTCCTCTGAAGTACTGCAGTACTCCTTCTCCTCTGAAGTACTGCAGTACTCCTCCTCCTCTGAAGTACTGCAGTACTCCTTACTGCTAAAGCTCCGGTCCAAAGCGCCTGACAGCTGCTGTACAGGTCAGAGGTCAGAGGTCGCAGCGAGGACTTCAGGGTCTCGCTCAGGGACACAGTGGTGGATGTGTCACAGTGGGAATTGAACCCGAGTGGCCCAAACCACATATATCTGTCTTATCCACTGCTCCATCGCACGCCGCTGTTGTTCATTTTATCACCATGGTCGCACGCCGCAGTGACGCCGCTGTTGGCTCTGAGGAGCTTCTCGTCGCTGCAGGACTGAACAGCACATCGATAGTTTGAGGTTCAGCTCTGATTTATTCTGATGAATAAATGAGTCCTAGTGTTCAGCTTAGTTAATATTTGTGATCTTGTTGTGAAATCTGAGGACCGTGAGAAACAGCATTTCGTTGTTTTGTGTAACTCAATATGTGGAAGAAGGACAAAAAACAAAGTATATATAAATAAACTTCCTGCGGTCTGAAGAGATGTTGGCGAGAGCGAACAGCTGTGACACATGTGCTGTGAAGAATGAGGACGCCGGCCGAGCGCTACCGTGGCGTGCACGTAACAGAGGCGTGCGCTCACACAGCGCGCCAGTCCAGGCTGCGCTTCTCAGTTCTGTCAGCGATACGATATCAATTAACATTTAGATGATCGATCATTGAAGTTCGTGAATCGATTCACAATCGTCCAAGTGTGCATCTAAAATAATTTTCCAGAGCCGTAGCGCTCAGATGGAGGTGATGGTTGGACCTAGTCAATTTCACTGACTAGGTTTGTACTGTAAATGCTATAAAAGCTTGGGCTTATTTATTCACAGATTTCACAAATCATTATCTTAATGTTAATTAATAAAGTAACGTTGACGTGCACATTACAGACATGGCTACCTTGTTTTCGGAGCATCTCCGCTGCTGGATTTGACGCCGCTGCTGGATTTGACGCTGCCGCTAAACTTTCACTCAGTTATTTAATGCGGAACAAAGGATGTTCCCCCGCACGCTGTGAGCACGGTAAACCACGCTTTGCTAGCTTCCTCTCATCTACCTGACAGCTGCTGTTATCAGAGTCAGGTCTTTAACTGCCGTGCAATGTGTTTGCGCAGCGAGCGAGTGGACGAGCGAATGAGAGAGCGGCGGAAAGTGACGGTGAAAGCGAGCGAGTGATGAGCGGTCAGTCTGCAGTAAACGTACAGAGGAGGTCACAGTGTGTCCGTTATTAAGTCTGTCTGCTGGAAAGTGAAGGCGGACTAACGACTCCCTGAGCTTCAGACTCCGGTCTGAAGGCTGGGCAGGACTGGACGGGGCGGAGTCACGTGACCACACGCGGTGTTTCAAGTGGAAAGAACATGAACACCATATTTCCAGAATTAAATAACCAAATTAACTGACATGAGAATTTTACATCTGTTAGTGGCTCTGAATTTCGGTTTCGATTACTTTTTATTAACTGTCCAGCCCCAGATGACGGGCATCATGCCGTTAAGCCGCCATCATGATTGTAACTCCCCCCGCAACCAAAACATCTAAAGTGTTCACATTTTACCGTCCTGTGAAAGGGAAAGCAGGTGTGAATCCCTAAAAACATAATAATTTTTAAATAAACCTGCAGGCGGGCAGCGGTCAGGAGGAATCGATTCGTCCGTAGAACCGAAGGCGGGCAGCGGTCAGGAGGAATCGATTCGTCCGTAGAACCGAAGGCGGGCAGCGGTCAGGAGGAATCGATTCGTCTGTAGAGACTCCTGAGCTGTGGTGGTTTTGGGAAAGCGTGATGATGATGACCTGACTGTTCCTCAGTAAATGTTTCACTGGTTCTCACCGGTTATGTTGTGTGTGTTTCAGGTTCGGACCGTACGGGATTCCCATCACAACGTTCCCCAGACGGGATGACCGGACTCGACCTCAGGTGTCTGTGCAGTCACAGCCGGTCACCGGTGACGACCCGTCTACCAAACAGGAAGAGGTCATCGGCAGCCCTGCTCCGCCTCACCCCTGGACCTCCAAACCGCCACCGCTGTTCCAGGAGGGAGCGCCATACCCCCCTCCTCTGTTCATCAGGGACACCTACAACCAGGCCTTACCTCAGCCGCTGCCGCGCAAGATCAAACGGCCAAAGCGGCGCTACCGCTGTGAGGAGCCAACCTCCATCATGAACGCCATCAAGCTCCGCCCCCGCCAAGTGCTCTGCGACAAGTGCAAAGGTGTGGTGGCGTCAGGCGGGCACAGGGAGGCACGGCGGGGCCCGGTGGATCTGAGGGGTGAGGAGGTGTCACGGCGGCGGCGACAAGCTGAAGGACCAATCTCCCTTGAGGTGAAACGTCTGAGGAGCGATGACAAAGGACGTACCTCCACGGAGAGACGCTCATCATCAGGGATACGTGTGTCATCTTCATCATCATCTGCCTCTCGCCGTGTCCTGAGGGGCGTGGCTTCATCTTCATCCTCGTCACAGTCCTCATCCAGCCGCATGTGTCTGAAGCTGAACTCTAAGAAGGTTCTGGCCAAAGGTTCTGCTGTCGATCGCTCCAAAGCGCGGCAGGTTCTCAAGAAGCTGGCGAGGAGTTCTCAGCCGCCTCCGCAGCCTCACCGTCGGCCCAAAGACCACAACCAGAATCAGAACCAGGGTCAGAGCCAGAACCAGGACCGTACCAAGGCTGTGACCCGAGCTGCCGCCCTGCAGAACCACAACCAGAAGGTCCACTTCACTCGCCGCTTGCAGCATCTCAGTGGCGCCACAGTCAGCTCGCCACTTCCGCCCAGAATGCGCCTCAAACCTCAAAGGTATCGTACCGACGACAGCCAGGCGCCCTGCTCCTCCTCGTCCTCCTCCCCGCCAAAACAGAGCTCACGCTTGTCTCCTCCCAAACTTGCTTTAAGCCCCGCCCCCACATTGAGCCCAGACCCGCCCTCTCCCTCAACCATAGCTCCTCCCCCAACGTCCTCCTCCTGTGCAGCCAGTGTTGCCGTAGAGGAGGTCCGCCCTCCTGAGGAGGAGGAGCAGGAGGAGAGAAGAGATGATGGGCAGGTGGTAGAGCTCCCTCCCTCCTCTTCCTCCTCCCTGGACTCCTCCCACTCAGAGTGCAGCTCCTCAGAGACCTTTGACCTCCCCCCTCCTGGAGACCCGCCCTCCTCCTCTGCTCCCCCTCCCTCCTCCTTGTTAGAGCCTCAGCGTCCCTCCTCCGCCGCCACTCCCAACCCCAGAGCAGATGGTGAGGAGACGCAGGCTGCTGGCGAGCAGGAGGAGGAGGAGGGAGGTGAATTGAAGAGGCGTCGTAAGTCTTCCACATCCTCCTGCTCCTCCTCGTCCTCCTCGTCCTCCTCCGTCTTCTCCAAGTTGGTGTCCAAGTGTTCGCTCCCTGACGGCCGGACAGTTTGCGTCGGTGACATCGTCTGGGCGAAGATCTACGGATTCCCCTGGTGGCCGGCCCGCGTGCTCGGTATCACGGTGGCGAGGCGCGGCGACACGGGGCTGGCGGTGCGGCAGGAGGCGCGCGTCTCCTGGTTCGGCTCCCCTACCACTTCCTTCCTGCCGCTCACCCAACTGTCGCCCTTCCTGGAGAGCTTCCAGTCCCGCTTCGACAGGAAGAGGAAGGGCCCGTACCGCCGCGCCATCGCCGAGGCCGCCAGCGCTGCCAAACAGCTGACGCCTGAAGTCCGAGCGCTGCTCACTCAGTTCGAGACGTAGCATCAGCAGCTGCCACAAACACCTCCCCGGCCCCTCCCCACATGCCACGCCCCGTTCAACTATGCCCTACCCACAACAGGAAGTGGGAGGAGCTTGCTCCCAATAGACTGATACCTGTCTGTCTGTCAGAGACTCACGCAGACAGACGATGTTCATGTTTCTGTTTCCTGTTCTGTTCTTCCTGTTTGGAGGAGTGGGTGGAGCTTCTGAGTTACCTGTCAGTGTTCAGGGGAGCAGTGGGCGGGGCTTATCTCTGCAGTCACCTCCCCTGTCCTCACAGAGGTCCTCAGTTTCAGGCAGGTGTACGTCAGCGGCAGCGTTTCCATCGCCCCGCCATCCCCTGATGATGTCACAGTGATGTAATCAGTGTCATACAGAGTGCTACATCATGATGATGTCACAGGTGTACATCAGTAATAATGAATCAACCAATAAGAATCAGTGACGTTAAAATAAACACTAAGCTAACATTTGCTAAGCTGTTCTAGCTCCTGAATCAGACTGTAAATCGTGAAGGTTCGGACTTGACACTGTCAGTCCGACAGGTTTGTCTCTCAGTGGTCTGGCGGCGGCGGAGAGAAACGCTGTGACACGCTGACATGTCACTTCCTGTTGTGTTGGTTCTCCTGGTTCCTTTGGGTTCTGCTGAGTAACGCCCACAGGAAACATTTATTTTATTTTCACAGACACTTTGTTTCCGTTTACAAAAAGATTAAAACTGTGAAACACAAAGTGTTGTCCAAACTGAGGCCGGGGTTCCCAAACAGGGTCCACCGCCTGAGGGTTTAGTTTTATCATGTGATCGTGTCTGTCTGTCCTGATTGGTTCCTAAAGTCAGGGATCCACCACAGTCCACAGGATCCTGATGTGTGATCAGTCACGAAACTTTCTGATCAGTGTCATTGATTAGAGAAAATTCTGCTGCTGTTTAAAAAGACTTAGTTTGAAGCTCGGATGTTTTATGCAGACGATGTCGCTGATGTCTTACTCGTACTGCGTTTGAGACCCTCACGCCTCATTTTGTCAACACTAGACGGACAGGTAGGACAGGTAGGACACACTGACTGTTAGACAGGACAGCTGCTCTGCTCTCATGACGAAGACGACGATGATGAAGGTGGATTTTCCCTCTCTGCTGTCTAGTTTCAGCTGTCAGACTCTTTTTACCGTCTGTTTGCAGATCAGAGATCCTGAACTAAAACTGTTGATCCGTCTGAGTCGACCTGTGTACATGTTCTTTTTTCTGATGTTTTAAATCTATTAAAAAACTGTCAAACTTCTCTTTGAATCGTCGTCATTTAAACTTTCTTCTTCTGTGGTTCTTACTGTTGGAGTCGCTGGGCTGCACACCTCGGTCAGACTTTCTCACCTGCAAACAGATGTTTGGTAAATGGGTCTCAGAGCTGCTTTTACCACCAAGATCAGCAACAGTTTAAAGAGCCTGTCAGAACTCCACTCAGAACAATTAACGATAGAAGATTGAATCTGAAACAGTAAAAAAATAATCAGAGGAATTAAACCGACAACATTTCCACAGCGTGCTGCTGATGTTCGGTAAAAACAGCTCTGATAGTCAGAGTGGGAAAATACCTGCAGGTACTGACTGCGTACTGGAACCCATCACTGGTACTGGATCGGTACTGTTCAGGATCGGTAGAACTAGACGCTGAGAACTGGATCAGTACTGTTCAGGATCGGCAGAACTAGACCCTGGTGGCTAGCCAGTCCCCCCTGAGAAGGTCGACAGGAGAACCATGTTGTATCCATCGCTCCACACGATCGTAAAGTCACTAACATTAATTAAACGGTCGTCACCAGCCGGCGTCAAATAATCAGCTCTGATATTATAAACTGATCAATACCTGACGAAGTGTCGGCTCTGAGGGGGAGGAGCTGGTCTGATGACATCATCAGTGACACATTCAGACCCTCAGATCAGTCATCGTGTTATGACATCACTGACAGCACGCAGAGCAGTGCATTGTGGGATTGTTGGAGGAACTTCCATAGATACAGATAAAAGGGCGGACAGTAAACAGGAAGTGATGTCAGTAACCCTCTCTGATGACATCATCAGTGATACCTGTCTCTCTCTGTGATGACATCATCAGTGATACCTGTCTCTCTCTCTCTGCAGCACGACTCTGAAGAGCTGCTGACGCTGAGAATCCTGCGCTGTGATTGGCTGGGAGGCTGTGGGCGACAGCGACTGATCACATGGACAAAAATGATCAATAATTAATTTAATTTGTAAAAGTTTATATTTATAAAGAGAAGGAAAGGTATTTATCAGTTTGATCTGATCAAAGTGTTTCCATGGATGCGAGGTTCCGATCAGTGACATCACGTTTTATTTTGCGTCCTCCAATCAGCAATCAGGTCATTAATCAATCAATCAATCACTGATCAAACAGTTTGAGTTTTTATCTTGCATTGAGCCGACAGATGATTTCTGCTCTCCATGGATGACGATGTCATTCACCTGTCCGGTGGCCCCACCCCCCTCAGCACACCTGTCAGGTGCAGTTTGAAACGCCACCCGAGAGCAGGGAGCGGTCAGGACATGTTAGCCTAGCTTAGCACAAAGACTGGCAGCAGGGGCAAACTGTTAGCGTGGCTCCAGTCAGTGTGACTGACAGGTGGTTTATTGATTATTGATCAGGCGTAGAAACACAAACGTTCTTCAGCTTCACGTGTTGACCTTTCATACCTGCCCAGGTATGTTCTGGCCCCGCCCCCTGCGGTGACGGCCTGCTGTTACTGCAGAGAAAGTTAAGTTTCTCAGCAGATCACGTTCACCAGACTTCACTGAAAAAACTCAATTTAAATAAAAACCTGCAGAGAATATAAAGAATGTCAAATATGAAAAATACAAATAATTAAATGAGTCCGGGTCCTGCAGAGTCCAGGACCTGAACAGGTTCAGAGGTTTACATGTGAGGAGTCGGTGTGAGCAGGTGCTGGTTGGTTCAAACTGAACGTCACTGAATTTAAACGGGTTCTCACAAACTGGTTTTGGTGTAGAGACGAGTTTTTAGATCTTTACAGCTGCCAGGTGGAACTGTTGTTCGCTAACAGAACCAAATGAGCTAATCACGCTAACGTTAGCGTGCTAACATCTGACCTGTTCACAGTGAAACGTTATTAGTGCTGTTTAATAATAATCAAAGGTTTTAAATGAAACTTTATGCTGAAGTCATTTGATGGAACCAGTAAATTATTACAAACTGCCAACAGAAATTAAATAAAGAGCGACGTTTACTAAAGATCTTATGCTAAGCTAGCTTGTGATGCTACAGTGACTTCCTGTTTACATCGCTGATTGCTCTTGATTGGACAGCTCCAGATGTTTCCTAGCAACAGATTTAAAAATGACGGAAAACAGGTGCAGTTTAGTTACTGAGAACCAGAAGCAGAACCAGCTTAAACCGGTTTAAACTGGTTTGGTTTTAACCTGGTTAAACTGGTTTTAACTGATTTAAACTGGTCTAAACTGGTTTTAACTGATTTAAACTGGTCTGGTTTTAAACTGGTTTTAAACCAATTTAAGCTGGTCTGAAGTGGTTTTAAACCAGTTTAAACTGGTTTTAACTGATTTAAACTGGTCTGAACTGGTTTTAACTGATTTAAACTGGAGTGAACTAGTTTTAAACCGGTTTAAACTGATGTGAACATGTTTTAAACAGGTTTAAACTGGTGTGAACATGTTTTAAACCGGTTTAAACTGGTGTGAACATGTTTTAAACAGGTTTAAACTGGAGTGAACTGGTTTTAAACAGGTTTAAAGTGGTGTGCACTGGTTTTAAACCGGTTTAAACTGGTGTGCACCGGTTTTAAACCGGTTTAAAATTGGTCTGAATAACCTGGTTACTGTAGGCTTTGATGCAAACGTAATTATTAATGTATAAAAATGATTATTATTGTAATATTGTGTATAAACTGCAGGTGATAAATACAATAAAAAGGTTGCATGTGTGAAACCAGGTTGTTGTGATTATTATTGATTAGTGATCAGAGTCGAGTGGAACTGATAACATTTTTAGATGCCTTTGTTATGAATATAATTTATAGATCTATAAAAACAATAGAAACATTTAGGTTCAGTCACTTTGATGTCGTCTTCATTTACATGTTTTATGCACTGGAAAATAATTGCTTTCATTTCCACGTTGTTGATCGTGTGTTTAAGGTCCAGAGACATTAATGCCAGACATGTTACGATCCACTGAAGCGGGACAGGAGATCGGTTAGTCCCTGTTCTGTTCTTTTCGCCGCCATCTGGCCTGTAAGGGAGCCTGGAGGGACAACTGAATGAGACTCGGCTGTTTCAACACATTGTTCTGAATCATGTTTCAGAGTTTGAACTCACGGTGAGAGCGCTCCACTCAAGCTTGTTCGTGATGGCCGTTCTGGTTTTGTTGGACCGTAGAGGTGCGTTTGATGCAGATTCACAGAACTCCTGTTCGGCCAATCAGCACCTTTTCAAATTCCTCCTATGTGAACACATACCTGGCAGATAAAGCTGACTCTGATTCTTCTCCACGTTCACCTTGTTATAGTGTTTCCTGTTTTATTTTAGTTATTCCACCCAGGTGATGTTGTCTTGTTTTGCTCCCTGATTGTGTTTCACCTGTGTCTCGGTATCTTCACCCGTCTGGTGGATCTAGTTGGGCTGTTCCTCGGTACCTTGTGTCTTGTGGATTTTCTGGTGTTGGATTCTGACCTTTTGTCTGTGGACTCTCTTTGCTTTGTTGTGGACTGCCTCACCTCCATGTGGCCTTTGGGTTTCTTGTGTTCCTGTGAATTTTGAAGGTTCAGATGTGTTGCTGTGTCGTGGACTCCAGCTCACAGTTTGACTCCCTCAGATTCACTTCCTGCTCATTTCTTCGTCATCACCAGTGATGGTGACCCACAGAGCCCAGTGACGTGCAGAGCTAACGTGTTAGCATGTAATGCTAATACATGTAGCACATGTAGCACAGGAACTTGTGTAATGTCACTTTGGCCAATTGTCAGGCAAGGGGGGGGCAGGGGGGGTTAAACGTTAGCCATGTAATTATTTCTGGTAAAAAGACATCTTATAAATGTTTGACAGTCACACGGCGGGAGAACAGCGATTATTGTATTACTTTAGACCAGCGACACCATGAACAGACAGATTTATGGGGAAGACTTTATCCAGGACCACGTCCGTGATTTTCAAGTTAAGACTAATTTAAAAGAAGTTAAAAAGAAAGAAAAGAAGTCAAAACTAATTTAAAAAGTATTTGCAGAGGACACATGGTGTGGGTCGCCCTTCTGTCGGATTACAAGAATCCACTGCTGAGTTTGTGGCCAAGAAGGTACGTGACTTTCACTTTTGGCCCCCAGCTGATCCAGAATGCTGCAGCACGAGTTCTGACAGGAACCAGGAAAAGAGATCATATTTCTCCTGTCTTAGCTTCTCTGCATCGGCTTCCTGTAAAATCCTCCTTCTCACATACAAAGCTCTTAATGGTCAGGCACCATCTTATCTTAAAGAGCTCATAGTACCTTACTACCCCACCAGAGCACTAAAAAATACCATGTTAATTATATTGTATAGGCTACTGATGCTACATTAGTTCTATAGTCATTACAATGGTCATTCTGTGCAGCTAGCCTGCTCCAGACCAGGCTAACCGCCGGGCTAACCGCCGGGCTAACCGCCGGGCTAACCGCCGGGCTAACCGCCGGGCTAACCGCCGGGCTAACCGCCGGGCTAACCGCCGGGCTAAGTTAATCCTGGCGCCTTACCGGTTCAGTCAGTGGTCCCCCCGATCAGAAACCAAAGTGTTTTTTCAGTTATTCCATGTTCTTATGTGTTTTGCATCAGCCTGCGTTAAAATACCACAGGCAGCTACATTTTGGGAACATGGTCGCACTGAGTTTGTTGTTATTAGTTTTCATAATTGGAGAAGAAGACCCGTGCACCAAACTTCACACACAGTGAGCAACAGAGAGGAGGTTAACCTTCAATTAAAGCACATAACGTGTAAATAAAAATAAAAAGTCACACAGGCACATGTTGTAATAAAACAGTGTATAAAGTGTGGCGGCCAATAGTGGATGATCACTGCTGTCACTGCTGTCAGAACTATAATGTTATCCTGTATTCTGGATGGATCTTTATTGTCATTGTATGTCTTCATACAACAAACAGGGAGAGATTCACTGATCTGATGCAGCGTGGGAGAGAAAACAATCACTAAAACATCGTGCTACACTTGTGCTCACAGTGTGCATCGCAATGATCACTTCTGCCAGTTTGTAAAACACGTTTCAGTTACACAGCAGGAAGTGTTCACCTGTGTCCTTCAGGTAAACCTTCCCGCAGCCTCAGGGTCCAGTTCCACAGATGAACCAGTATTTTCTGAGCCCTGCATCACTGACTTCTTATCTGTTGTCCATATTCACTAAACAAGGACACTGTTTTCACACACAATTGACCAGCCTCTCTGCACAGACCTACTATATTTACACACTTTTTAAATGCATTTGTTAAAAATGTTGCTTGCAATAAGAAAATTAAAAACAGAAAATGCTTTAAGAAAAGTTTATTTTCACAATAACATGCAACCGCAGTGTAAAGCTGAAGATGAGCATGCTGCTGAGTACTGCATTATGTTTCACCTGCCAGCTGGATTTTGTGTTTCCTTTTATATAAATAAAGACTGAATAAAGACTTGTGATGCTCAGAAACATCTGGAGGACCTCAGACTCCCCACTCAGATATCTCAGCATTGAATATTGCTTCAACTAGTGTTAAAATATTTTTCTTGTTTTTTTGTCAACACAGAACTGTACATCATCACATCAGGTGAGTCAGGAGTATCGTCACACTCCTAATCTGAGCCCTTATGTCCCAACACTTTTTATACATGGAGACACAATACAAGGAGATAACGTTTGTTGTGAATTGGCACTATAAATCAAATTGAACTGAATAAATAGAATTGTTGAGATTATTGGTTGTAATTAATACATTTGCTGAGTGAAATATTAACGGCTGCTGCTCACTTTAAGGTCTGACACAACGTTCCAACATTAGAATTTCAGCTTCAGTTGGGAGCAGTGATATTTTTTAGCGCTTTACGCGTTCAGTGGCTGTTTGAAATCTGCAGCGGCCTTTCTTTCTTTTAGATAACGTGCATTTTTTTCACTGCAAAGCTTTTTATTCACTGTCACTGTGCAGTTACTCACTGTGTGTAAGGTCTTTTTCATTTCAGCATCAGTAAATCTGTGATCGACCGTGTGGTCTCCTGAAGAAAGCTGCTGACGCGCATTTACCTGAACCACTTCCACCTGGATGAAACCAGGACGCTCTGATCAGACCAGGTCAAGCTCGCTCTTTCTCTTATCCCTGATTTCTGTGACGTGTTGAGATGTTCGTGTTGCCTCAGTATGAATGCTGATGCTCGGTACGCTTGTTTGTTTTCTCCCGCCCTCACAGAGGAGTTAATGAGCGTTCTGCTGCTCCCGGGGTTTTGGCACCCAGACACACCTGTCGCTCATCTGCTGTCACACACCTGTCCTGCACCAGCCGTAATGGAGGAAGAACCAAACGCCTGTTTGAACCTGTTTTTAAAATATGTGATTCTTGATTACTTGTTTTCTGAGCCTCTTTATTCTCTCTGCTTCAAGAAACAAACACTGAACCTCTCACTCACCTCGTGGTTCACGGATCAGGAAACACCGGTACCGCCTGTGAAACCCAACAGCCAGCTAAACGCCAGCTGCTTTTGGCTTTACGCCAGATTCCTGATACAACTTCACCTCTCACTGTAAGTTCCACCGCGTGTTTAAATATCACTTACTGTATGTAACATCTGTTTGCTGTGTCCGTGCCTGAGCTGAACATTCGTTCTTAGTCACATACAGTATCACATGTACATGTCTGTAAATATTTGTGGATTTTTTCACTCACAGGTGAGGGGTGTCCTCACCTGTTGTTGCCAGAGGTTTAGACATTAATGGCTGTGTTATTTTGAGGGGACAGCAGATTTACACTGTTATACAAGCTGCACGCTCACTACTTTACACTGGAGCAAAGTGTCATTTCTTCAGTGTTGTCACATGAACAGATATAATTACATATTTACAGACATGTGAGGAGTGTACTCACTTTTGTGGGATAATGTACGTGCAAAATAATCGGACTTGAGCCACTTGTGCAAAACTGCGGAACTAAAAGATGAAGAAAGATAAAATATAATTAACTTAAATCCACATTAACATAAAATATATAATTTAACCTACAGTGACATAACAAAGTCAAACAGAAGGTTACCCAGTGCTTTAAGGAAATTGACCTGAAACGTAAAAAAAGTTAACCAGTCGACGACCTGAAGAGGAAGTAAATGATTATTGGACACTTGGTGTCCATCCAACAGGTGACAGGTGGTTACCTAAAACAGCTTTATAGAGAGAGCTGACAACAACCTCAGGGACAATCAATAATCAGTGATCATTAACTGCTGCCTCAGTGAGAGTGACACACCTGGACAGGTGAGACATGTTTCTGTATGTGATGGTTAATAATCTGTTGTTAATCCCTGCGGACTTTCACCTGAAGCGCACGCTGTCTCTCTCTCTCTCTCTTCAGTACTCTGTGCTCGGCCGTCCAGAAAGTCACACAGCTGCAGGTGAAATGGAAAACGACGCTCAGGTAAACTGATTCTTGTCTCTGAAACTATCACAAGTGGTGCAAACAACCCAAATGCAGACACGTGAGGCAGATCTGATGCAGTTCAGTATGTTATTTACACAATATGACCTGATTTGTTGCTGCTGCCATTGTGTAGTATTTTACTGTTGTTTAGAGCCATGAAACGTTTCTCCTCGGTCACTGGCACTAAAACTGATCTCACATCAGTTTAAGATTCATGTTGATGATTCACAGAAAGTGTGACAGACGTTCCAGTTAGAAAAAGACAGTAAAACTCAGTGTTCCAATAATATTGTTGTAGTACAATGTACAGTTTTCACTGGTGTCTAACGTGAACTGTGGGTTCAGTGAGTGTGTTATGTGTTTGAATGTCAATTTATGTGATCCAATAGGTTTTCTTAAACAACAGTAACCCTAACCTTGATTGAATCGAACTTAAATATATAACGGCAAAACACAGCTTGATTCTTTGTAGTATTATGAACATTGAATATGAATGAATATTCTCCCTCCATGAGAAAGCACTTTGCCACAGTGGCCAGGGAAACTGCATTAAACAGGCAGGAACCTGGAGCAGAACCTGGACTCAGGGCGGCCGGCCATCTGCACTGTGCTACACAGTAGCAGCCTGATAATAAGGAGTTGCAGTAATCCAGTCTAGAAGTAACAAATGCATGGACTAGTTTTTCTGCATCATTTTTAGACAGGATGTTCCTGATTTTTGCAATATTACGTAGGTGAAAAAAGGCGGTCCTTGAAATTTGCTTAATGTGAGAGTTAAACGACATGTCCTGGTCAAAGATTTGTCACAGTGGTGCTGGAGGCCAGGGCGATGCCATCCAGGGAAACTATATCTTTAGATAATGCGTCACGGAGGTGCTTAGGCCCCAGAACAAAGGCTGTGTCTGAAATCCCCACTCATCCACTCCCCCCTGCCCCCTCTGTACTACAGCACTACACAGTGAGCTCACTCGCATTAACACTTTGGACACACCTAATATGAACATCAACCAGGTGAATCTCTATCCCATCAGGCAGTAGCACAATGAGACGCTTTAACAATAACTAAGCCAGTAATAAATGAAACACTAGTCTTTTGAGGAAGCCGGACCCGCGAGTAGTGCTCTGTAGAGGGAAGCACGTCGTCCCTAACCCTAAGGCTCTTTCATGATTTCCTAGCAGGCCACCTTAAGAGGCGAGGGCATGACAGAAAGAGTCCGAATCCGCTGGGTCCATTTAAATAACAAAACCTAAGAGCAGACAAGCGGCTAAATGGATGATGTTTAGGTCAAGAGTCTTTAATGGATAAAGATGGCTGTCAGGAGGCAGGCAGACTGAGGGATGGCGAGAATGGTTGAAAACAGCTGGCTGGTAGTGTGAATCTAGGAGATCTGAAGCAGTTAATAGTTCCTGGAGAGGTTTGAGATGCTGGCACCGTTAATCTGAAGCAGAGAAAACCATGTAAGCAAAAACATGAAGAGAAGTGCACAAACATCTTGAATAGAACTAATACCTGCATGTAAAGGAAGCAAAAACAACATGCACTGAAGATTTTGTCATCAAGAACCAATTCAGATGGAGCAGATGGAAAATGAACGTGTGCCAAAACAAACTTTCTACTCCCAGCTTAAAGAAAGCAAATGTTATAGAGGCGGACAACAGACGAGATTCAAGGACGACATGAAAACATGTAACATTAAAACTGGGAAACGGAGGGCTAGGACAGGAAAGCATGGTGAGCGATCATCTGGAAAGGAACAGCAACCTTTGAAGGCAGCAGATGTGCAGAAAGAAAAGAAAAGACATTTTGTCTATTGTATAAATATCTTCATTGTATTATAACAGTTTATTATTTTAGGATGCCTAATAACATCTGGCTAGGGGACTGCCGATGAAAACTAGCCTGTGGCTAACTCGGGTACGCTTACATTTGCTTCGAATGTTGATCAGTGTACATTGTCCCCTTTTCAAATAAACAAATAAATGGAAAAAAATGAGAAGAAAACCAAAAGAGAGGGAGCAACAACCAAAGCCCGATCTGTCCCAGTCTCTCTGTCCCTCCTCCTCAGCCACTTTCCTGGTTCCCCAAGCCATCGTCGCCATTTTCCATCTGTCCACTAAATGTCCTTGGACTTTCCCTCCTTTCTATTTCACCTGACGGCCCTACCCATTTACACATCTGTTCCCACTTCTCTTATCAGCCCTGCACTTACCTGGCCGTCCCTGCTCACCTGTTTCTACGTTCCCTTGTTGAATCTTTTTGCTTGTTTGGACTGCCTGCTGATGTCCGGCCTTTATCCTGGCCCGCTAGTGTCTGGCCTTGACCCCGGCCTTTTAGCCATCAGCCTGCTTCCCGGTACCCGTGGCTCCTACTAGCATTGGCGATCTCAGCCGTCCAGCACCTGAACTTCTTTGCTGCGCAGTGCTGATATATAGATCCAACTTGTTTTTATAAAATGAGCCGTATTAACAGGTCTGTCTGTCTGTGTCCAATCAGAGTCATGATTATCTGGCAGAGGGGCAGAGCCACAAGAAAGACAGGGTTATCCTGCCGATAGAAGATGGAAAGACTAACCGGCCAATAGGATTGCAGGAGGCGGCATCAGACATGATTTATACCATCGAAGATGTTCCACCCTGGTACCTGTGTATTCTACTTGGGCTACAGGTAGGTCTGGATCGGACCAGGTTTGGACATGGATTACTGGGTTAAAACAGGGATTAGACTGTGGTGTAGTCTACGTGATACGCAGGTATACGCCGTATACCCACTAGGAACGGTCAAAGATTTGCGTATACCCGCTTAAAATAGCGAGATGATACGTAACAACATCGTTTTGTGGCAGAACTTTTACACGTTCCTTCATAAATTCACCCCGTTTGTGTTGTGAAGCTCTGAACTGACGTTTGCGCTTCCGTGGCCTGTGACCGGGATCTGACGTCAGCTACCAAACAGCTGTGTGGCGGTCACTCGGCGCAAGTTTGAAATTAACTAATGTGAGTCACTGAAGGAGATGTGAAACGCGAGCAAACTCAAACTACACTCTTTTAGTATTTTCATAAGCCTGCAGAAGCTGCTGCCGCTCCGGGTGACACCATGACAGGAACGTTAAAGTTACTGAAACACAGAAAACGAGCCAGATGATGCTGATGTTATCGTAACGTTACCTGGTGAGTGAAAATAGCGTATAGGCCTGTGTTATCATTAACGCTATCAGTAACGGAACTGTAACAGCATTGTTGGTCTGTTGGTTTGAATCTAGTTAACTAACGTTAATGTGGTGGATCTGTGTGTGTGTGTGTGTGTGTGTGTGTGTGTGTGTGTGTGTGTGTGTGTGTGTGTGTGTGTAGCAGGTCCTGGATGCTTGCTCATGCTTTTAAGCTGATAAAGTACATAACTTACGTTTGACAATGGTTTTTGGAAGATAAGTGAGCTTGAGAGGATGTGGACCCTTCTGGTGTCCTCAGTGCAAATATTCTGTAAAGATTCTGTATGAATGAGTTTTGGTGATAGAACTGCACACCTGGCCTGTGTTCATTGTTATTACTGCTACAGAAAAGCCTCAGCTTTCCATTATTGTTAATAATAGTTGCATCTTGCTCTGTGAAATGTGCATTGAAAATTACCAGCTGATAAAACAAGATTCATGTAACATCTAAGGCTAAATGTAGCTGAGTTAGATGGTGATTAACACTAAACATTAGACATTTCCACCATAAATTGGTGCAGAAAATGTTTCCAGAATGCAGGAAATTAAATGTTTAATGCTCAAAATCTTCTGGGGAGGAGCCCCAGACCCCAATCGGTATTCATCAATGAATATTTTTAACATACTATTGAAATATCTTCTAGTCTTGATCTCGTGACCCCAATATTCTGGATTATCAGATCTCATATGCTATATGTTTTGTTGCAACTCTAATCTGAACCCTAAACACGTCCCCACCACGTCTGAACACAAAGTGACGCCCTTTCCCACCTGTAACTATCATTGGATGTTAAAGTCTTTGCGTAGTTGGTAACACACAGCCTAAGCAGTCCTTCAGAATGCTCTCTATTACATGTACATACTATTAGTGAGGATAGTGGCGCTTATGGGATGGGAAAAATCACAGTATACTCACTAGAAAAAACTAGACTACACCACTGGATTAGACTGTGGACATGGCTGAGGATGGTGATGGTAGAGTTGTGATGTCATAAAGTTACTGAAGTCTTGAGGCTCAATTAAAGGACTGCCATGTTTATTTTTCAGTTTGACCATCAGAAGCAAAGACCAATGACAGGCCAGTGAGCCGTGTGCTCGTCCAATCGGGTGAAGGATTGATGTTGATGTCACCTGTTCTAATCTGTCCTCAGCATTACTTGACATGTTTCAGCGGTACTATAGCTGTGCCGTTTCTTCTGGCTGAGGCCATGTGTGTCGGTCGAGACCAGAACACCATCAGTCAGCTGATCGGAACCATTTTCACCACCGTTGGACTCACAACTCTGATCCAGACCACCGTGGGAGTCAGGTGAGACTGTGGGTGTTCAGTAAGACTGAGGCTCTAAAGGTGAGTCTGAGGGAGTCAGGTGAGACTAACGTGTCTGTGTTTGTAGACTTCCACTGTTTCAGGCCAGTGCGTTGGCTTTCCTGATTCCTGCACAAGCCATCCTCGGTCTGGACCGCTGGAGGTGTCCCAGTGAGGGTGAGACAGTTCAGCAGGCCATTAACTCTGTAATTAAAACACAACATAATAACAATAATAAAGTGATTTGTTTTGTTCCTCTGCAGAGGAGATTTATGGGAACTGGAGTCTTCCACTCAACACCTCACACATCTGGCAGCCACGCATCAGAGAGGTACGCGATTGTTATTTGTATAGTGGGTTGGATTGGTCCAGGTCCAAGTGAACCTCTGCAGCTGACGGCCTCTTCCTGCATAGAGGAGACAGGGAAAGAAGAGTCTGGGCCACAGTCGTTCATCTCTCTGTTAGAGGTCACTGGGGAAATTCAAACGCTCTGCAGTGTCACCAGGTGTGGATGAAATTCACACCTGGTGACACTGCCCTGTTGGGCTGTCTTTTCCCATGGAGCTTGTGTACAGTACTTGTAGCCTCTCAGACAGAAGTGTGTGTTCCAACCATTAAATTAAAACTTGCACTTTTCTTATAGAGCAGGTCTGGACCAATACCAAACAGGTCCAACAGAAGGGTTAGGAACAGAGCCAGAAACAGCAGCAGGAAGTGATAGGAGGAGAGAGGAGCTCAGTGCATCATGGGGAGTCCACCAGCAGTCTAGGCCTATGGCAGGGATGGTTCAGGACTCACCTGAGCCAGCCCTAACTGCAAGCTTCATCAAAGAGGAAAGTCTTTAGCCTACTCTTAAATGTAGAGACGGTGTCTGCCTCCTGAACCCAAACTGGAACCTGGTTCCACAGGAGAGGAGCCTGATAGCTGAACGCTCTGGGTAGTGACTGTAAGAATGAGATGGTGGATCCAAACAGCTGAAATTAGATTCCTTGGCACGGTGCATAGGCTCAGAGACCAGGTGAGGAGCTCAGTGGAGAAGGACTGCTCCTTCATGATGGGAGAAGTCCGCTGAGGCACGTCAGTATCTGATCAGGCAGCTGGAAGGAGACCCTGGGAAAGACCCAGAACACCCTGGATTGATCATATATCCAATCTGACCTGGAAACCTCCAACTGGTATCTGTGTGTGTTTGTGTGTTTCAGATCCAGGGGAGCATCATCGTGTCCAGTGTTGTGGAGCTTGTGATTGGTCTGTGTGGGTTCCCAGGTTTGCTGCTGGATTACATCGGCCCGCTCACCATCACTCCAACCGTCTCACTGATCGGCCTGTCTGTTTTCACCACAGCTGGAGACAGAGCAGGCTCTCACTGGGGCCTGTCAGCACTGTGAGACACCTGCCTGTTCACCTGTCTGTTAACCTGCCTGTTCACCTGTCTGTTAACCTGCCTGTTCACCTGTCTGTCTGTTAAACTGACTGTTCACCTGTCTGTCTGTTCACCTGTCTGTCTGTTCACCTGCCTGTTTACCTGTCCGCCTGTTCACCTGTCTGTCTGCTAACCTGCCTGTTCACCTGTCTGTCTGTTAAACTGACTGTTCACCTGTCTGACTGTTCACCGGCCTGTTCACCTGTCTGCCTGTTCACCTGTCTGTCTAACCTACCTGTTCACCTGTCTGTTTGTTCGCCTGTCTGTCCGTTCACCTCCATGCCTGTTCATCTGCCTGCCTGTTCACCTGTCTGTCTGTTACCCTGTCTGTTCACCTGCCCGCCTTTTCACCTGTCTGTTTACTTGCCCACCTGTTCACCAGTCTGTTCACCTGCCCGCCTGTTCACCTGCCTGTTCACCAGTCTGTTCACCTACCTGCTTGTTCACCTGTCTGTCTACTCATCTGTCTGTTCAACTGCCCGCCTGTTCACCTGCCTGCTTGTTCACCTGCCTGTCTGTTCACCTGCCCTCCTGGTCACCTGTCTGTCTGTTAACCTGCCTTTTCACCTGTCTGTTCACCTGGCCGCCTGTTCACCTGCCTGTTCACCTGTCTCTCTGTTAACTGGCCAGTTCACCTGTCTCTCTGTTAACTGGCCAGTTAACCTGACTGTTCACCTGTCTGTCTTTCCACCTGTCTGTCTGTTCAACTGCCCGCCTGTTCACCTGTCTGTGTTCATATTTCTGTTCACCTGCCCGCCTGTTCACCTTTCTGTTCACCTGCCCACCTGTTCACCAGTCTTTTTACCTGCCTGCTTGTTCACCTGTCTGTTCACCTGCTTGTTCACCTGTCTGTTCACCTGCCCGCCTGTTTACCTGCCTCTCTGTTCACCTGCCCGCCTGTTCACCTGTCTGTTCACCTGCCTGTTCACCTGCCCGCCTGTTTACCTGCCCGTCTGTTCACCTGCCTGTTCACCTGTCTGTTCACCTGCTTGTTCACCTGTCTGTTCACCTGCCCGCCTGTTTACCTGCCTGTCTGTTCACCTGCCCGCCTGTTCACCTGTCTGTTCACCTGTCTGTTCACCTGCCTGCTTGTTCACCTGTGTGTCTGTTCACCTGTCTGTTCACCGGCCTGCTTGTTCGTCTGGGTATCAGGGTGGTGATGGAGCAGTGGATAAGACACATGCCTTTGGTGTGAGAGACCCGGGTTCAATCCCCCACTGTGACCCATCTACCAATGTGTCCCTGAGCAAGACACTTAACCCCTCGTTGCTCCAGAGGCGTGCAAACTTTGACATGTATAGCAATTGTAAGTCGCTTTGGATAAAAGCGTCAGCTAAATGAATAAATGTTAATGTCTGTCTGTTTACCTTCCCACTTGTTCATCTGTCTGTCTGTTCACCTACCTGCTTGTTCACCTGCCCGCCTGTTCACCTGTTTGTTCACCTGCCTGTCTGTTCACCTATCTGTTCACCTGCCTGCTTGTTCACCTGTCTGTTCAACTGCCCCCCTGTTCACCTCCTGTCTTTTCACCTCCTGTCTGTTCACCTGCCCACCTGTTCACCTGCCTGCCTTTTCACCTGTCTGTCTAGTAGAAGGGCTGCAATCAGCTCTGACAGCAGCAGAGCAGAGGGACTCAGTGGAGAGTGAGTCTGGGGTCATGTAAACTTGGTTTAAATGACTTGGAAGCAGGTGGGCCCTGTGATGAAGCTCCGCCCACACGTGTTGAGAGTCTAGCTCCGCCCCTGGTCTGCCCCATCTACCTAAACTCCATAGTTTAAGTCTACTTTCCTTCTGGGCCACTGCGCTCCTCCAACGAACGCCGCCTGGCTCTGACATCCCTTCACACAAAGCGACCTCAGTCCCTGTTCTCATCTGTGACACCACGATGGTGGAACGAGCTACCGCACGCCATCAGAGCAGGGGCGTCCCTCTCTGACTTCAGGAAGCTCCTGAAAACTCTGCAGAGAACACTTCCTCTGATAACACCTCTAAGCTCTCACATATACTTCCTATGCTCTTCTATCTCCTTACATTGATGCGATATGTGCTATTAGGTCTTACTACTATTTATTAGTGCTCTTACTAGTATGTATTGTCAGTTGTAGTTCTGTATTTGATGCTCTGTTGATGTGTTGATCACCTGCCCTTATCTATACCGGTTGATCTTTACCTGTCTGTCTTTACTGCTCATATAAAATGCAAATAAATGGCCTACAACATGTTCAGCGGATAAACAGTCTCTCACTCTCTCTCTCTCTCTCTCTCTCTGCAGGTGTATTTTCCTCATTGTGCTGTTTGCTCAGTACCTGAGATCCACATCACTTCCTGTTCCTGTTTACAGCAGGAAGAAAGGCCTGACCTCCACCAGAGTCCAGATCTTCAAAATGTTTCCTGTAAATGAAAAATACAAAAACATAAACAGTTAAAGTGTCAGTCGATGATCTTAGGTGATTGGAGTCATGTGAAACAGATCAAAAGAATTCTGAAATAACGACTGAAATCATGATGCTGATGTGGTAACATCTGAATTTGTGCTTTGTCAGGTCTGTCAGCAAGAAGACATGCACACAACTTTTAAAATGCTTGTTTTCTGAATGGCGTTCGGATGGATCAGGGCTATGCTATGCTAACTGGTTTAGTATTGAAGTACAAACAAGAGCTGGAATTACAAAACACATTTTCACAACTTACCATGTAGTTCAGCCTTCTTGCTCACTGACTTGACTTTGTGTGTTTGGTTTCACTTACTGTGCTGATTCATGTGATGTCTGACAGTTTAAGGGTCAGTATTTAATTCTGTGAAAAAGAAAGTGATCTTCAGTTTCTGATGTTTTTCCTCGGACGCTTCAGATCATCCTTGCCATCATGTTGGTCTGGCTCGTTTGCTACATTCTCACTCTGACTGACCTGTTGCCGAAGGACCCCGATCACTATGGACACAAGGCCCGGACCGATGCCCGCGGTGACATCGTGGCTTCTGCACCCTGGTTTAGAGTACCCTACCCCTGTAAGATACCTGAAACCATCCAATCACAGCTTCAAGACTGTCCATGAAATCAGCAGTCAGAACATCGAGTTTAAAAAAAGTATTGCACATGAAAGTGTCTGTGAAGGTTCTCAGTTATCCAGGTCATAGTTATCAAAAGAAGGTTAAAGTCAAGGGCAGCTAGACTTAGTTGAAGATACTAGAAGACGTTTCTTCCCTCATCTGAGAGACTTCTTCAGTTCTGAAATGACTGGTAGGGAAACTCCGCTCATTTAAATGTTACCACAGAGGCTAAATAGCAGAGTTCATCTGCTAATCATTTCAGAACTGAAGAAGTCTCTCAGATGAGGGAAGAAACGTCTTCTAGTATCTTCAACCAAGTTCAGTTGCCCTTGACTTTAACCTTCTTTTGGACTGCACATGAAGTTTGTCAGGTGAAAGCACAACATGATTCAGACACTTGTCAAAAAGGTCCAACTATATTGGAAGCAATCCAGAGGCATTTTAATACCCATGTTGTGTCTGACAGGCAACCCACATCTTGAAGCATCTTGTCAGTCCTGAAGTTAGTTGAAGAACTTCCTTTAGGCTTCCTCATAGGAACATGAGCATCTTAAACTTCCTGTCGGTGGTCACAGCCAGACAAGTTGAACCTTTTGTGAGGTCACAGATGATGATGATGGAGTGAAGATGAAGGTAGCGTGTTTGTCTTTAGTAAAACTGTCCTGTCTTCGATCTCTGATAGGCCAGTGGGGGTTACCGGTGGTAACTGTTGCGGGTGTGCTGGGGATGCTTAGTGCCACAATGGCAGGCACTGTGGAGTCGATAGGAGATTACTACGCCTGTGCTCGTTTGTCTGGAGCCACGCCCCCTCCAGTCCATGCCATCAACAGGTGAAAAAGGAAGCGAAAAGATTACTTACCTGCCAGACTCCACCCACAGAGATGTTTGATGGATTTTGGGGTTTTTTTTGTTTCAGGGGAATCTTCACTGAGGGCGTCTGCTGCATCATTGCCGGCCTTTTAGGGACAGGAAATGGCTCCACCTCTTCCAGTCCAAATATAGGTGTTCTGGGCATCACCAAGGTCCCTCTACTTCTGCAACTAGTCCTCAGATCTCTGCAACTATTCCTTCTACCTCTGTAACTCGTCCCTCTACCTCTACCTCTGCAAATAGTCCTTAGACCGCTACAACCAGTCCTTAGATCTCTACAACTAGTCCCTCTACCAAGTATTCCTTAAACCTCTGCAACTAGTCCTCAGGCCTTTACAAGTAGTCCCTTACGTCTGCAGCTAGTCCTCCAAAACTAGTCCTTGGGCCTTTACAACTAGTCCTGCTACCTCTTCAGCAACAAGTCATTAGACCTCTGCAACAAGTCCGCAGACCTCTACAACTAGTCCCTCTATCTATTCAGCTTGTCCCTCTATATGGCAACTAGTCCTTAGACCTCTACATCTGCAAGTAGTCCTTACACCTCCCCAACTAGTCCTCTGGCCTCTATAACTAGTCCCTCTACCTCTACCTCTGCAAGAAGTTCTTAGAACTCTACAACTAGTCCCTATACCTCTTCAGCTTGTTGTCTTTAACAAGTCCCTCTAACTCTGCAACTAGTCTTCATGCCTCTACAACTAGTCCCTCTACAGCTAGTCCCTCTATTGTGCAACAAGTCCTTACACCTCTACAAGTCCAGAAGTGGGCGGGATTTAACCTGGAAGTGTGTCGGGTAAGGCTAAAAATGTAAGGCTAAAAATGTTTTACTAGTTAACTAGTAAGAGCTAAAATGTCTACTAGTTAACTAGTTGGTGCTATTTAGACCTTACTAGTTAACTAGTAAGGTTTAAAATGTTTTGCTAGTTTCTACTAGTCGTCGACTAGTGCGCGTTTTTGTCGAACTAGTTCGGTCAAGTCGTCGACTAGTTCAAAACATTTTGAACTAGTTCGGTCAAAGTCCTTACTAGTTCGATGCAAAGCAGAACTAGTAAGACAAAATTCCTTCAACTAGTTAACTAGTAAGAACAAAATCAGCCTTACTAGTTAACTAGTTACGCTTTTAGGACCGCACTAGTTAACTAGTATGATTATTTGTGTTGAACTAGTAAGGTCAAAAGAGCCTCCACTAGTCAACTAGTGGACATTTTAGCTCTTACTAGTTAACTAGTAAAACATTTTAAGCCTCTCTAGTTAACTAGTAAGGTCCAAAATGTGTCAACTAGTTAACTAGTGGACATTTTAGCTCTTACTAGTTAACTAGTAAAACATTTTAAGCCTCTCTAGTTAACTAGTAAGGTCCAAAATGTGTCAACTAGTTAACTAGTGGACATTTTAGCTCTTACTAGTTAACATGTAAACTCCTTCATGCATGCAAATAGAGCAGGCGGGACAAGGATTTTCATTGGTCATTGTTCAAACTGTGTGCTGGAGAGCCTTAAAGGGGCAGCTCTGAATTGTGATGACTTAACAGCATTCTTTAACTGCTTCAGGGGGATATTTTAGCAGCTTACCATGAATTAAATGTTATGTTTGATGAAAGGCAGAGTCATTAGGCTACATTATATCATTCAGGTCTTTCAGAACTATCGTCAGAACAATCATAAAACAGATCTATTTATTGCAGATTAAAGGGATCGGATATTGAGGAGGTGAAGAGCGGCGCAGAGTGAAAATAGATGCGTGCCGAACCGGGTTGGTGGCTACAGAGCAGTGGGAACCGTAACTGAAAGTCCAGAGGGACCCTGATCCGAGCAGAACTAAATCTAAACTGTTATTAGCCTATGCAAAATTCACTTTTAACTGTTATTATAGTGACTAAATGCTCTTCTTCTACAATTGGCCTAATGCTGTTGTTTGTTTGTGGTAGCCTGCAGTTTAGGCCTAATTCAATTGTTAATTTTAAAATGTAGGAAACTGGACTGTTTTGATCTGTAATGACAACCACTTAACCCCTAGAACCTATTTTTAGGAAAAACGCCTAAAATAACATATCCAATATAAATCAGTAATATCTCCTCAACCATTAGGCCTAGATGCATAATTCTGGTCTCCTTTGAAATGTCAGAAGCAAAGGAATATAAATCCATTGTATATTAATATATTTATTTTACCATTACAGACTACATGGAGATTAAATACAGAAAAAATATATTTTCATTCTCGTCTGGTAAAAAAAGCTCTATTTTAATGCAATAAACCATCAAAACCATCATAAGGTAGATTATAATGCACCTGGATATCTTTTAATACACCTGGAACACAACTGCAACTGTAAATTTGATGAAAAGAAACTGATATACAACAGTTATTACACAATTTTTAAAAAATATGCCTGGCAAGTGTCCATATTTTTGAAATATTTACTGTTAATATGTTCACTTTTATTGGGAGTTATCTTTAAAACACTATTTCTCTTCATACAACCACATTCCAAATAACATAAAGCTTCCAAAACATTGAAATGTTGATAAAACCAGTCATTATAAATGACCAAAAGCATTCCCATGCTTTAAAGGCCCACAGCTTGAGAACAGAACATCCTACAGGGCTGAAAATAAAGGTCTGATTCTCCTCTAAAAATCGCTATATTGCATGAGGTTGTAGCTCCTACGGTTCGCCAGCAGAGACCGACAAAGTCCGCCTCTACCGAACACGCTCTTCTTCTGTGAGAGAATTTGAGGTAGAAGCGAAACTTAAATGAACCCAACGGCTTCTGTAGGCCGCCGGCAAGATGGCGGCGCGCCTAACGATCTATCCGAACCCGAATCGCCGCTGTTTCTGGAAGGAATCCAGCTATAAAAACGCAAATAGATTACGGACCCGGTACCGGGGGCGCTCGGGACGATGTGGTTTTAAGCATTTGTAAAACAAAAACAAAAAAACAAACAAACAAAAACTGTCATGGCTCAGTTTAAAGTGATCGATGCGAACCCCCCCATATATATATATATATATATATATATATATATATATATATATATATATATATATATATATATATATATTACATACAAAATATATATATCTCTCTCTCTCTCTCTATATATATATATATATATAGAGAGAGAAGTATGAGAGAGAGTAAGAGAGTATAGCCTTCTTAGCAGAGAACCTGCGTTTCTGTTTCACCAACGATGCAAAAAGAAAAAAACCTTGGTGTTTCATTGTTAAAAAGGCCAAAAAGTAAAATAAATCAAGCATTAATAAAGATTCATCTGACAGTACACTGGTTTCACACTTTTTTCTGCATAGATATTAATCAAGGAGCTGGCAGTTAACAAAATTAAAAGTTCATCAGGCTTTAAAGGGTTAAATTTTGCCAGGAGGGAATTCTTGCTGGACAGCCAATAGGAAGGTTTAAAATATGCTCTGCTACCACCCCCTTATTAGCATTTTGTGCAACTAGTTAACTAGTCAGCATTTTAGCTTTCACATGTACTACTAGTAGAATCTTTAGTGTCACTAGTTAACTAGTAAAGTCAAAAACAGTCCAACTAGTTAACTAGTGGGCATTTTGGCTTTCACTAGTTAACTAGTAAAACATTTTAAACCTTACTAGTTAACTAGTAAGGTCTAAATAGCATCAACTAGTTAACTAGTAGACATTTTAGCTCTTACTAGTTAACTAGTAAAACATTTTTAGCCTTACTAGTTGACTAGTACGAACAAAATAGGCTTTAACTAGTTAACTAGTGGACATTTGGGGATTTACTAGTTAACTAGTGAGCATTTTGGCTCTCACTAGTTAACTAGTGCAGAAAATTGTCGTCCACTAGTTAACTAGTAAGCCGAATTTACGGTCGACTAGTTAACATGTTAAAGCTTTTGCTGCTCACTAGTTAACTAGTACGTCTTTGGGCTTTACTAGTTCAGTCCAAATGGCCACTAATTCACCAAAAAGCCAACTAGTTGAGACTTTTGGTCTACTAGTTCGCCATTTTGTCGAACTAGTTCTGCCAAAGACCGAACTAGTCAAGGAAAATAAAGTTTGATATCCAGGATATGGAATATATGCTCAAAGGGCTTTCCATACTAGTCCCTCTATTGTGCAACTGGTCCTTACACCTCTACAACTAGTCCCTCTACCTCTGCAAGTAGTCGTTAGACCTCTGCAACTAGTCCTCCATAACTAGTCCTTGGGCCTCTACAACTAGTTCTGCTACCTCTGCAACTAGTCCTCAAACCTCTGCAATTAGTCCTTGGGCCTCTACAACTTGTCCCTCTACCTGTACAACTAGTCCTCTACTAATCCCTCTACCTCTGCAGCTAGTCTCTGTACCTCTTCAGCTAGTCCACAGGCCTCTACAACTAATCCCTCTACCTCTACAGCTAGTCCCTCCACCACTGCAACTAGTCCTTAGGCCTCTACAACTAGTCCCTGAACCTCTGCAGATAGCCCTCTACCTCTGCAACTAGATCTGGATCTGGACTCACACCTGCACTGCTAATACCTGCAGATACAAAGTGTTCTCTGCAGTTGTATGTTTGAATTGTTGACCCTGTGTGCAGGTGGGCAGTAGGCGGGTGGTGCAGTATGGAGCAGGTATCATGTTCCTGTTGGGATCAGTTGGGAAGTTCACAGCTCTGTTTGCCTCGCTGCCGGATCCGATCCTCGGAGGAATGTTCTGCACACTGTTTGGTGAGTCACAGGTCATATGGCCTAATGACGTAATAATAATCCAGGTGTGTTGATATTTCTCAGGTGTGTCAGTGATGTAATTATAATCCAGGTGTGTTGATATTTCTCAGGTATGATCACAGCTGTTGGTCTGTCTAATCTGCAGCTGGTGGATTTGAACTCATCTAGAAACCTTTTTGTTCTCGGGTTCTCTATGTTCTTCGGGCTGACTCTGCCGACGTACCTTGACACACATCCCAAGTCCATCCACACAGGTGAGTGTTTGTGTGTGGACACTAAAGGTGAGCGATCATAATCTCTTAAATCCAACACACTGCAACAGGTGGAGACGGACGACGCTGAGAGGTTTGTGTTCAAGGGTCACATATAGGATAGATGGAAATGATGGATATGTAAATGTTGGCTAGTGTTAGTGTACTGCCTAATGTGTAAGCTGTGTACTCTGTCTGTTACAGTACTGCCGTGTAGTACTGTCAGTACTTCTAAGGTGACGTTAAACATGTGTTTCACAGTTTGACAGTTAAAACGGCTGAAAAGATCATCATGTTGTTGGATCGGTGGTTCTGAGCTGACAGATTAGTTTACAGTCCAGATGAATGCACGACGGCAGGTTCTGAACCAAAGGCCGGCTCTGTTCCAGGTGTGATCAGTTTGGGTTTAAAGTGTTTCTCAGCTGTCCTCTCTTTACTGAGCCGGACTGCCGCCGGCTCAGTGACATCCAACAGACGAGCTGCTGTAGGTCAGAGTGCTGAAGGGCTGATGCCGGTTCTGATAGAAAGGGGTCAGAACACACAAGATCCAAGGCCTGCAGGTGGTCTTAATGTTACAGCTGATTGATGTATAATAACAATTGAACAAAGAAGAGCTTTGTTGTCTCTCTCAGGTGAAACAGGAAGTCTGTTCTCTGTAAAGACTTACAGATCACCTGATGTGGATTCTACAGATCAGGTCTCTGTGTGTTCAGGTCTTGCAGAACTGGATCAGATCCTGACGGTTCTTCTGTCCACTGAAATGTTTGTTGGAGGTTTCCTGGCCTTTTGTCTCGACAACACGATACCAGGTAACACACACACACACGATGAGAATGTAAGAACAGAATCCATAAATCGCTGAGTCGTCAGGAAACTCAAAGCGACGACACTTTCGACGTCACGAACATCACGAAAGCCACCCACAGACCCAGGATGGGAAAGTGTTCTCATTCAGTGTCTCTGTGGAAATATCTTGCAGCTGAAGCTGCTGCTGTATCAGCTCATGAACATCACTGCAAACCCTGAGAAGTAAGTTGGGATGATGTGCTTTAGCTGGCCCAAGTTAGCTAACCTTAGCAACCGCTCGGCCGCTAACGCCGCGCTAACGTCATTCTGTGCTAAATCCTACAGTTTCGTGTCCTCAAACGAACGCTATGCAGACGGACTCTCAGTGGACCGAACGCGATGAAACCTGTTTCCCTTTCTTTAATGTGAAGATGCTGTCGTGTGATTGGTGCGTTTGTGTTCACACGATATTTTCTTATTCTGTCTTCAGGGTCCAGACAGGAGCGAGGTTTAGTGGAGTGGAGGTCCTCCTCCTCCTCCTCCTCCTCCTCCTCCTATGATCTTCCTCTGGGGATGGGGGTGGTCAGGCGGACTCGTTGGCTCAGACGGTTTCCCATCAGCCCCACCTTTACAGGTTTCTGGCCGTCTGACGACCTGCCGCCGTCTGAAGAGGAGGGACGAGGACGAGGAGGAGAGGAGGAGGAAGAAGCTGCTGACACCAGTACCAAGATGTGACATCAGTCAGCGTTCACTGAGCAGGGATCAAACCTGTGACGTCTATCACAAACCAGAATCAGATTTTATTCAGAGTGACGTGATGATGTCAGAGACTCAGTTTGGACCAATCAGAACCAGATATTAAAAACAGTGTGCAGCCTCTCTTACCATGGAAACATGAACTGGACCTCAAGAAACTGAACAGAAGACGCGTTCTGACTTTCATTTATTTTGTTTATGACATCCAAAAATAAACAGTATTTTTATTAGTGTAAGAAAAGACACTGTAAAAAACACTTCTGTCAGAAAATGGTGCAAAAGGTGAAAAATAAACAGTTTTTATTAACATAAAAGACTAAATAATTTTTAATATAATGTGTTTAAACTACACAAGTGAGGCTAAAAGAAAAAACAACAACAATAATAATAAAAAAATATGTATTTTTTAACATTAAAATGGATGTTATAAATTATTTTAATGATTTTTAAAGGTGAAATCAAACATGTTGATCATTTCTGGACAAGGATCTATACAGAACCAGATACAGAACCACGTGGCACCCCAAATAAACAGGAAAAGTCACTTTTTAAATGTATAACCACTGTGAATATAAATCTGTCAGAATCGATATTCCTTTTTTATTGTGATCAGTTTTGAATTTGTGTTTTTTTGTTGGCCTCTAGCAGCAGCAAGGTTGCAGATTTTCACAGACATGTAGGTGAAAACGTGTGAAAAACACAAACACCTTCTGCAGAGCCAGTGTTTGCTTTATCCTTTCTGGGCTACTGTAGAAACATGGCGGGGACTCCGTAGATATAAAGGCTCATTCTAAGGTAACGAAAACACAACAACTCTGATTTTAATGTGAAAACATTTATTCCATTTCTGCAAAGAAGTTCCCTGAACCGGTCGAACTCCGAACTCCAAGTTTAAATCTGTACTCGTTATTTAATGGAACAAGCTGCCAAAGTGCTGTTGGGCCAGTGTGCCAGAGAGAATAAAGTTAATGACATCATCTATGCTTTTCATCTGTTTCATGACTTCAGGTTGTAAAATTAAAAAAACAGCAACTTTTGTACAAAACTGTGAAAATCAAACTACAACCAAACACAGAGTGATGGGAAAAACAAAAACGTCACTATCAAATGATTAACCAGTGAGCTCACAGTGACAGCAAGCAGACTCTGCTGCTGCGTTAGCTACATGTTAGCTCCTGCGTTAGCTACATGTCACCTGCTAGGTTAGCTACATGTTAGCTCCTGCGTTAGCTACATGTCACCTGCTAGGTTAGCTACATGTTAGCTCCTGCGTTAGCTACATGTCACCTGCTCCCATCTCCCACAGAAACTCTGCTCTGAACTGAAAACAGCTCGTTTGTAGTCCGGCCTCTTCCCTTTCATCCCTGTGACGTCACAGGGATGAAAGCTAAACGCTCGCCGAGCGGCCGCTCCGACACGCCCTCAGAAACAGAGAGCTGCAGCACACAGCTCTCCTCTCCCTTCCAAACACTAGCTACCCTCCAGGCAGTCAGTGGACATAAAGTTGTTACTGTGATGTAGAGACAGAGCTCGGTTAAAACTTTATGGATGAAAGATCCTTTTGTTACAGATTAATAACTCACCGCTCTGAAACTCTTGCTCCAGTCCATGTTGCCAAGCTGGTCGGCAACACGTGCAGCTGAACCCGAGCTGTTTACCGGCTTCTCGCTGACCCGCCCTACTCTGCTTCTGATTGGCTAGTAGTCCTTAACTAGGGACTGAGCGTGTGCAGCTCCCAACAAAGATCATTTAGAGACGAGATGTATCACTCCATAGCTAAAACGAAGCCTTCAGCACAGGGTGAAAAGAGGAGCTGCAGCAATGAGCAGTCTGACAGAAATATAACCATGTGACCCTGTTCAGGTACGACCTCTGAATAAGATGAGGAACCTGAAAATGAGCAGAATACCACCTCTTTAAATTAATTATTTTTTTAAAGTAAATTAAACTTTTTAAAAGTAATATCACTTCCTCAAACCGAACAGAGGCTCGGGTAACAATATCTTGTTCTATTTTGGATCGACCGCGGAAATAATTTATTGTCAAATACCAAATCTGAAGTATCAAACTTCTATACATATAAATTAATTTAACTTATCAATTCTTCTGAATTCAGGATTTGGAATAATTTCTATACGATGACCTGACACTGTGTGGACTGTATTGATCCATCAGATATCATCTGTATCAAGGAAACAGAATAAGATTTTTAGAAAAGTTCTTCTTTTATTACAGCTGATATTAATGAAAGCACTGTAACAAGTTTATCGATCATTTCCTGCAGTTCGTCTAACGTCCACAAGATGCTGCTGTGACAAAACTCTGCTGTACTAAATACAGGCAAGTTTTTCACAATAAGAGTCAGATTATGATCACTGGGGAAACTTTCGCAATAAGAGTCAGATTATGATCACTGGGGAAACTTTCAAAATAAGAGTCAGATTGTGATCACTGAGCTGCTTCTGCTGTCAGACGGAGTGGAGACTTCCACAATAAGAGTAAGAATAAGAAGAGGTTAAAGAGGAGGATGTTCCAGCTGTGGTTAACTCCACTTTACTCGGACTTTGTTTGCTGAATTAAAAATGTTCTGGTTGCAGACAAACACGCCAGGTCCTTGTACAGACTGTGATGTCATCACGGCGCTGTATGGGTGTGGTTGACTGATGGTGTGTGCAGGGTGAAGGGGAGGCAGGGGGAGGCATACATGGAGGACGCGGCAAACATTGGCTGAAACTGCATCACTGACAGGACGGTGGGGGCGGGGCTTATTAAAGCGGGGGTGGGGTTCACACAGCGCACTGGGAACATGCAGGTGTTGGAGGAGGAGCTGGCTGAAGGTAGGAACACCTGGATGTACTGACCGGTTTCTGGATCCAGCAGCATCTTCCTCTGAGGCTGCGGGGGGGTGTCCACATAGAAGCACCGCCCACTTTTAGGGTCTAACCTCACGTGACATGGGGCTGGACCGCTGAAGCGGACTGCAACAGAACCTGTGAGGTCAACAATGTCACTACCCACCTGTGCAGGTAAGTAACCCTGAAAGTTGCACAGAAACGGCGGCTGCTGAAGTTTCTGTTGCTCATGTTGCTCCTCTGGTACAGGTGTCACTGTGTTGCCATCTCTCTCCTGGTCTCCTGTGGTCCTGGTCCGGTGAGGTGGGCAGGTTTTGATGACGTGGTCCGGCTGAACGGAGGTGTTTCCTGTCGACCTGCTTTGGTTCTCCTCAGACCTCCTCAGCAGGAGGAAGCTGGGAGCGGGTGTGGAGGGGGTTTGAATGCAGCTCAGGTGGCTGTGCAGGTAGCTGACCTTCCCCAGGTGAGGGTGCAGGGTGGGGGTGTAGAAGCAGGGCTGGATAAGCTGCTGGGAGGAACCTGGGGCGAACTGAGAGGACACACCCAGGATGGAGCTCTGTTCCTGGGCAGGGAGCAGAGGCTGGGTCCCCTGAGGGTGCCTGGAGGTGGAGGTGGA
Source organism: Lepomis macrochirus (assembly GCA_024633595.2). NCBI lineage: Eukaryota > Metazoa > Chordata > Actinopteri > Centrarchiformes > Centrarchidae > Lepomis > Lepomis macrochirus. The sequence continues at coordinate 649,802 of JALXJV020000021.1, forward strand.
GGTGGGAGGAGGGGGGAGGGAGGTCCTATCCTGATGACTCACACCTCTGGCTCTCTCTGATTGGCTGAGCTCTGACAGGTCACTGCTGACAGGTGGGTTGGTGGGCGGGTCTAGCAACATAACAGGCCGGGTGACATCATCCATCTTTCTTCTACCTATTGTTGGCTCGCTGCCTCGCCTCTGCTTTGTGATTGGACGACTGAACATGTTACTCTGTTTTCTGTCCTGCGATTGGCTGAGAGATGCAGTGACCATGGGGACGTGTCCTCCGGAGGAGCTGCTGTAAAGTGAAGCTTGACAGCTCCTCTTGGTTTCGTTGTGACCTTTGACCCCCACAGCCTGCTGGTAGGTGGGGGGAGGGCTGACCTCCTGACCAATCACCTTGAAGCGTGCTGGCTTGTTGTTCTCGTGTGTTGCTGTGGAGAACGAGAGGCTGTAGGTGTTTTTAACTAAACTCCTCATGTCTCTCACCACATGAACTGGAGCTTTAAACACACCTCCACCTGTCTTCCCTCCTCCCCCGCCCCCCCCCCTTTGCTGGTCTGCAGGCTGGGGGGGGGCAGGGAACCCAGCAGCTTTCTTCTGCAGATGGGAGCTTTTAGAGTTGTTCTGCTCCACCTGCATCTTCTTAGACAGAACGCTCTTAATGATGCAGGACGCCATCTTAGTTTTAGTTTCGTCCAATGAGAAGGACTTCTGCAGTCGCTGCCTCGAGTTTCCTCCAACATGAAGCCCTGAAAGCAACAAACAGGAGACTGAAGTGTGATCGCAGCGTCAGACTGTGCATCTGCTAATCTTAATCTGAACAGGTGCTGAACCTGTGTATCTTTATTTACTTTTGTCTCTCTCAGTTTTTAAAATCCACGAAACCAGAGGAGACGAGTTTTAATGAGGAAAAAGTAGTTAGTCCTTACATTGTTTAAAATAACTCCAGCACAGAGAAAGCAACACAAAAATAAAGTGTTTTGGAAGGTTATTAAAACATTTCCAGCTGACAAGAGCTGCAGATCAGCTGCAGCATCACGTCTGTGTCGGGACGGGATGTTCAACGAGCTTTGTTACCTGCTGTAATAAGCTGCTCCGCTTGTTTTGAAGAGGAGGAGACCGACTTCTAACAACAGCTCTGGACCCAGTATTTAGCTGAACTCCATCAGCTGTTCGCTGTAAACACACCGCAGCACGCCGCCTGCTGTTTCCCAGCAACACATTTAATGCCAACATTTGATGTCAAGCGACATCGGCGAGGCTCGTGCGGCTCTCTGACTGTTGGTTGTGATTTATTGGTTTGCAAACAACGATGGAAAAAAGGGACAGTCGTAGAAAAACAGCTGACATTCTCCAGTTAAAGCCAGTAGCCTCTACTCACTAATTCAGAATTTCACTGCAAGGCAAGACCCCCCCCCACCCCCCAACCCCCACCTTTCCATCGAAACACAGCTTAACACCCGTTCTCTGCAAACAACGCCACTTCTGCTGGAGGGGGTTCAGACAGATCACAAGCTACAAATTCAAACCTCCACCCCTTCCTCTGTCCATCTCAGAGAGGGAAGTCAACAGACTGTTCAAGAGGAAAAACCCAGCAAAGCAGCTGGGCCGGACTCTGTCTCCCCATCCACCCTGAAGCACTGTGCTGATCAGCTGTCTCTGGTGTTCACAGACATTTTAACTCCTCACTGGAGACATGCCATGTGCCAGCCTGCTTCAAAGCCTCCACCATCATCCCTGTCCTCAAGAAACCAAGGACCACAGGACTAAACGACTGAAGTAAACATGGCCCTTCACTGCATCCTCCAGCACCTGGACTCACCAGGAACCTACGCCAGGATCCTGTATGTGGATTTCAGCTCTGCCTTCAACACCATCAACCCGGCCCTGCTACAGGACAAGCTCTCTCAGCTGAATGTGCCTGACTCCACCTGCAGGTGGATCACTGACTTCCTGACGGACAGGAAGCAACACGTGAGGAAAACATGTCTCTGACTCCAGGACCATCAGCACCGGTTCCCTTCAAGGCTGCATTCTTTCCCCCTTCTCTTCTCCCTGCACACCAACAGCTGCACCTCCAGTCACCAGTCTGTCAGGCTCCTAAAGTTTGCAGATGACACCACCCTCACTGGGCTCATCTCAGGTGGGGATGAGTTCGCCTACAGGTGGGAGATCGACCATCTGGTGACCTGGTGCAGCCAGAACAGCCTGGAGCTCAACGCTCTGAAGACAGCAGAGGTTGTCGTGGACTTCAGGAAGAGCCCAGCCCCACCCTCCCCCATCATGCACTCCTTCCTCCATCATCTCCCAGGACCTCAAGTGGGAGCTGAACATCACCTCCCTCACCAAGAAGGCCCAGCAGAGGATGGACTTCCTGCAGCAGCTGAAGAAGTTCAGCCTGCCAAAGACAATGATGGTGCACTTCTACACCGCCATCACTGAGTCCATCCTCACCTCCTCCATCACCATCTGGTACGCTGCTGCCACCGTCAGGTAAAGGTCAGGCTGCAGTGTCTCATTCGCTCTGCAGAGAAGGTGATCGGCTGCGGTCTTCCTTCTCTTCAGGACCTGTAGCCTCCAGGACTCTGAGGCGATCAGGAAAGATGGCAGCCGACTCCTCCCACCCCGGACACAAACCGTTTCAGACTCTCCCCTCTGGCAGGAGGCTGAGGTCCATCAGGACCAAAATCTCTCGCTTCTTCCCGTCTGCCTCATCACCAAGGCCCGGGTCCCCCTGCTGACACTCCCCCCTTGCAAATAATACAATCGTCTCTGCACATGTAAATATTATTTCATTTCATATCATGCACAGACCTGACACATTGCAATTTGTTGTTAATTGTTAATCTTTGTAGTTGGATATTTTTTTATTCATGTACAAAATACTCTCTTCCACCGCAACACCTCTGCACAACACAAACCAGAATAATTTCCATCTAAATATCTGTGACATTGTTCTTTCTCTGCAAATAGTTGTATTATTTTTCTCTATTATTTTTATTATTCGTATGTCGTACTTTATTCCATATTTGTATATTTCTACATTTATTTATGTCAGTTTTATGTGTGTCTATGTTTAGCACCTCATCACCAAAGAAAATTCCTCATATCTGTAAAACACTACTTGGAAATGAAGCTCCTTGTGACTCTGGTGAAGCTGAGGCAGAACACCTGAAACTACATGAGACTGTGAACAGGTGTCAGTGGTTACAGGTAAGTAGCTCTCTGACAGGTGTGGTTACCTTTGCTGGACCCTGCGACCAGACCTTTGTAGACCCTGTAGGTGTCGACATCACCGCTCGTCGTTGAGCGTGTGTGAAGGGAGGCGGGCATACTGTGTTGCCGTAGCAACAGATCAGCGCGGTGACGGATGGTGGGACAGAGCAGCTCATTGGCTGACAGCTCACTGTCAGCTCCTCCCCCTTCAGCAGGCCCGTCCCTCAGTGTCACCTGGACAGGTAGACAGGTTAACAGACAGACAGGCAGACAGACAGGTTGGGACAGGTGATCGGGGAGTCGTACCTGTAGTTTCTCTTTTTTCTCCTGCTCAACGACGTTCACTGCGTCTTTCTTCTTCAGTTGAATCTGTCGTTTTGGGACCATCTTAAGCCCCTCCCCATCCTGACATTTCACCTGGACCGGTAAAAACACAAAAGAAGACGATACGATGATGCGATCAGTAAAAAGCAGGTTATGTTCAAGAGATCAACGATGTAAAAGCTGTCGGCTTGATGTGTAACCATTTAACTCCTCCTTCTGTCTTCCTTGAGCCCCACAATATTTTTCAGACTCTCCCAGGTAGAACTCAAATTATTCAGTCTAAGATGCGTCTCGATTATATTTTATTTTACCTGCCCTGATTTCACCTTTAATTCTTTTAGGCTGTTTCCCTCTCTAAATGCCTTTTTCTTTTTATATAATAGCATTTTCAGGGACTTTGTTACCAAGGCTTACGACTTTTATGAAACGTCAGTCACTTCATCAGCATCAGAGCATGACTCCTCAGACATCAACACAACCCTGAAGAGTCAGGCAGGCGTCCTCCCTCCAGTCCTTCACCTGCATATTTGTCACCTTGCCCCTCTTCAACAAGGATGAGATGCACACGGTTATGATTGGACGAGCCCAAGGGTGGAGGGATCCAGATCCAGAGCCTTGTTGTGTCTGGTCGTACATGTAACGTACTGAGAAAAGTCTCTCAGTGTTAATGACAGTGTGAAGTTCACCCAAAAAAATATTGGGGACGTCGGGAGATATTGTTTAAAGCCTCTGTGTTACGCGATGAATAAGCCCAAATAACGTGAAACCGAAAGCAGTTCAGGATCAGCAGTGCAGAGCTTTTTTCTGACCATGACAGATTTACACCAACGTTCATTAATACAAAGACAGGACATGTCGTTTAACTCTCACATTAAGCAAAATTCACAGACCGCCTTTTTTCTGCGCTGTGAGATACCTGTTGTTGTGATTTGGTGCTATATAAATAAAACTGAAGACTGAATGTGGGTCTAAATATTGTGAGCAGATATTTTGGTACTGGAGTTTATTAGGACTTCAGGCTGCATGTCTTTGTTATGTTACAGAGCTCATGGAGAGCCCGCTTGTGTAAAGTGTCTGTTTCTGTACTTTGTAGTTTATTAACTAAAATGCTCCCTCACAGTTTGTTGGAGATGAAGCTCACCTGAGTTTCCACGGTAACGTCGACACACTCAAAGCCACTCTCTGCATCTGAATCTTCATCGTCTGATGGGAGGATGACGGAGGGAGAGAAATGGAGGGACAGATCCTCCTCTGACCAGTCACTCATACTCCCCTCCTGCTCCTCCTCCTCCTCCTCCTGGGTGCGACAGGTGGAGGAGACGTCCAGGTAATCCGCCTCAGACTGACCAGTACAGATGATCCTCTCAGCAGGAACTAGTGAACACGGCGGAGGGATTTGTGTCTCAGAGTCGTGATGAGGCAGCAGGTCCACTTCAGGGCAGCGGTGAGCGCTGATGAAGAACTCCCTCCCTCCTCTTCCTCCTGGTCCTGCTGCTCCGCCAAGTCTGGTGTTCATGGTTTCTGTTTAATCAGAGGGTTTGATCTGATTGTTCGTCTCTCTGAGTCTCTGTAGAGAAACAAATCAGCTGATCAGAGACTTCCTGTTTCACTGTGAAAGAAAGTCTCATATTTTGAATAAATGACTAACAGGTGTACTTAAAGACTCTTATGGATCCTAACTTGCAGGGAAGAAGTCCATTTGTTAATTTTAGGAGTCTTCTCCATCCTCACGTCATGTTAGTTATGTTAAATTATTCCAACTTCAAGGACCGCCTTTTTTCACCTACGTAATATTGCAAAAATCAGGAACATCCTGTCTAAAAATGATGCAGAAAAACTAGTTCATGCATTTGTTACTTCTAGACTGGATTACTGCAATTCCTTATTATCAGGCTCTTCGAAAACGACCATTAAGACTCCTTTAGGCAATATTATCAGGAAATACTCCATAAACTTTTATTGTTATGCAGATGATACTCAGTTATATCTATTGATCAAGCCAGATGAAACTCATCAGTTCAAATGTGTCTTCAGGATGTTAAAACCTGGATGACCTGCAATTTTCTAATGTTAAACTCAGATAAAACTGAAGTTATTGTTCTAGGGCCTAAGCACCTCCGTGACGCATTATCTAAAGATATAGTTTCCCTGGATGGCATCGCCTGGCCTCCAGCACCACTGTGAGAAATCTTGGAGTTATCTTTGACCAGGACATGTCGTTTAACTCTCACATTAAGCAAATTTCAAGGACCGCCGTTTTAGCCTCACGTAATATTGCAAAAATCAGGAACATCCTGCCTAAAAATGATGCAGAAAAACTAGTCCATGCATTTGTTACTTCTAGACTGGATTACTGCAATTCCTTATTATCAGGCTCTTCGAAAAGTCCATTAAGACTCTTCAGCTGATCCAGAATGCTGCAGCACGTGTTCTGACAGGAACCAGTAAAAGAGATCATATCTCTCCTGTCTTAGCTTCTCTGCATTGGCTTCCTGTAAAATCCAGAATAGAATTTAAAATCCTTCTTCTCACATACAAAGCTCTTAATGGTCAGGCACCATCTTATCTTAAAGAGCTCATAGTACCTTACTACCCCACCAGAGCACTGCGCTCCCAGAATGCAGGGTTACGCATTACTTGCACTTGTACCATATTTCACTGTGTTTCTATTGGCACGAGTACGTGAACCCGTGACCTTTCCCATCTCTTCCGGTCAGGAGGATAGGAGGCTTCACGTAAGTAAGGACAACTTCTCTTTCTGTCATCATCCCAACTGTTGCTGCTTTGTACCTGTTGTAGAAGTCCCAGCCAGAGTTTGGGTTCACAATGCAAATGTAAAATGCTGTGTAGTCGTAAAGCGCCTTTCCAGTCTTCCAACCACTCAAAGTACACTACATGACATTCACCCATTCATACACTGAGCCTAAGTACTCAAACAGAAACTAACATTTATTCACCCCCTTCTCCAGCGTCTACTGCACCTGGATGACTGCCGCTTCCAGCACTACCTGAGGCTGAACCGTGCCCAGTTTGAAGGCCTATTAGCTCGGATCGGTGCCAGGATTTCACGGGTCAGGGTTAGAGATAGAGATTTGTTTAACACATTAACTTCTTCAGTTACTGCATGCTGTGAAAAACAATTAATTATCCATCTATAAAAACGTGTATGAATTTCCTGTAATGTTACTGTGTTTGCGTGGTTTTGCTAACTGCTGATGCTAACTTGGTTCATAGCACATACATACATAGTTCCTTGCTGACCTCCCTCCAAGCGATCTCCTTTTAATTCCGGTCTCGGGACATGTTTGATGTTGTGTTGTGGAGCTCTGGTGTCTGCACACAGATACAATCGGCCTTCCTCTATTTTGATTTCTTCTGAAACACGTATGTCATTTCCTCCATCGATGACGTCCGGACAATTACCAAATGCTCCGTACTTGTGTGGGGCCTTTCTAGTCTTTTCGACTACTCAAAGCGCTTTTACACTACATCTGCATTCACCATCCACACACACATTCACACACTGAGCCTAAGTGCTCAAACAGAAACTAACATTCACACACATTCATACACTGGCGCAGTGACGTGCGGTGATGTCTTAAAGAGGCTAGGCACTGAGTTATGGAAGCCAGATTACCTGATTTATTGTTTAGGCTAATAATACGTAATAACAGTAAGCGTTACACACAAGCGCGGCATATCAAGAAATGTACAAATCAGGATGTATATCGTGTACTCTCACAGTCTCTCTCTCTCGCACGCTCGCACGCTCGCAGCGGCACAGGCACACCGGTAGTTAATGTCCACTCCAGCATCAGAATGCAACCATTCTTAGTCCTTAATTGTTGCACAGCGGCCAATTATGTTTGTCAGTCAGCAAAAGTAAAATCACACACTGCTCAATTGAATATTAAGGCAAATGGCTTGCATTAATTCAATCACATTTATCAATCCAATCGGTAGATTATTTGTACATAAAATCCATGCGCCTCTCTTTCCTCGTGAAGACGTCAATCACAGCTTTGTAAAAGTCGTCTTTACAGGCCTTCAGTTTGCAAAGTCTCTGGCTCTCAATTGACAGAATGGCAAGGGCTGAAAGACGTGCTTGCCCGGTCCGGTTCCGACTGTAGGTTTTGATCCGTTTCAGAGTGGAAAATGTGCGTTCCACCGAAGCTGTAGTGGCTGGTATTGTCAATACCAGTTGCAGCAACTTTGTTGCTTCAGGAACTGTTGCTTCCAAGTCATGTTGTATTAAAAAGTCAAGAAGCTGTGTCTGTGATTTGCCCCCGAGTTCTTGTGAGCCATACAACCCCACAAGATCACTTTTCAGCCTGATGAAGTCAAAGTACCTCGCATACTTTGACAGCTTCTCCAGTTTGCTGTCATCAAACTGGCGCAACATCTCTTCAAACTTTTTACAATCTACCAGTCCAATGAAATCAAGATCGGAAAAATTATCCACAAACCTGGTTTTCATCTGAACATTAACATTGTCCAGAATGCAGTAGTAGATGCGTGCTCGTTCTGTTTTGTTTGACAGCCCATCTCGTGTCTCGTGGTGAACGAGGCCCATCTCATCACATCTTTCCTCAAAGTGTGCATGAAAACGGTCAAAATCCTGTCGCTTGCTGTCCAACACTTTCATTGTGTCTTTGATGCGATTACAACAGAATCCGATATCCATGGTTTTGGACTGAAGGATGCTAAAAAGAGCATCGGTGTCATTGAAGATCCCTTCAAAAGCAATCAGGAGAAAACAGGTGGACCGTTTTGAAAGGCACAACTCAAACCCAGCAGCCATTGCCAATGTTTCACCGTCCCAGTTGTCTGGATTGTCACCGATTGCTTTAAACATGGCACGTAGATCTGGAAGGTGAAATAAAATCGTTTGGACCAGCCTTGAATTGGAGCTCCACCTGGTTGCTGCTGCTCTGGGTATACGGCGTTTGACAGTCTCATCCAGGAAATGGGTGCGTTTGGATGATTTGCTAAAAAACGCAGAAAGTCCCTCAGCTGTCTTGAAAAATGTTCTGCACTCGGGGATGCATTTCGCTGATTGGGCTAGAACCAGATTCAACTTGTGTGCATAGCAATGCGTGAATATAGCTTCGGGCACCTTTTCTTTAATTTTTGCCTGCACACCATTTAGCTCCGAGGCCATGACAGAGGCGCCATCGTACGTCTGCGCAACCAGCTTATCGCAACAGTTGTATTTCTCTAACGTGCCCAATACATACTGCGAAATAGCTGTTGCTCTCCGGTCGTTGCTGACATCATCAAAGCCAAGAAAGGCTTCTTTTACTTTACCTCCACATACATAACGTACAACAACAGAAATTTGGGCTTTATTTGTCACATCGGTCGACTCGTCCACCTCCACAGCAACAAAGGGGGCCGCATTTAGGTCACTCCTAATGTCAGCGAGGAGCACATCTGCCACTGAGTCGATCAGATCATTTTATATTCTGTTAGATGTTCCAGAAAATACAGTAGATGTACGTAGATGTCTAGCCAACCTCTCGTCTTTATTAGCTAGCACATCCAGCAACTCCATGTAATTGCCCCTATTGCTAGAGCTAGCGCTTTCATCATTGCCACGAAAAGCAAGCTCTTGCTTTGCAAGGAAGCAGGTCACATTTATCAGATCCTTCAAAACCTCTCGGTTTTCCTTTACCTTTTCATTGTGGTAGGTTATATTCAGCTTTCTTTGCTCATCAAGTGCAAGGTCAATCCGAGATTTTCCAAAGGTTTTCAGCGTAATTTGACACTGGATGTGAGCTGACGACTTTTCATGCTTGGTTAAAGCTGCGGGCAGGTTGTTCAAATCACAATATCCCGCTGAAGTCCAAACAGTCTGACTAGTTGAAAAAAGCAGGCAGGGATAGCAGTACAGCCGCTGAGTGTTAGCACAGCCACATAGCCAATCTTTTCTTCCATACCAGTCTGTTTGAAACGATCGGACAATTTTTGGGCCCTTTTGCTGCACTAGTCCATCTAAGGCTGGCGTAGACCTCCCTCTTGCTATTAACTCAGATTTTGAATTAAATTCGAGCTTGGAAAAATTTCTAAACTCCGTGATCACGGCCGGCGCTGTTATTTTGACTTTGAATTTGGCGGGGATTAGGAACGTAAGTGTGGTGTAATGACGCTGCGCAAATGTCCAGTAATATCTCGATTTTAATTGGTCCATGTCTGATACGTAACGGAGATGATTACTGGCATAACCTATTTACGTCCAAAGGCACCGCAGATATGTGCTTTTTGCCGTACATGTTGAAGAATACAGGATCAAAGTACGCATGCGTAACATGGATTTTTCGCTTGTCTTCTGCAATGAATGGACAGTAAAAGCACTGCTTTATTCTACCATTCATTTTTTATTTGATTATGCGTAACTGCTACATTTGTCATCATAACGTCTAAAAAATTGCAATAACACACATATTGCATGTATAAATCACAAGAATAAACAGTAAAAATACAAATACAAGTTTATTATTTAATAAACATTTTTAATTTTGAATTTTGGCAGGGTAGGCAGTGCCTAGTTTGCCTACCCAGACCGCACGTCACTGCACTGGCGGAACAGCCGCCAGAGGCAATTCGGGGTTCAGTGCCACTAATAGGCTTTTGCAACATAGCCTCATGTGAATTTCTCGGTCAAGTTTAAAAATTTCAACTCGCACGAACAAGCAAACTGTCACAACGAAACGCATCTTCCGTACCTCCTGGAACAAATTTGCATGGTTTCGCATCTCTTCGTCAACTTGTAGATAGCCAGCCGTGCTCACTTTGCCTTGTATGTGAACACACCATAAGACTTTCCTCTTTGATAAAGCTTATAGTTCGGCTGGCTCAGGGGAGTCCTGAACCAGCTCCACAAGCACCGGTGGGGTTAGCTAGCGAGCTGATTGGCCAGTCAGCTCACAGAGTCTCTGATCCCACAAAATCAAGAGACATCTGGTGTGCGTATCACGGTGAACATTACGTCATGGCAGTTTCATGCAGCGTTGCTAGGACGACCAGCTACATTGAGAGGGTACTATCTGCAATGGGAAACGGTGTGGACGGTGAGCCAAAAGCGAGGCGAATTGGTACCAGCAATGGAAAAGAGTAGGGATGAGCGAGTACAGCATTATCTGTATCTGTATCTGTACTCGGACTGGGCCTAACCCGAAAGTGGGTGGGATTTAACCCGGAAGTGTGTTGGATTGTCTTGAAATGGGCGGGGCTTTAACCGGTGTGTTATTTTAAGCATGCAATTGATATGGGTTGATCAGAAACTGTTATATTTATTGCTGATTAGAAAACTGTTTACATGACAGCATCAGCATTGAGCTTCAGATCAATGGTTTAGATCACGATAACAAACTATATGCAGAACAAGTTTTGCAACAATGAAAACAACACGTGGTTGCAATTATGAAGTAAAATGTAATGAACAAGAGTTTTCATACTCAACATAACTTTCTTTTTTAACTTTTAACTTTTTAAATTTTTTTAGGATCAGTGTGATTTTTTTTTGGTTCTTATTAATTTTTTTATTTCCACACCAGAGGCCTGTACCACGAAGCAGGATTTGAACTTATCCAGGTAACTTCGGGGTTAACCGACCAGCTACGGGGTCAGCATCACGAAGGTGGTTCACTTCTTACCGGGGTAGATCTCCATGGTAACTTACGCTGAACGGCTAACCTGCTTTGAGCAGGTTATGTTCCAGAAAAGAGATTAACTCTGTGAAAACGCTGCATACTGACCAATCAGCTCTCTGGAAAATGACATCACCATCTGTAGGAAATCCCACAGACTGTTTTAGCCAATAGGCTGCTTTCTGTTTGCAGCGGTAATGTGGAGAAACTCTTGACTATGGCGATCCTACAGAGACTGATTAAAAGCCTTAAGCTAATGTCGCCTACAGGTTTTTACAGTACAGCAGGATCAGCCTACTTACTGCCTTTAAATGTCTTTAAGATTTTTTATTTGCTCCCAGTCCGTTTCACACAGCCTGACGCAGCCGTTAAATAAATGGATTTTATTTTTCTTATGTGAGGCTGAATATGATGAGCAGTTTGGTATTGAAATACTAAATATTAATATGAACGTAGTCTGTTTATTTAGGTTAGTATAGCTTTCTAAGGCCGACTACAGAGACTGTAGTCATGTTCCGTCCCACCTTTTGATATGTGGGGGCAAAAGGTGGGACGGTGAGTTTTCAGCAGCCTAAATGTTCGGATTCAGTCTTTCAAACATTATTTGAGCTCATTTTATGGCATGAAGGGATTTTTCCGTTTCACTGCTTTATGAGACATTTACTTGTATTTACTTAAGTCAGCAACCTGAAGCTAAGAGACAAACAGGTCGTGGAACAAACACATGATTTCTCTCGCTGTGAACAACCACAACACGATGAACTCATCACTGAACTCAAGATTTGTAGCAGATCATTTTGTCATCATCTCTTCTCAAACATTCAGACTTTAAAGTAATAATAAAAACTGACTGAATTATAACTTTCAAAGTTTCTCTGAAAAAATTTTTATATCTTAAAATGCTCACAATTTCAGTTTAACAGCTGCGACTCAACAGCAAATTCATATTAAGTTCTGAAATGAAAGTTTACAATAAATGTGGAAACATTTGTGGACAAATTATGTTTTTTGAAAAAATCAATAAAATGATCAACAAATAATAAGATTAATAAAAGTTCTGAGATCACAGGTTTTTAATCCTGTTCTTACCTCTCAAGATGGATCAGGACCAAGACAAGGATCAGATCAGTTCTGGTCAAAGAATCACATTCAGACTAATATAGACTTTTTATAAAGTTCCTGGTCCAGGTAAAGAACAGACTAATCCTGGTTCTGGTTCCTGGTTAAAGCTGAGTTTGGTTGTCGGAGTACAGGTCCAGGTTCAGTGTAGTTTCTGGTCCTGTTGGAGAATTTGATATCTCTGGGTGTTTCAGTGATTAAAATCCAACTTTAAAAGAACATTTCATAATTTCCATTGACATTAAAGTCTCAGCAGAATTCTTCAGGTTGTCTGCTCGGTCAGAGCCAGTTCAGAGGAATGTCTGGTCCCAGAGGGGTCTGAGCGTGATCCTGTTTGTTTAAGTTTAAACTGGGTTCAACACCGGCTCAGTGTCGGGGAGATCGACACCAACTGTCCTGCAGGAGAGAGAGAGAGTGTGTTGGTGACAGACTGCAGGCTCAGAGAGGGAGAGAGACATAGAGATAAACAGAGAGAGAGAGAGTTGGTATCAGACTGCAAGTTTCTATTTTAGGAGGTGATTGACAGACGAGGCTGCAGCTTCCCCCCCTCCCCCCAACATTACAGCCTGTATGTGTGTGAGTCTCAGCTCGACCAGAAAAAGCTTGTGTTTAACCCTCCAGGTGAAACGGTCGCTCACCTGTCCACTATGACAACACTGGTGATGTCACCTCAGGTGTGACCCTGGAAGATGAATAGGGCAGGAGTAGCTAAGTAGATTGCTCAGGCTAGGTGTTTGACATCTTTCACCTGAATGACAGCACCTCCCCCCCTCACTGTCTGCCATCAGAACTCCGCACCTAAGACTGCCTGGTGTTTTCCCAAAACACTCCTCTCTATTCTGTCCTATGTATAAAATATACTGCAGAGTCACTGCACATCTACTACTGCAGAGTCACTGCACTGCACATCTCGTACTGCAGAGTCACTGCACATCTCGTACTGCAGAGTCACTGCACATCTACTACTGCAGAGTCACTGCATTGCACATCTCGTACTGCAGAGTCACTGCACATCTACTACTGCAGAGTCACTGCACATCTCATACTGCAGAGTCACTGCACATCTAATACTGCAGAGTCACTGCACATCTCATACTGCAGAGTCACTGCACATCTCATACTGCAGAGTCACTGCACATCTAATACTGCAGAGTCACTGCACATCTCATACTGCAGAGTCACTGCACATCTACTACTGCAGAGTCACTGCACATCTCATACTGCAGAGTCACTGCACTGCACATCTCATACTGCAGAGTCACTGCACATCTAATACTGCAGAGTCACTGCACATCTCATACTGCAGAGTCACTGCACTGCACATCTACTACTGCAGAGTCACTGCACATCTCATACTGCAGAGTCACTGCACATCTCATACTGCAGAGTCACTGCACATCTCATACTGCAGAGTCACTGCACATCTCATACTGCAGAGTCACTGCACTGCACATCTACTACTGCAGAGTCACTGCACATCTCATACTGCGGAGTCACTGCACATCTTGTTCTGCAGAGTCACTGCACATCTCGTACTGCAGAGTCACTGCACATCTAATACTGCAGAGTCACTGCACATCTAATACTGCAGAGTCACTGCACATCTTGTTCTGCAGAGTCACTGCACATCTCGTACTGCAGAGTCACTGCACATCTAATACTGCAGAGTCACTGCACATCTTGTTCTGCAGAGTCACTGCACATCTCGTACTAGTGTAACTTGTTCAGTGTAATAACATTTGCTTAATACTGGATCTGATATACTATAAGACTTAATATCAGATGAAAACTTTATTTTGTTTATTGGCTTCTACATGGCTTTTGATGTTGAACATTGAACATGAGTTTCTTCTTGAAGCCATGTCTTTTTTTTTGGCTTTGGAAGATATTTTCTCAATGCTATTCAGACACTGTGTGATCGTGTAAAACTGTGTCTGGTACATCAGAAAGGTTTAATATTCACCGTGGTATCAGACAAGGTTGTCCAATATGTCCCTTTTTGTTCCTGTTTGTCACCCAAATAATGTCAGAATTCTGATTTCTTAGGAATAAGGGCCATAAAAAGATTTTATTAGTGGATGGTACTGCAATCTTTTTGAAAAACCACAACCAGGTCACTAAAGCAGTAAACTGTACTGATGAATTTACAGGTTTAAAGATGAATCTAGAGGAATTTGTTTTCTTTCCATTTAAAAGCTGTAACGTTATGTTTGTTGGATTGTTGTGTAATCCCAGTTACAGAAAAGGTAACCTACCTGGCCCCGCCATTAATGTAGAGCAGCGATGTGAAACCAATTCAAATTATTGAAAAAACTAAATTGAAACTGAACTGATGGTTAATGAGATATATTTCTATAAATGGTAGGGTCCTTTTATCCAGACCAGAGGGGCCAGGGGTCCATGTGGCTCTATCACTCAGCGTCCAACGTTATTAAGGTGTGAGATGAAATGCTTTCTGATTATATCTGGAGGAAAAAGGCTCATCTGAGATGAACAGGATCTGCTTTTCCTGCAGGATTGTTTAAATCTACTGTTGACAAAATCATTCTTATCATTAGATCAGCTGACTTCCACCAGCCGGCCCTTTCAGCCTGGACATGAGTGCACAACCATAACTTCAGTCCCCATAGATACTTTATTTGGAATAATAAAGACGTCTTGTACAAAAAGAAATCCCTGTTTCATCGCTCGTGGTTGGTTGGACATCTCCCTGTCACACCCAAACAATACGCCACTGGTTTGATGCTGCTCCTGCAGGTCCTCTTCAGTTTTTGAGAAATGTTAATTTCACAGAAGAAAAGATTGTTTCTAATATATGTTTTAATAGAAGGAATTAATGTAGAGAAGAAGTCGCGCAGTAACAAACATATATGGAGTGTTTTGGACCGTACTGTCTGCAGCAAAGCTTCTGGTCGTTAATCATCAGGTAAAAGCAGCGAGCTTTAAGATATTACATTGTATTTACCTGCCAAAGGAGGGCTGCACAGATTTAAACTTAACGTTGGTTCTAACAGGGATTTTTTGAATTTAGAAAGAGAAACTGTATTTCATCTTTTTTACCACTGTGAACAGACAAATGCATCCTGGGAAGACGTGGAACATTTTACTAATTCCTGTATTTGATGCAATATTTTGCACTTCATGGTCCAACATTAACTATATTGTGCAAAATGGACTGAACCAGAAGTGAAACCGTTCTGCTCCTCAACAGCAGCAACATGGCTTCGTATCGTAGAAGACCTGAATCTAAGTATCAATAATAAGAAACCCAGCATGCATCACGTTCAGCCCGAGCTGCGCAGCGCCGCGTGACGTCAAACGACAAAGATGTGACTGGCGAATGAGGAACAGCAGGGGGCGGCAAAGTGCGTCCAGTCTGCGGCTGCAAGGAGGAGGAGAAGAAGAAGGAGACGGGCTGTTTGAACGGGTCGGCTGCACGCAGAGGGTTTACTGGGCTCTACTGGGCTCTGCTGGGCTCTGCTGGTCTGTGGACTGACTCCGGATCAGATGCCTGGACTTGAGTTCAGAGGTTCGGAGGTGAGTTCGTGTTTGTGTCTTTATTTCATGTCTTCAGCGACTTCAGCTCAAACACCGGTGTTGTGACAGATCAGGTGTCCGCGCTAAATCAGGTCTCAGATCCGTCTGATCCGCTTCAATCTGACCCGCATCACGGAGATTCCAGACGGAACCTGTTTCATAACAAGTCGGTTCGGCTTCCGTTTTATTTCACAGTGTTCCGAGTTTCTTCTCACGTCTGGTAGCCTGCATGCTAACCAGCTAGCATCACCGCGACAGCTGCTTTACGGCAAACAGCTGATCTGGGCGGAAGCGGAAGAGATCGAGAACAAAGTGCGCATCAGAGAAGCAGAGCGGCGCTGAGTGATCGATATCGATCAGTGACACCTTTCAGAAACCTGTCTGATCGGAGAGAGCGGAGATGAACCGCGCAGGCGCAGAACTGAGGATTATCTTCAGCCCGGGCCGCGTGCAGCTGGTTCAGGTAAACACTCACCTGTAGACAGCTAACAGTGCTAACAGGCTAGCAGATCCCGGTGCAGGTCCCAGAGCAGATCCCGGTGCAGGATTTAAAGCCGTTTAAAATTCTTGAATTTCCTTCCCACCATGGAAACGCTCTGCACCAGTGATTTGTTGTTTCGGTGTAAACAGATTTTTTTCCGTTTACTTCTTTATTCTCTGAATCTTGTTCAGAAAGTTTCATCACACAAGAATAAATCTTTAAGTAATTAGACTCTCAGCGCCTGTCCTCCCTGTCCTCTCTGTCCTCTCTGACCTCTCTGTCCTCTCTGTCCTCCCTGTCCTCTCTGTCCTCTCTGTCCTCCCTGTCCTCTCTGACCTCTCTGTCCTCTCTGTCCTCCCTGTCCTCCCTGTCCTCTCTGACCTCTCTGTCCTCCCTGTCCTCTCTGTCCTCTCTGTCCTCCCTGTCCTCCCTGTCCTCTCCTGTCCTCTCTGTCCTCTCTGTCCTCTCTGACCTCTCTGTCCTCTCTGTCCTCTCTGTCCTCCCTGTCCTCCCTGTCCTCTCTGTCCTCTGACCTCTCTGTCCTCCCTGTCCTCTCTGACCTCTCTGTCCTCCCTGTCCTCTCTGTCCTCTCTGTCCTCCCTGTCCTCCCTGTCCTCTCTGTCCTCCCTGTCCTCTCTGACCTCTCTGTCCTCCCTGTCCTCCCTGTCCTCTCTGTCCTCCCTGTCCTCCACACCAGCTGAGTCATGAGGCAACATGAATATTAAAACCAGACTGGATTAAAGTTCAGGGAGTTTAACTAAAAATCCTCCAGGCGGGTTTTGGAGGCGATAAATTCTAACAAATATGATTCATCCCACACGGCCGCTGACCCCGGGTCTGCTGGAACAATCCCACTGAGGAGGACACGGTTTAGACTCTTTACTTTGGAACGAAGCTTCAGTTAAAACAAAAAGATTTAAAAACAAAGCTCAAGTTACCTGCTGGGCGTCTTTCTACCTCGATCGGTTCAGTTCTAAACTTCTTTTCTGCTCACGTTCAAAACTTTCTGCACACTCAGAATCTCACGTATCTTTGTTCTGTCCAGAGGAAACTCGAAATATTTCTTTAAAAGCCCACCTGACCTGCACTCGGTCCCCCTTCAGACCGGACTGAAGGAGGCCGCTGCACTTCATCAGAGGTACAAACTGAAACAAACTCAGCACAAATCCTCAGCTCTCGGTCCCGAACGGCCAGACTGAGATTCAGGTTTCATATGTTTAGAATGCAAAACTCTACCAGCGAGTCTGCAGGCTGCGTCTTTACCTTCACGCCGTGCGATTCATCAGCCGGGTGGAGACGATTCTCGCCGCTAGTCGACGTTATCAGAGTTTAGATTTGTTTTTCACAAATACCTCTTTTCCACAAAATAAGAACTGGTTCAGAACTGGTGCTGGTTCAAAGTTGGTTCAACTTGCGAACCTTCTCAGAACCTGTTTGTTTTTCCACTGACTAGAGAGCCCAGAGAACGACGTCATTACGTCTCTGTGCATGTGGTAAAAAAACGGTTCTAGTCCAGCAAAGAGTTGGTGCCGCTTTGGAACCAGTTTTCCTGGCCGAGAGCCGGTTCTTTGGCTGTCGAAACACAAAGAACTGGTTCGCGAGTAGGAACCGGCTCCGAACCGGCTCTCAAAATGCCTTGGTGGAAAAGGGGCTAGAGTGAGCAGATTGATGTGTGGAGCTAAACGTTAGCCCACACAGAGCAGGTGAGCAGCCGGCCTCCTGACTGTAGTCGCCGCTCGGTCGGTTCAGTTTGTCAGTTGCTAAGCGACCGTAATAATAAACACACAAAATCCCTTTCGTCCTCCACAATATTTCTGTTCGTCCAAAACACATTTTCTATCGTCCCCAGGACGACGGGCCGCCGTTAGTCTCGACTCCTCACTGGGAGCAGCCGGCTTTTCCTGCCGGCAGGTGGAGGCAGGTGGAGGCGGTTGTCAGTGGCCGGTGGCGTTCCAGGTGTGCTGCATGAATGTTAAGTCGTGTGGAGCACCGCACCGCATGCTGCATGTGAGCAGCTAACATTACTGAGCCCCGTTTGTTTGGCTGAAGTCCGTCTCTCTCTAAAAGATGAAATACACGTGAACCCTGCAGGCGGACTGGAGCCGGTCCTGGAGGCCGAGGAGTCGACTGTACCGGCCAGCACCGCGACTGACAGTGGGAACGGAACCAGAGATAAAAAGTTCCCACTCTATAAAAAGACGCTTACTTTTAGCTCAGACTGGTGAAGAGCTGTGTCACTTGTTCCCACGTGGACCATCACTCTTGTGATGGAGGACGGGAGCGATGGCATCAGGTCCTGGAGTTTCTTTAAAGCTGTGGTGGCAGCAGGGAAGCAGAACTGTTAAAGAACCAGAACTGTTAGTGTTGTGTTTCAGAGCAGGACTGTGCAGAATCTGCTTCCACGCTGTGAGGACAGGAGGACTGGGTCTTGTCTCGGGTAGCGTAGCCACCTGAGTGTTGTAGTGATCAGTCAGTGCAGTTTGTTCAGCCATCTAGTTTAAGATCCATGTTGGATGATTAAAATCCTTAAAGCACATAAAAACTTAAGTTAAATGAAAAGGACCAAAAACATGTAACGTAAAAGTGTGGATTTAAACTGGATTAAAGTCGGGTTTAAGTCTCCAACAGGTAGCTACAGGTGCCGGTGCCTTCATTACCAACAGCTGTACCTCAGATTCATAATATATTTGACAGGGCCGACCCCCAATGGTGGAAGATTTGGTGCTTCGATGGGCGGAGCCTGATTCGACTGTCAATCTCACAGTTGAAGCTTCGCAGTGAAACTGGCTACCACAGGAGGACAGACTCTGCTCCCAGTGTGACAGAGGACAGGTAGAGACAGAGGACAGGTAGAGACAGAGATGACAGGTAGAGACAGAGATGACAGGTAGAGACAGAGATGACAGGTAGAGACAGAGATGACAGGTAGAGACAGAGGACAGGTAGAGACAGAGATGACAGGTAGAGACAGAGGACAGGTAGAGACAGAGGACAGGTAGAGACAGAGATGACAGGTAGAGACAGAGATGACAGGTAGAGACAGAGAGGACAGGTAGAGACAGAGAGGACAGGTAGAGACAGAGATGACAGGTAGAGACAGAGATGACAGGTAGAGACAGAGATGACAGGTAGAGACAGAGATGACAGGTAGAGACAGAGGACAGGTAGAGACAGAGGACAGGTAGAGACAGAGATGACAGGTAGAGACAGAGGACAGGTAGAGACAGAGGACAGGTAGAGACAGAGATGACAGGTAGAGACAGAGATGACAGGTAGAGACAGAGAGGACAGGTAGAGACAGAGAGGACAGGTAGAGACAGAGATGACAGGTAGAGACAGAGCTGCACTTTCTAACCTCAGGCCCCAAATATGAAACAATAAGACAAAATCACTTTGCAAACATTTCCCAAATATTCCCCGAATTCGAATCCCTATCAGACAGAAACTCCCCTATTTACTGGGACAAATGCCCAAATGTGAAATAATTACTGCAAAATATGTCTCCACATGCCATGAAGTGAGGACAACCAGTGGAACCTCAGACTGATAAATAATTGGACAGATTTTAAAATTATTATTATTTTCATCGTTTGATATTTTAGTAATTTTTTTGTTTTACATTTTATACTTGATTTTTTTGTCTATTAATATAATTATATAAGTTATACATATATATATATATACACACACATACTGTTTGATTTATTTATGTTTTTAGTTTTTCTTGTTAAACACACACAGACGCTTACTGTTCTGCTTATTTATTTCATTTTTAGTATAATTTTATTTCTTTTAGCACACACACAGGTTTTTTTAAACAAACACATATGCTTTGATTACTTTACGCTTTAATTCTTTAATGAAATGCATGGGGTTGATTGTTGTTACGTTATATGTATGATGCTTTGGCAATATTGCTTCACAGTCATGCTAATAAAGCAAATTGAATTGAATTGAAACAAGAATCATTTTGGTGATATGGGGGAGCTGATTTTACTTAGAACTACCAGGTTTCTCCCAATAAGTTAATATACAGTAAACTTTTTAACATTTAATGCTGTAAATAACATGTAAAAAGAAAAAAAACTTCAATAAATATTTTTAAAGAGCATAAATAAATCTAGAATTGTAACCCTGAGCCTGGGTCCTCAGTGCACATGTGTAGGCGTAGCATGTATGTGTGCAGTGGCAGGGACAGCTGCTGAAGAGGCGGAGCTCCAGCTTCACTGGTGTTGTGCAGAGTAGTCAGCACCTCGTGGGATAATTTATCACTGTTGATGAACCACAACCAAGAATATTTTATCTTTTTTAAATAGCCGGCTACTTCAAATAGACCCACGAGGAACCGCGATGTGCATGCAGCTGTGATCAGCGTGGCATGCACACAAAACTCTGCACGAGACGGGTGAATAACAGGAGAGAGACAAGAATAAGCCTCAGTTTTGCTTCAGCTCGCACAAAAACACACATGATTCAACTATCGGTCGACTATAGGCAGGACTTGACCATTGTGATTGGACGATGTAAATCCTTAGTCAGGACAGCCCTAATATTTGAGCTGCAGTTCATTACTGTGTCCACCACAGTATTACAGTTTATTCTACATTATTTTACTTCTTGTATTCTGTTGTACTTGCAGGATTGATACTGTGTTATTTGAGCTGGAGAGTTTTAAGAACTTGTTCTTTTAGTCTGAACTGCCTTTACAGTTTAAACCAAGGAGACTAACAGGAAGTAAATTTAGTAGTGATTGTTCTGCCTTGTAGTACTTCCAGGAGGAGCCTGTGGTCCTGGTCCTGATGTGTTTAGTGATGTTAGCCCTCTTTATAGTACTGATGCACTGTTATTTACACCAGGAGGAGCCTGTGGTCCCGGCTCCTACAGTCCTAGTTACCGGGGCAACTGGTCTTCTGGGTCGAGCCGTCTGCAGTGAGTTTCAGAGCAGCGGGTGGTTGGTTATCGGGACCGGATACAGAAGAGCCAGACCCCGCCTCCTCCGCTGTGACCTCACAGATGAGGACGCTGTCAGAGGACTACTGCAAGAGTACAAGGTACTGGACACTGTACTACACACTGTACTGCACACTGTACTACACACTGTACTACACACTGTACTGCGCACTGTACTGCGCACTGTACTACACACTGTACTACACACTGTACTGCGCACTGTACTACACACTGTACTGCACACTGTACTACACACTGTACTGCACACTGTACTGCACACTGTACTACACACTGTACTGCACACTGTACTGCACACTGTACTACACACTGTACTACACACTGTACTGCACACTGTACTACACACTGTACTACACACTGTACTACACACTGTACTGCGCACTGTACTACACACTGTACTGCACACTGTACTACACACTGTACTGCGCACTGTACTGCGCACTGTACTGCACACTGTACTACACACTGTACTGCGCACTGTACTGCGCACTGTACTGCACACTGTACTACACACTGTACTACACACTGTACTGCACACTGTACTGCACACTGTACTGCACACTGTACTACACACTGTACTACACACTGTACTGCACACTGTACTGTATTTTCATCTTTGAAGAAACGTGTTTGTGATAAACATTTAAGTGTCTGAATATTTCTGTCTCAGCCTGATGTGATCGTCCACTGTGCAGCCGAGAGACGTCCAGATGTTGTGGAGAGACACACTGAAGCAGCTGTAAATCTCAACGTGCACGCCACGAGCACGCTCGCCAAGGAGGCAGGTGGGTGATCACATGTTGCTGTGATCATTGGAGCCCGTTTCAGGAATGGTTTAATAAAATGAGTGTGTTCACACAGTGAAACCAGATCCAGCTGCTCCATCTGAAGGTTTTACATGGTAGTTAACATGACACTGTGTTTGTGTCTGTGGATTATAAAGACCGGGACTGTGATCAGGTGTCAGCTGCGATCAGGGAGACGTAAAGCTGATTTTATTATCGATCCCTGTGGGTTTGTTTTGTGGATAATATGTGGCGGCCGTCTGCTTCTTCCTCTTCATCGGTACGGGCGACATGTTTCTCTTTTTTCAGCTTTTCTTTCATTATTCATGTTTTGTGTCTTTGGTGGTGACGATGACGTGCAGCTGTCTGCGGAGCGTTCTTCCTCTACATCAGCACCGACTACGTGTTCGATGGCAGGAATCCTCCGTACGGAGAAGACGACAGTCCCAATCCTCTCAACGTTTATGGACGCAGCAAACTGGAGGGAGAGAGAGAGACACTGAGACACTGTCCAGGTACCTGTCTCTGTCTCTCACCTGTCTGTCTTCTCATTTCCTGTCTCTCACCTGTCTGTCTTCTCATTTCCTGTCTCTTACCTGTCTGTCTTCTCATTTCCTGTCTCTCACCTATTTCTGTCTCTCACCTGTCTGTCTTCTCATTTCCTGTCTCTCACCTATTTCTGTCTCTCACCTGTCCATCTTCTCATTTCCTGTCTCTCGCCTGTCTGTCTTCTCATTTCCTGTCTCTCACCTGTCTGTCTTCTCATTTCCTGTCTCTCACCTGTCTGTCTTCTCATTTCCTGTCTCTCACCTATTTCTGTCTCTCACCTGTCTGTCTTCTCATTTCCTGTCTCTCGCCTGTCTCTGTCTCAGGTGCGGTGGTGCTGCGGGTGCCGGTTCTGTTCGGGGAGGTGGAGTCGGTGTCAGAGAGCGCCGTGACATCACTGTGGCTGAAAGTCCAGGAGGCTTCAGAGAGCTGCACCCTGGATCACTGCCAGCAGAGGTTCCCCACCGACACCCGGGACGTCGCCGCTGTCTGCAGGAAGCTGTCCGAGAGAGGGAGACAGGTAGGCAGCTGCCTGTCTGTCTCACAACCTGTCTCTCACTCTGTACCAGTCTGTCTCACTCACTGCCTGTCTGTCTCTCTTCTAGGACCCGTCTATCAGAGGAATCTTTCATTTCTCAGGTAAAGAGCAGATGACTAAATACGAGATGGCCGTCGCGATCGCTCAGGCCTTCAACCTGCCGTCCAGCCACCTCATCCCTGTAAATATCCACTGATCTTATTAATCAGCATGTTTACTAATATACAGACTGATATATTAATCAGTCTCTATATTAATATACAGGCTAATATATTAATTAGTCAGTTTATTAATTAGTGTGTTTACTAATATACCTGTAATATATTTTTCTCAGTATTTATTCGCAGTACTGTAACTAGAACAAATACCAGTATAACGCTAAGTACTCTCATGTGATGTGTAGTATGCGCAGTATAGGATGAGGTATTTGTAGTATTGACACAGCTGTCTGTGTACCTGCAGCTGACGGAGCAGCCAGCGGCGTCGACTCTTCGTCCAATCAACAGCCAGTTAAACTGTTCCCGCCTGGAGCTGCTGAACCTGAGCGTGGAGCCGCGACCTTTCACCTCCGCCATCGTCGACTGTCTGTGGCCGTTCACACCGGACAAACGCTGGAGACAGACCGTCTTCCACTGACAGACGGGTGGAGACTGACGGGTGGAGACAGACAGACAGACAGACAGACAGGTGGAGGCGGACAGACAGATGGAGACTGACAGACAGATGGAGATGGACAGACAGACAGGTGGAGATGGACAGACAGGTGGTGACAGACAGACAGATGGAGATGGACAGACAGGTGGTGACAGACAGACAGACAGACAGGTGGAGGCGGACAGACAGGTGGAGATGGACAGACAGACAGGTGGAGACAGACAGATGGAGATGGACAGACAGGTGGAGGCGGACAGACAGACAGGTGGAGGCGGACGGACAGACAGACAGGTGGAGACAGACAGACAGATGGAGATGGACAGACATACAGACAGGTGGAGACAGACAGACAGATGGAGATGGACAGACAGGTGGTGACAGACAGACAGACAGGTGGAGGCGGACAGACAGATGGAGACTGACAGACAGATGGAGATGGACAGACAGGTGGTGACAGACAGACAGACAGGTGGAGGCGGACAGACAGATGGAGACTGACAGACAGGTGGAGATGGACAGACAGACAGGTGGAGATGGACAGACAGACAGGTGGAGACAGACAGATGGAGATGGACAGACAGGTGGAGGCGGACAGACAGACAGGTGGAGGCGGACGGACAGACAGACAGGTGGAGACAGACAGACAGATGGAGATGGACAGACATACAGACAGGTGGAGACAGACAGACAGATGGAGATGGACAGACAGGTGGTGACAGACAGACAGACAGGTGGAGGCGGACAGACAGATGGAGACTGACAGACAGGTGGAGATGGACAGACAGACAGGTGGAGATGGACAGACAGACAGGTGGAGACAGACAGATGGAGATGGACAGACAGGTGGAGGCGGACAGACAGACAGGTGGAGGCGGACGGACAGACAGACAGGTGGAGGCAGACAGACAGATGGAGATGGACAGACAGGTGGTGACAGACAGACAGACAGGTGGAGGCGGACAGACAGACAGGTAGAGACAGACAGACAGGTGGTGACAGACAGACAGACAGACAGACAGACAGACAGGCAGGTGGAGACAGACAGACAGACAGGTGGAGACGGACAGACAGACAGGTGGAGACGGACAGACAGACAGGTGGTGACAGACAGACAGGTGGAGGCGGACGGACAGATGGAGATGGACAGACATACAGACAGGTGGAGACAGACAGACAGATGGAGATGGACAGACAGACAGGTAGAGACAGACAGACAGGTGGTGACAGACAGACAGACAGACAGACAGACAGGTGGAGATGGACAGACAGACAGACAGGTGGAGACAGACAGACAGACAGGTGGAGACGGACAGACAGACAGGTGGTGACAGACATGATGAGAAAACATCTACCCGTCTTTAGCTGTCACATTTCAGGCTCCGCCCCCTACACTCTGATGACATCAGTAGGTATGAACCAATCCAGACGCTGTCTTTACCTGAAGACACACCCACCAGGTGTTGGGTGATGCGTTCAGGTGCTCTCATCAACTTGTACATTAATTAACTGATGTCAGCAGGTGTCTCCTGAAGTGGACCAATAAATGATGACAGCTGCGTTAGGCCACACCCAGCTGTGTGGGTGGAGCCTGAGGTGAGACACGTCATGTGACAGAGAGAGAGACAGGTACTACTGAGACAGACAGCTGACGAACGCTGATGTTTCCAATATATTTCCAATATGTGTTGTGTTGTAAACCCTCAGTTCTGCCTGCAGGTTCAAGTTAGCACCAGATCTGTGTTGGAAACCGGAGTGACTCCAGTTTGTAATGGTGTGAGAAACTGAGACCAAGTCCATATAAACGATGCTGTTTACACTGTGTCCTCCTGACGTCCAGGTAAACGGGTTCCCGTCTTTTGTTTAAATTTAAGATATTTTAGTTTAGTTCTAAAGAAAACTTTACTTTATTTTTCAAAACAAAAGTCCGTCTTTAGAGTCCAAAGAACTTTTAAATGGACAGTTTAAAAAATGGGTTCAGTGAATAAAACTAAGAGTAGACAGGACTAGAGATCTATGGTGTCCTGCAGAGGACAAACTGCTGGTTTCAGGAGGACATTTAATGTAAAGGCCCAAACGTGGTTCAGCTGTGTGCTGTTGTAAATGAGTCCTTCACATTAAACGCATCTGAAACACTCGATCCGACTCCGTTCCTTTATTCAAACGTCTGTTTCAAGCTCTTATTGTGAAAAGCCAACTGAACCAGGATGAGTCCGTTTCGTGAATCTAAACAGACCCAGGTGATTTATGGGCCAGAAACTATTTCAGTGAAGGTCCTGGAGACCTGAAACCGGTCCAAGGGGAAGTTTTTGGTGGGTTCTGGATGGGTTCTGGATAAACTGGTGTTGGTTCTCTGTCTGTGATGAGCAGAACCAGAACTGTCCACAAACTCATTTTCAAAGTAAATGTCTCGCAGCCCTGTGGTGTTTAGTGGACCTTTAAGAGAGTGACCTCTGACCCTGAGTTGTGACTGACTGACTGTTTTAAGAGAGGCCTGCGATTCGTCCATGGCTCTCACATTTCTAAAACTGTGATCGGTTAAGGGGCGGGGCTAACAGATAGAGCAGATTGCACTAACAGTCAGCCTGCAGCTGCCGGTGTGTGTTTTTCTCTGGAGGATTCGACCAGCTGCAGAAGAAAGAAAGGTGTAATTTAACTAACAGACAGTCAGCAGCCTGGCTGGTTTATAATAAGTTTGTCACACTGCTGAACCGTGTGTGAGAGCTGTACTAGTCTGCAGATAGCTACAGGTTAGCACCATTGCTAACAGCAAGATAATGTCGTACGTACACTCTCCTCCTGACAGCGCCATGTGCACAGCTGCACCTCTGCCTGCGGGACACCACCCAGCGGGAGTCACCTGGACGATGCTGTGAAACTGAGCTTAACGTGGTGAAGGGTAAACATCGCTGCCCAGCAGGCGGGCAGCCAACAGGTGGAGGAAACAGCATTCAGCTCAGAGATGTCGTAACACTTATTAAACTCCGAGGACGATGTTAAACACCACTGTGGCGGACTCTCTGAAAACCTCCAGAGTCCTGCAGGAGGTTGTCTGCAGGAGGAAGGCGGTCTCTCTTCCTGCAGGAAGAGAGACCGCCTTCCTCCTCAGTGAGCCCTCAGCTGTGGTGAGGGAAGCATCTTGAATCATCCTGACTCTGTGCTGCTTGTGCACGGGACCAGCTGTCGGGCCGGAACGGTTGATTCCAGGCTGTGGATGGAGATGAGTTTCAGTGTGTCCCTGCTTGTCTGTAACAGTTTTTGTCATACAGCTGCTTTCTTGTGCGGGATTATCAGGCAGACAAGCGGCTGGCTGGATGAAAGGTACCAGCCGGGAAGCAGACATATGTTGGCGGACATCCTTTCCATTTTGATTGCAGGATCTCTGTGGAAAGTGGCGATAGAAAGAGTCTGTGTAGTAAAGATCCCCCCCCCCCCATCACTTTATTTGCATTTTCGATAAACAAACAGGCATCGTTGTAACATTGCATATATCCATATTTGTACAACTAAGCAGCATACAATCGAAAGAAAATACGCAAAAATAAATAAATATGCAAAATAAATAAATAGTAAATAGCAAATATATAAATCAATAAATATAAATTAAAATAAAACAACATAAATTAAGGGGATTTGGTCAAAATACAGTGAACGTAACTCAGAGAATCTTTAGGCACTATTCTTCTCCAGCTTTTCCAATGACCAAAAAAAACTTTTCAAATCATTAATGAATGCATTAAAACTTGGTGTAGCTATTAAAAATATACACTTATGAATGTAAAATTTTGCTATGATGAAGATATTATTACACAAGAAGTCGATGTCTTTGTTTTCCATAAAACAACCAAACTTCACCTTATGGTAATCAAAAACAGGTATTACATTCTTTGTACTTAACCAATCAAAAATTTTGTTCCACAACAATTTAACATTACAGCTGTAGAAAAGATGTTCTTGAGATTCAATATCAGCCCGACAAAATGTACAAACATTACAATCCAAATTAAGTCTTACTCTTAAGAACTCATTACATGGATAAATGTCATTAATTGTTTTGAAATGAACCTCTTTCATTTTAGGAAACAACGGTAATGATAAAAATCTAGTTCGAACCTTGACAGTGTCAGCACTTGTAAGACTTTCAGACAAAACCTTTCTTTTCACAGGAAGAGGAAAACATTCTTTTGTCATCAATGACCTCAAAAATGTATTATCACATTTACTATCTAAGAAATTATACTTATCCACAAAGAGATTATCAGATGTAGGTATCACAGCAGAGTAATGTAACATTCCTTTTATCTGGTTTATCAAAGGCTTAGGAATGGTGTTGACTACTAAGGAATATTGTCTAATTGAGTAATCCAAATTAAATTTTGTTTTAAATTCATCATGACTTAACATATTCCCATATTCATCCATTAGATGTACTATAGCCCACACTCCTTTTCCCATCCAATCCCTATAAAATAGAGTTTTCTTCTTGTGTAAGATGTACCTGTTGTTCTATATTGTAGCTTTATGAGGGGAAAAATTATGCTTATACATCATTTTCCAATACAGTAATACCTGCATGATAATCTGATAACTTAAGTGGCAACTTTGATGGGTCAAAATCACATTGTAACAGAAGACAAATTCCTCCTACCCTTTGAAAAAGATATGCTGGAAAACTAAACCATAAACAGTGTTCCTATTTTATAAACATTTGCAACCATTTTACTTTAACAACTCCATTCATTACTTCAAAATCAATCACAGCCATTCCGCCTTCCTCTACTGTTTTAACTATGCATTTTTTCTAATCAAATGCTGCTTATAATTCCGGATAAAATTATAATGCATTTGGTTTATTTTCTTAATACATCTGTCTGGAACTGCTAAAGAGTATGCAGGGTAAACTAGTCTAGAAATCGCTTCCATCTTTGTTAACAAAATTCTTCCAAAAATCAAGATTTTTCTTTGTAACCAGCTTTATTAAAATTCTCTGATTCATTATGGCCTTTATCTGATTCAGTCATTATGGCCTTTACTGATAGATACTCCCAAGTACTTAACCTCCTTTTTGACTGGAATGTTATGAATAAAGGGTTGTGCACAGTCGTGAATAGCCGAAACCTCACACTATTTTGCAATCCTGAAGCTTCAGAAAAAATAGAAACAGCTTTTAAGGCATTAGTTATTTGACCAGAATCTTTCAAAAAGAGTACTGTGTCATCTGCTAATTGTGTAACATGCAATGGTTTTATAGTTGTAAAGATAAAGAATGTCTTTATTTTTATTCACTTCCTTTCACCTACCTCACTTCCTTTAACTCACTTCCTTTTGTTACTTTTCTCATCACTGATTGGCTCCCGCTTTCACCTTTCATTACTCTTAATTGACTTGATTGAGTTCACCTGTTCACACTATATAAGGACGGCACTCCCTTTCACTTCCACATGGGGAGGCATTTCTTTGAAATGGACATGTGAGTTTAGTTTTTTCTTATGTTTGCTTTCTTTCAGACTGAACAACTTATATATAACAACTTTTTTTCCTGTTTATGTTGACAAATGCATCCTTTACATTGGATGCGCCCAATGACGATAGTAAATGTACCTTTTGAACCTCCTAATTTAGTCTGGAGCTCTAAAACAATGTCTGTGGATGTTGCCATTGACTTCAGTGGTGTTGAGCTCACTGCTGTTTGCTTATGCCCCTGCCTGACTGATGCAGTATAAAAAATCAGTAATTAGTGAGTCTGTGTATGTTGTGAATTCAATTCATATGGTTCATCAAATAAATAAAACAGTAAGCATGTGTATTGAAAAATGCAAATATATTAAAAAAGAAAATGAAATAAATACTGTGAAGTAAATTAATATAACAATGTGAAATGAATGAATAATTTAGCTGTGAATAAAATAACCCACATGATGACCTTTCACCTGATGATGTCATCGGGACCTCGTGTTCAGACTCATTAGATTCACCTGCGTCCTGCTGGAAAGTGGCTCTGCAGCGGTGAAGGAGACATGTGAAGAGATCATGCACAGGTATTTATACTGCTGAGAGTAAAATTCCTGCATGAAAGCAGGTGAAGTTAGTTTCACGTTCATCATGGCTGTTTCCTTCATCAGCTCTGTGTCGATTTGAGTTCTCCCAGGTCTGTTAGAACAGTTCTGGTCAGTTCTGGCTCTGTTTACACTGGTGCCAGTGTAAACAGAGACCACCCTGAGACATTTCACAGCTGTACAGAGAAGTGTGGAAAACAGTTCAGGCTGTGATTCCACCAGTTTGCTGGTTTCTGAACATCTTGGCATCAGAGCTGGTAGTTTCAGAAAGTCCCTTTACACCAGGACCAGGGACCGTCGGCCTTTGGCTACGTTCACACTGCAGGCTGAAACGAACTAATTCTGATTTTTTTGCCCCTATGCGACCTGTATCTGATCTTTTCATGACAGTCTGAACGACACAGATTCGATCTTTTCAAATGCGACCCAGGCCACTTGGGTATGTGGTCCAAATCCGATATGTATCTGATCTTTTGAAATGCGACTTCAATCTGAACGGCCAGGTCACATATATCCGACCCTTACGTCATTGATATGCAACAAACGTCATAATTCTGCGTTGAAGTAGGCGGGAATGAGAAGTTGAACAACAACCATGGCGGACGATGCTGAAACCAGTCAATGGAAGGAAAGCGAGGTGTCTGAGTTAATTAATATTTGGGGGGACAGCTCTATTCAGGCCAAACTCGAGGGCTCTTATCGGAACCGGGCGATTTTTGAAAACATTTCCACCAAAATGTCCGTGCATGGTTACAGACAATCCTGGCTCCAATGCTAGCGAAAAATAAAAAGCCTCCGAGCCAAATACAAGGAGGTTAAAGACTGGAACAAACGAAGTGGCTGTCAACGTATCACCTGTCCATTTTACGAACAGCTGGACCGCATTTTGGGGGATAAGCCCAGCGTTCAGCCACTAGAACTGTTGGACAGCTGCTTTGCCCAAGAGGAGCCCAGGGAGAAGAGCCCAGGTCCCGCAACTGTCGCGGCCAGCCCAGCTAGTAGCTCTTGCGGTGATACAGGTGGGTTATTTGCACATGGCCTATAGCTACCTGTGAGTGTGACTTAACTTTATAACATTGAAATATGATGTGTGACAGTTTGTTAAATGCATACACAGGTGATGGGACCCTTGTAGCTGTTTCAGCTTCTGCCTCTACCTCCGAAGAAAGTTCTGCAGCAAGTGAAGATACATCTGTGGACAGCCATGCATCTTCCACACCCACTGATGGTAAGAAAGTTCTTGGCTGTTTTTTGATCGTTTTCCAACTCAATTAAACTCTTAACCCCCACCTGAACCGAGCACATTTTTTTTTACAGTTTGTCTTTACCCAAATATAAAAGCTTGAAAAAAACAAAAAAACAAAGAAAATGTTAAGAAAATGCAACAAAAAAGTGACAAAAACATGACAAAAAAGTGATGAAAACTTGACAAAAAGAAATAAAAATATGATGAAAGCGCAATAAAAAATTGACAGAAGAGTGAGCATTAAAAACAGTCAAAAAGTGACAACAACACGACAAAGTGAGATCAATTTTGTAGCTTTCAAAGGAGGCGTTAGTCTGGTCTGTAGGCTGTAAGCTTTTAAATTTGGGTAAAGCCCAAAAAAATGCACTCGGTTAAGTTAAGAGGTTGAAATAAGTCTTGGCAACTTTCAACCTAAAACATGTGATATGAAATTAATTTGTTTGAATTGAATGTTGAACTGGCTTCCACTTCTGAACAGCTTAGTATTGTTTATAAATGGCCATAAATAAGCATAATTATTACTAGATATAAAATGGAATGCTTGGCGCTTTTACTGTTATACTAATACAAAAATAAAAAATAAACATTGTAATCCTTATTTTGATCTGTTCTTTTTTTCTTTTTATAGCTACTACTGCCAAGAAAAGAAAAAGAAAATCAAAGATGGAGGCAACGCTGGAGGTATTTGCTGACAAGATTACCAGTGCCCTTAGAGATGACGACACAGATCTTTTGTTGAAGATGCAAGCAGCTCAGCATGAGCATGATCGTAAAATGTTTGCCATGATATCTCAGTTTATGGAGAGATCAACCCAGCCTCCACAGCCACCTTTCTACCATGCACCAATTCAGCCCTCTCAGCTTTACAACCCAATTCATCCTCCTACTCATCATTCCTCACGGTTTCCTGTGGCTTCCTCTCCATCTCCCACCCAGCCCCTGCCCTTTTTTCAAGATTTAAATCAACCACTGCCCTTCAGTAATACTCATCCACATCCCCATCTCACTCAGTCATTTTTCCAGGTACCGGCAAATACTCAGGGTCAACAGGCTTTCAACAACGAGGATCATCAGCCACCTTTCCAGTCTGAAGAAGATGAAACCCTCTTTACAAAGTTGTGAAAGGTTCTAAAACATTAATGACAGTTAATGATGTATTTTTGCACAATGTTCAGGTTGAAGTGTGAAGGTTATTTATAAAGCTCTAGTTATTTTGATTTGTTGATGGCAAATACTTGACGCTATTGAATATGTTGTATTTGTTTGCTAATACACTGTGAACTTTTCCTGTCAGTTTAATTGTTCTGCGGTGTTAAAACGTGGGTAAAATTTGCACTATTATAGCCACACTATTTTCTTTTAATAAAAAGGAAACAGCAATAACAGTATTGAAAATATTTTATAAATTATTTATAAATTATTGCAGCTATGGTAACAATTCAGCAAGCAGCACAAAACAAATAACTAATTTGTGGTTAGGCCTTGCAAGATAACAGAATTCAATATATTGAGCCATTCAAATGTTGCAATAAATGATATTGAAGATCTTGTAATGACACAGAAACAAACTAAAACCAAAAAATGACAGTAAAGCTGAAAAGTACTTAAACACTTAAAATATTAAACAACCTACGCGGGTTTAAAAATATAGTATTACATTAGAAAATTGTGTCAAAAAAAGCAAATATGTACAGATAAATATTGAGGTCAAAAAGTACTAAAGTTGAACGATATAGTAATTATTGTGACAGCCCAGTTTGTGGCTCAACGTTGGCTAACAAAAAGCTGAGTCAGTGCTTCTCTGACTCTTGCTGGCTGCACATCTACAAATCCCCCTCCTTCAGCCAATCTCTCAACATGAGGAACAGTTTCACCAGCCTCTTCATAATTCTCCCCGTGCATTTCACACACGTTGTGGAGTGTGCAACATGCACTGATTATGGTGGGAACGAAGGAAACGTCCACATCCAGCCGTTTAGCAAGGCACCTCCACCGGCCCTTCAGTCGTCCGAATGCGCACTCCACAATCATCCTGGCTCTGCTGTGGCGCTCATTGAAGTACTTCTGCTCAACTGTCAGGGTTCCTTTGTCACAGTATCCTTTTAACAGCCAGCTTCGAAGGGGATAAGCCGGGTCGCCGAGCAGCATGATTGGCACTTGAACGCCCATTATCTCCTCAGTGTCCTTAAGATTTAAAAGCACAAAAAAAAATCAAAATAATTAAAGACAGATTGTATACATTATAAATCACTATTACTAGATTACTCACTGGTGGAAAAAGCTCCCCTGTCTCTGCGAGTGAGTACACATGGGAATTCCGGAGTACCCTCACATTCAATTCAATTCAATTTTATTTATATAGCGCCAAATCACAACAACAGTTATCTCACAGCGCTTTTCATAAAGAGCAGGTCTAGACCGAACTCTGAAGTTATTTACAGAAGCCCAACAATTCCCACCAAGAGCAAGCACTAGGCGACATAGGCAAGGAAAAACTTCCTTTTAAGAGGCAGAAACCTCGAGCAGAACCATGGCTCAGGGTGGGTGCCTCGACCGGTTGGGGTGAGGGGGAGAGAGAGAGAAAGAGAGAGAGAGAGAGAGAGAGCAGAGGGAGGCAACCTACACAGTATACACATAGAGGTACAGACAGTAAAGGTAATGGTGCTATAGACTGAATGAAAAATGGTACAGATATTTATAGTAATGTTAATGATAATAACAGTAATAATAGCAATAGGACTAGTAATTGCAACTGTAGCAGAGGGCGTCGAGCAGGAACATGGGGGCAGCAGGAGACTCCCAACCACAGATCCAGACTCCACAGCTCCAGAGCCAGGAACACCCGCAGGAAGCGACAGGAGGAGGAAGCACACGACCACGGGAGAGGGAGAAAAAATCGAGTTAGTAACATGCATTAATGTGATGAGGTTGCACTCAGAGAGAAAGAGAGAAGAGGAGAGAGGAGCTCAGTGCATCATGGGAAATCCCCCGGCAGTCTAGCCTATAGCAGCATAATTAAGGGATGGTTCAGGACTCACCCGAGCCAGCCCAAACTATAAGCTTTATAAAAAAGGAAAGTCTTAAGCCTACTCTTAAATGTAGAGACGGTGTCTGCCTCCCGAACCCAAACTGGAACCTGGTTCCACAGGAGAGGAGCCTGATATCTGAACGCTCTGGCTCCCATTCTACTTTTGGAGACTCTAGGAACCACAAGTAACCCTGCATTCTGGGAGCGCAGTGCTCTGGTGGGGTAGTAAAGTACTATGAGCTCTTTAAGATAAGATGGTGCCTGACCATTAAGAGCTTTGTATGTGAGAAGAAGGATTTTAAATTCTATTCTGGATTTTACAGGAAGCCAATGCAGAGAAGCTAAGACAGGAGAGATATGATCTCTTTACTGGTTCCTGTCAGAACACGTGCTGCAGCATTCTGGATCAGCTGAAGAGTCTTAATGGACTTTTTCGAAGAGCCTGATAATAAGGAATTGCAGTAATCCAGTCTAGAAGTAACAAATGCATGAACTAGTTTTTCTGCATCATTTTTAGACAGGATGTTCCTGATTTTTGCAATATTACGTAGGCGAAAAACGGCGGTCCTTGAAATTTGCTTAATGTGAGAGTTAAACGACATGTCCTGATCAAAGATAACTCCAAGATTTCTCACAGTGGTGCTGGAGGCCAGGGCGATGCCATCCAGGGAAACTATATCTTTAGATAATGCATCACGGAGGTGCTTAGGGCCTAGAACAATAACTTCAGTTTTATCTGAGTTTAACATTAGAAAATTGCAGGTCATCCAGGTTTTAACATCCTGAAGACACATTTGAACTGATGAGTTTCATCTGGCTTGATCAATAGATATAACTGAGTATCATCTGCATAACAATGAAAGTTTATGGAGTATTTCCTGATAATATTGCCTAAAGGAAGCATATATAAAGTGAAGAGGATTGGTCCGAGCACAGATCCTTGTGGAACTCCATGACTAACTTTGGTATGCATGGAGGACTCATCGTTAACATGTACAAACTGAAATCGATCTGATAAATAGGACTTAAACCAGCTTAGAGCGGTTCCTTTAATGCCAATGAAATGTTCCAGTCTCTGTAATAGGATCTGATGGTCAATGGTATCAAATGCAGCACTAAGATCTAGTAAAACCAATACAGAGACAAGTCCTTTCGCATCATGAACACTCCCTGACCATCCAGCATAGATGTTGGTGAAACTGTTGGAAGACAGTGTTAAATTACTGAATATGCCATGGTAAAATGTATGTATTTTCAAGGATAATATTCTTGCAGATGTATGGTTGTACCAAAAGAAAGTGAGGCAAGTACACAGAGACGACGAATGCAACGAATGATTCGTAAAAATTTTATAATTGTAATGAGTAACTAGCAGAACATTAAAAAAATATCGAAGTAAAAGTATTAAATTCATCAAAAATATCTACTGAAGTAAAAGTAGATGTATGAGAAAAAAAACTCTAGTAGAGTACAGATACAGCATTTTAGTACTTAAGTACGGTAATTAAGTAGTTCTACTTCGTTACTATACATCTCTGCAAGTAC
This sequence comes from Lepomis macrochirus, assembly GCA_024633595.2. Lineage (NCBI taxonomy): Eukaryota > Metazoa > Chordata > Actinopteri > Centrarchiformes > Centrarchidae > Lepomis > Lepomis macrochirus. The sequence continues at coordinate 685,476 of JALXJV020000021.1, forward strand.
AGTACTTTTAAACTATTATAAGAACAATATCTATATGTCTTACCAAAACCAATGATCCACGACACCCTGGAAGAACTGAGTGCCACCCTTTGCGGTTGAAATACTCTGCGTGGTTATCCTCTGGAGCAATGATGGGGATATGACTCCCATCAATAGCTCCTCCACACTGCGGGAAACCCCATCTCTGGCGGAAGCCTTCACAGACCTCTTTCAGGTCATCACCTTTGGGCAGTTTTATGTAATGGGGCATGAGGACACGGCGAACTGCTTCGCAGAAGTCGTGTACAATAGAGCAGACCGTAGACTTGGCTATGCCGAACAAGCTAGCTATCGTACGATAGCACGCACCTGTAGCTAGCGAATACACTCCAACGCGTTTCTGCACTGTTATGGGCCGGCGCAGACGTGTCTCTTCCCGTGACAGAGTTAATCGAAGGCGCTCACAAACATAATCAAAGGTGGATCTGGTCATTCGAAAGTGACTGATGAACTCTGTATCAGTGAAGCCACTCACATCAGTATCCCACCACTCCTGGCTGCGACTCCGCACCCACACGTTTCTCTGTACTGACGTTGCTACCACAGCTCCACAAAAAGCCTTTTTAATTTTCTTCTTAAAACGAGAAGATTTTAAGTGTGCTGGCTCTGTTGCGAAAATAACTTTAAAATTGCTAAACAAGCTCCACTGTTGACATCCATTTAGCTAGTTCTGCAAACAACAAGTGACGTTGTTGACCATTGAGTACTCTTCTGCGCATGCGGGTCACTTCTGGGTCATTTCACGTTCACGTTCACACAGGAGATCACAAAAGGTCGCATTTAATTGGAAATGTGAACGGCTTTGCAAAAAATCGAATTTTTTCAAAAAATCGGAATTGAGCATTAAGCCTTGCAGTGTGAACGTAGCCTTTGTGTCCTGCTTGTTGTCAGAGTCTGGTCCAGACCTGCTCTGTATGAAAGTCACATCAGATAAAACTGAAGTGAATCTCAGAGCAGCTTCTTCTGCTGAAGTGGACTTTACCTTCGCTAACTTCAGTCTGTGAGAGGCTGTCCAGGACACATGAGAACTGATCACATGTCCACATATTCATTTTGGTTTCAACACTTACTGTCTGAATGAAATGTTTGGTGGTTCTGAGTTGATAAAACTGAAATGTCCAACATCCCAACACCAGCAGATGTTTTGGAGGACGTCTGAAAGTGGCTGAGGCGCAGCTCTCTTCACGTCCTTCTACTTACTGTTGTGTGTAACAGAAGGAAAGTCTTAAGTTTCCAGAGTTACTAAATATTCTTTAACTTTCAAACTTACAACAGTCTCTTCTGTTTCTTTTTCCAAACTGTGTCACAGTATTTTCTGCAGTATTAATTCAATTTTATTTATATAGCGCCAAATCACAACAGTTCTCTGAGTGCTTTTCATAAAAGAGCAGGTCTAGACCGAACACAGAACAAGAGAGAGAGGGATGGAAGGAGAGAGAGCAGAGGGAGGCAGCCTACACAGAATACACATAGAGGTACAGACAGTAAAGGTAATGATATAGACTGAATGAAAAATGGTACAGATATTTATAGTAGTGTTAATGATAATAATCGTAATATTAAGAGCAGTAATAATAGCAAAGGGACTAGTAACAGTAGTTGTAATTGTAGCAGAGGGTGTCAAGTAGGAACACGGGGGCAGCAGGAGACTCCCAACCACAGATCCAGAGCCAGGAACACCTGCAGGAAGTGATAAGAGGAGAGGGTGGAGAAAGCAGGGTTAGCGGATGGAAGCCACCTCGGGAGGACCTTTACTTGAATAACTCTGGTGGTATTGCAATGGAACCGGCGTGGCCCCCCATTGTCGACCATTCTGCATCCAACTGGACCAAGGACGTCCCTCTACGTTAGGTGACGGATCAATCTGGGAGGACCTCTTTTGGAATAACTTTTGACAGGAAGTTTGTAGAGCCATGGGAGTGGTATCGTTGGACTCGGGGGATGATTTTCATTTGATCTGATGTGTCACCCGGCAAGTTGGAGCTTCATAGGTAAAGCTGATTCGCCCCTCCTGGGGTGGAAGAAGGACAGGCCACTCAGTGGGAGGCCCTGGACAGTAATCCCAGCCATCTTCTGGACCGGAGGTGGACTTGAACCTGGGATCAGCTGGTTTCAAGGGAGGCAGCACATCCACCGGGCCACAGCGCATGCCTCTGCTAGAAGGTGAATCGGAGGTGGTACTTGAAGTGTCCGATTCAGACAAAGACAGTTGAAGGAAAAGGAGCTGCAGCACAGAGGCTGACTTGAACACCGAACCTTACAGTTTCAAGGCAGGAGCACTGAAAAGCACGCCCCAGGTGAGTACCGGATTAAGCATCCCCACTTGGGGGACCTCGGCCACAGAGACCTAGGTGAACTTGGTGCAGGACTGGTGAACTTGGTTCCCGAGTGGTTGTGGTTAGTGAAAACCCACTGGTAAGGCTGTAAGAAGCAGGCACAGCAGCCACAGGCAGACAGGCAGATGTTCATAGGGTTAGGTGAGGGGAAAAAGAGCTGGCTGATGCCAGTCTGGTGCACGGTCCTGTGATGCACATCCCGAGTCCACAGAAAGTGAAAAGCACATCTCCACATTTCCCTTGGTTTCAAGCACTGAAGTGCATTACCTCTGTGCTGGTTCAAAAAATTGGCCTCTATGGGTCCTGTTATTCATCACTCTGCCTTGTTGCAACGTTTGAAATTATTTATTCTTCAGTCAGGCAAATCAGAGTGGCAATATTTAAGTTTCTTCTTATTTGAGGTAAGTATCTTTCTTCTAAATTGAGGCTAGTGGTCCTTCTTATTTGAGGTAAATATATTTCTTCTAGGTTGAGGCTAAGTAATCATCTTCACCTTGAGGGCATAGTTGAGATATAGGTGGGCCTTTAATTAGGATATGGTGAGTATTTTCCTTTTCCTCTAATTATTAAAATTAGGTATTGCTTGAGTCTTCTAATATGCATCCTATTTGGCTGTCTGACAATTAGGCTTCTTAATTTAGCTTTTTCTCTAATGCACTTCTGAATGAGGCTCTTTCTGCTTGTGGCTTTCACGAACACGAATGTTCGAAACACGGTAAGTACTGTCCTTTTTTCTGTCCTTTAAATTTCTCCAGTTTGGGTTTCCGGTGAGTGATTACTGATGTTGAGTTTAGGGGTATGGGCTAGGAGAGGCCGTACTCACCCTCCATGGAAAGCTCAAAGACGGCACACGGGCTGGCTGGTTAGGTGAGGGGAAAAGAGCTGGCTGATGCCAGTCTGGTGCACGGTCCTGTGATGCACATCCCGAGTCCACAGAAAGTGAAAAGCACATCTCCACATTTCCCTTGGTTTCAAGCACTGAAGTGCATTACCTCTGTGCTGGTTCAAAAAATTGGCCTCTATGGGTCCTGTTATTCATCACTCTGCCTTGTTGCAACGTTTCAAATTATTTATTCTTCAGTCAGGCAAATCAGAGTGGCAATATTTAAGTTTCTTCTTATTTGAGGTAAGTATCTTTCTTCTAAATTGAGGCTAGTGGTCCTTCTTATTTGAGGTAAATATATTTCTTCTAGGTTGAGGCTAAGTAATCATCTTCACCTTGAGGGCATAGTTGAGATATAGGTGGGCCTTTAATTAGGATATGGTGAGTATTTTCCTTTTCCTCTAATTATTAAAATTAGGTATTGCTTGAGTCTTCTAATATGCATCCTATTTGGCTGTCTGACAATTAGGCTTCTTAATTTAGCTTTTTTCTCTAATGCACTTCTGAATGAGGCTCTTTCTGCTTGTGGCTTTCCACGAACACGTAATGTTCGAAACACGGTAAGTACTGTCCTTTTTTCTGTCCTTTAAATTTCTCCAGTTTGGGTTTCCGGTGAGTGATTACTGATGTTGAGTTTAGGGGTATGGGCTAGGAGAGGCCGTACTCACCCTCCATGGAAAGCTCAAAGACGGCACACGCGCTGGCTGGTTAGGTGAGGGGAAAAGAGCTGGCTGATGCCAGTCTGGTGCACGGTCCTGTGATGCACATCCCGAGTCCACAGAAAGTGAAAAGCACATCTCCACATTTCCCTTGGTTTCAAGCACTGAAGTGCATTACCTCTGTGCTGGTTCAAAAAATTGGCCTCTATGGGTCCTGTTATTCATCACTCTGCCTTGTTGCAACGTTTCGAAATTATTTATTCTTCGTCAGGCAAATCAGAGTGGCAATATTTAAGTTTCTTCTTATTTGAGGTAAGTATCTTTCTTCTAAATTGAGGCTAGTGGTCCTTCTTATTTGAGGTAAATATATTTCTTCTAGGTTGAGGCTAAGTAATCATCTTCACCTTGAGGGCATAGTTGAGATATAGGTGGGCCTTTAATTAGGATATGGTGAGTATTTTCCTTTTTCCTCTAATTATTAAAATTAGGTATTGCTTGAGTCTTCTAATATGCATCCTATTTGGCTGTCTGACAATTAGGCTTCTTAATTTAGCTTTTCTCTAATGCACTTCTGAATGAGGCTCTTTCTGCTTGTGGCTTTCACTGAACACGTAATGTTCAAACACGGTAAGTACTGTCCTTTTTCTGTCCTTTAAATTTCTCCAGTTTGGGTTTCGGTGAGTGATTACTGATGTTGAGTTTAGGGGTATGGGCTAGGAGAGGCCGTACTCACCCTCCATGGAAAGCTCAAAGACGGCACACGGCGCTGGCTGGTTAGGTGAGGGGAAAAAGAGCTGGCTGATGCCAGTCTGGTGCACGGTCCTGTGATGCACATCCCGAGTCCACAGAAAGTGAAAAGCACATCTCCACATTTCCCTTGGTTTCAAGCACTGAAGTGCATTACCTCTGTGCTGGTTCAAAAAATTGGCCTCTATGGGTCCTGTTATTCATCACTCTGCCTTGTTGCAACGTTTCGAAATTATTTATTCTTCAGTCAGGCAAATCAGAGTGGCAATATTTAAGTTTCTTCTTATTTGAGGTAAGTATCTTTCTTCTAAATTGAGGCTAGTGGTCCTTCTTATTTGAGGTAAATATATTTCTTCTAGGTTGAGGCTAAGTAATCATCTTCACCTTGAGGGCATAGTTGAGATATAGGTGGGCCTTTAATTAGGATATGGTGAGTATTTTCCTTTTCCTCTAATTATTAAAATTAGGTATTGCTTGAGTCTTCTAATATGCATCCTATTTGGCTGTCTGACAATTAGGCTTCTTAATTTAGCTTTTTCTCTAATGCACTTCTGAATGAGGCTCTTTCTGCTTGTGGCTTTCCACGAACACGTAATGTTCGAAACACGGTAAGTACTGTCCTTTTTTCTGTCCTTTAAATTTCTCCAGTTTGGGTTTCCGGTGAGTGATTACTGATGTTGAGTTTAGGGGTATGGGCTAGGAGAGGCCGTACTCACCCTCCATGGAAAGCTCAAAGACGGCACACGGCGCTGGCTGGTTAGGTGAGGGGAAAAAGAGCTGGCTGATGCCAGTCTGGTGCACGGTCCTGTGATGCACATCCCGAGTCCACAGAAAGTGAAAAGCACATCTCCACATTTCCCTTGGTTTCAAGCACTGAAGTGCATTACCTCTGTGCTGGTTCAAAAAATTGGCCTCTATGGGTCCTGTTATTCATCACTCTGCCTTGTTGCAACGTTTCGAAATTATTTATTCTTCGTCAGGCAAATCAGAGTGGCAATATTTAAGTTTCTTCTTATTTGAGGTAAGTATCTTTCTTCTAAATTGAGGCTAGTGGTCCTTCTTATTTGAGGTAAATATATTTCTTCTAGGTTGAGGCTAAGTAATCATCTTCACCTTGAGGGCATAGTTGAGATATAGGTGGGCCTTTAATTAGGATATGGTGAGTATTTTCCTTTTTCCTCTAATTATTAAAATTAGGTATTGCTTGAGTCTTCTAATATGCATCCTATTTGGCTGTCTGACAATTAGGCTTCTTAATTTAGCTTTTTCTCTAATGCACTTCTGAATGAGGCTCTTTCTGCTTGTGGCTTTCACGAACACGAATGTTCGAAACACGGTAAGTACTGTCCTTTTTTCTGTCCTTTAAATTTCTCCAGTTTGGGTTTCCGGTGAGTGATTACTGATGTTGAGTTTAGGGGTATGGGCTAGGAGAGGCCGTACTCACCCTCCATGGAAAGCTCAAAGACGGCACACGGCGCTGGCTGGTTAGGTGAGGGGAAAAAGAGCTGGCTGATGCCAGTCTGGTGCACGGTCCTGTGATGCACATCCCGAGTCCACAGAAAGTGAAAAGCACATCTCCACATTTCCCTTGGTTTCAAGCACTGAAGTGCATTACCTCTGTGCTGGTTCAAAAAATTGGCCTCTATGGGTCCTGTTATTCATCACTCTGCCTTGTTGCAACGTTTCGAAATTATTTATTCTTCAGTCAGGCAAATCAGAGTGGCAATATTTAAGTTTCTTCTTATTTGAGGTAAGTATCTTTCTTCTAAATTGAGGCTAGTGGTCCTTCTTATTTGAGGTAAATATATTTCTTCTAGGTTGAGGCTAAGTAATCATCTTCACCTTGAGGGCATAGTTGAGATATAGGTGGGCCTTTAATTAGGATATGGTGAGTATTTTCCTTTTTCCTCTAATTATTAAAATTAGGTATTGCTTGAGTCTTCTAATATGCATCCTATTTGGCTGTCTGACAATTAGGCTTCTTAATTTAGCTTTTTCTCTAATGCACTTCTGAATGAGGCTCTTTCTGCTTGTGGCTTTCACGAACACGTAATGTTCAAACACGGTAAGTACTGTCCTTTTTTCTGTCCTTTAAATTTCTCCAGTTTGGGTTTCCGGTGAGTGATTACTGATGTTGAGTTTAGGGGTATGGGCTAGGAGAGGCCGTACTCACCCTCCATGGAAAGCTCAAAGACGGCACACGGCGCTGGCTGGTTAGGTGAGGGGAAAAGAGCTGGCTGATGCCAGTCTGGTGCACGGTCCTGTGATGCACATCCCGAGTCCACAGAAAGTGAAAAGCACATCTCCACATTTCCCTTGGTTTCAAGCACTGAAGTGCATTACCTCTGTGCTGGTTCAAAAAATTGGCCTCTATGGGTCCTGTTATTCATCACTCTGCCTTGTTGCAACGTTTCGAAATTATTTATTCTTCGTCAGGCAAATCAGAGTGGCAATATTTAAGTTTCTTCTTATTTGAGGTAAGTATCTTTCTTCTAAATTGAGGCTAGTGGTCCTTCTTATTTGAGGTAAATATATTTCTTCTAGGTTGAGGCTAAGTAATCATCTTCACCTTGAGGGCATAGTTGAGATATAGGTGGGCCTTTAATTAGGATATGGTGAGTATTTTCCTTTTTCCTCTAATTATTAAAATTAGGTATTGCTTGAGTCTTCTAATATGCATCCTATTTGGCTGTCTGACAATTAGGCTTCTTAATTTAGCTTTTTCTCTAATGCACTTCTGAATGAGGCTCTTTCTGCTTGTGGCTTTCACGAACACGAATGTTCGAAACACGGTAAGTACTGTCCTTTTTCTGTCCTTTAAATTTCTCCAGTTTGGGTTTCCGGTGAGTGATTACTGATGTTGAGTTTAGGGGTATGGGCTAGGAGAGGCCGTACTCACCCTCCATGGAAAGCTCAAAGACGGCACACGGCGCTGGCTGGTTAGGTGAGGGGAAAAGAGCTGGCTGATGCCAGTCTGGTGCACGGTCCTGTGATGCACATCCCGAGTCCACAGAAAGTGAAAAGCACATCTCCACATTTCCCTTGGTTTCAAGCACTGAAGTGCATTACCTCTGTGCTGGTTCAAAAAATTGGCCTCTATGGGTCCTGTTATTCATCACTCTGCCTTGTTGCAACGTTTCGAAATTATTTATTCTTCGATCAGGCAAATCAGAGTGGCAATATTTAAGTTTCTTCTTATTTGAGGTAAGTATCTTTCTTCTAAATTGAGGCTAGTGGTCCTTCTTATTTGAGGTAAATATATTTCTTCTAGGTTGAGGCTAAGTAATCATCTTCACCTTGAGGGCATAGTTGAGATATAGGTGGGCCTTTAATTAGGATATGGTGAGTATTTTCCTTTTTCCTCTAATTATTAAAATTAGGTATTGCTTGAGTCTTCTAATATGCATCCTATTTGGCTGTCTGACAATTAGGCTTCTTAATTTAGCTTTTTCTCTAATGCACTTCTGAATGAGGCTCTTTCTGCTTGTGGCTTTCCACGAACACGTAATGTTCGAAACACGGTAAGTACTGTCCTTTTTTCTGTCCTTTAAATTTCTCCAGTTTGGGTTTCCGGTGAGTGATTACTGATGTTGAGTTTAGGGGTATGGGCTAGGAGAGGCCGTACTCACCCTCCATGGAAAGCTCAAAGACGGCACACTGCGCTGGCTGGTTAGGTGAGGGAAAAAGAGCTGGCTGATGCCAGTCTGGTGCACGGTCCTGTGATGCACATCCCGAGTCCACAGAAAGTGAAAAGCACATCTCCACATTTCCCTTGGTTTCAAGCACTGAAGTGCATTACCTCTGTGCTGGTTCAAAAAATTGGCCTCCTATGGGTCCTTGTTATTCATCACTCTGCCTTGTTGCAACGTTTGAAATTATTTATTCTTCAGTCAGGCAAATCAGAGTGGCAATATTTAAGTTTCTTCTTATTTGAGGTAAGTATCTTTCTTCTAAATTGAGGCTAGTGGTCCTTCTTATTTGAGGTAAATATATTTCTTCTAGGTTGAGGCTAAGTAATCATCTTCACCTTGAGGGCATAGTTGAGATATAGGTGGGCCTTTAATTAGGATATGGTGAGTATTTTCCTTTTTCCTCTAATTATTAAAATTAGGTATTGCTTGAGTCTTCTAATATGCATCCTATTTGGCTGTCTGACAATTAGGCTTCTTAATTTAGCTTTTTCTCTAATGCACTTCTGAATGAGGCTCTTTCTGCTTGTGGCTTTCACTGAACACGAATGTTCGAAACACGGTAAGTACTGTCCTTTTTCTGTCCTTTAAATTTCTCCAGTTTGGGTTTCCGGTGAGTGATTACTGATGTTGAGTTTAGGGGTATGGGCTAGGAGAGGCCGTACTCACCCTCCATGGAAAGCTCAAAGATGGCACACGGCGCTGGCTGGTTAGGTGAGGGGAAAAAGAGCTGGCAGATGCCAGTCTGGTGCACGGTCCTGTGATGCACATCCCGAGTCCACAGAAAGTGAAAAGCACATCTCCACATTTCCCTTGGTTTCAAGCACTGAAGTGCATTACCTCAGTGCTGGTTCAAAAATTGGCCTCTATGGGTCCTGTTATTCATCACTCTGCCTTGTTGCAACGTTTCGAAATTATTTATTCTTCGTCAGGCAAATCAGAGTGGCAATATTTAAGTTTCTTCTTATTTGAGGTAAGTATCTTTCTTCTAGATTGAGGCTAGTGGTCCTTCTTATTTGAGGTAAATATATTTCTTCTAGGTTGAGGCTAAGTAATCATCTTCACCTTGAGGGCATAGTTGAGATATAGGTGGGCCTTTAATTAGGATATGGTGAGTATTTTCCTTTTTCCTCTAATTATTAAAATTAGGTATTGCTTGAGTCTTCTAATATGCATCCTATTTGGCTGTCTGACAATTAGGCTTCTTAATTTAGCTTTTTCTCTAATGCACTTCTGAGTGAGGCTCCTTCTGCTTGTGGATTTCACGAACACGAATGTTCGAAACACGGTAAGTACTGTCCTTTTTTCTGTCCTTTAAATTTCTCCAGTTTGGGTTTCCGGTGAGTGATTACTGATGTTGAGTTTAGGGTTATGGGCTAGGAGAGGCCGTACTCACCCTCCATGGAAAGCTCAAAGATGGCACACGGCGCTGGCTGGTTAGGTGAGGGGAAAAAGAGCTGGCAGATGCCAGTCTGGTGCACGGTCCTGTGATGCACATCCCGAGTCCACAGAAAGTGAAAAGCACATCTCCACATTTCCCTTGGTTTCAAGCACTGAAGTGCATTACCTCAGTGCTGGTTCAAAAAATTAGACTTCACAAGTCCCGTTATACTTCACTCTGCCTTGTTGCAACGTTTCGAAATTATTTATTCTTCATCAGGCAAATCAGAGTGGCAATATTTAAGTTTCTTCTTGTTTGAGGTAAGTATCTTTCTTCTAGATTGAGGCTAGTGGTCCTTCTTATTTGAGGTAAATATATTTCTTCTAGGTTGAGGCTAAGTAATCATCTTCACCTTGAGGGCATAGTTGAGATATAGGTGGGCCTTTAATTAGGATATGGTGAGTATTTTCCTTTTTCCTCTAATTATTAAAATTAGGTATTGCTTGAGTCTTCTAATATGCATCCTATTTGGCTGTCTGACAATTAGGCTTCTTAATTTAGCTTTTCTCTAATGCACTTCTGAATGAGGCTCTTTCTGCTTGTGGCTTTCACGAACACGAATGTTCAAGCACGGTAAGTACTGTCCTTTTTCTGTCCTTTAAGTGTCTCCAGTTTGGGTTTCGTGAGTGATTCGATGTTGAGTAGTATGCTGGAGGCTGATGCTCTGAAGCTCTAAGGGTGCACTGGCTGGCTAGGTGGGGAAGGCTGCTGATGCAGTCAGCATCCCGAGTCCACAGAAAGTGAAAAGCACATCCACATTCCTGGTTTCAAGCACTGAGTGCATTACCCGTGCTGGTTCAGAGGGGTTAGGGGTTAGGGTTAGGGTTAGGAGAGGGAAGAGACCTGGCTAACGACTTCACGTAGCTTTACGTTAGCCAGACTAGTGCACGGTCCTGTGGTGTGCATTCAGAGTCCACAAACAGTAAGAAGCACCTCCAAACTCCACATTTCACCTAATAAAACACAAAGGTGCACTACCTCTGTGCTGGGTCAAAAAATTGGACTCCACGGGTCCTAGAGCTCTTCCTCTTTAGCATTTTCCAGGCCTACTTGGTTCTTCTTCACTCTGCCCTGTTGCAACGTTTCGAGGCTGTTTCCTCTTCATCAGGCTAGACAGAGTGGCATCTTTAATTCTTTAGGTTTCCATCTTAATGAGGTTTGAATATGGTAAGTATTTTCCTTTTGCTGGCTTGAGGTAAGTATTTTCTTTTTTCTCTTCAGCTGGAGGCCAAATTTAGCTTTCTCTATCAGGTGAGTATTTTCTTTTCTCTCTCTTCAATACAGGGGTATTAATTTAATTTCCAGTGGGTCACAATAATTACTGATGTTAAGGTTAGGTGTTTGGGCTAGGGAAAGATGTCCTCACTCTCCATGGAAAGCTCCAGAATGCCACACACGGCTGGCTGGTTAGGAGAAGGGAAGAGACCTGGCTAACGACTTCACGTAGCTTTACGTTAGCCAGACTAGTGCACGGTCCTGTGGTGTGCATTCAGAGTCCACAAACAGTAAGAAGCACCTCCAAACTCCACATTTCACCTAATAAAAACACAAAGGTGCACTACCTCTGTGCTGGGTCAAAAAATTGGACTCCACGGGTCCTAGAGCTCTTCCTCTTTAGCATTTTCCAGGCCTACTTGGTTCTTCTTCACTCTGCCCTGTTGCAACGTTTCGAGGCTGTTTCCTCTTCATCAGGCTAGACAGAGTGGCATCTTTAATTCTTTAGGTTTCCATCTTAATGAGGTTTGAATATGGTAAGTATTTTCCTTTTGCTGGCTTGAGGTAAGTATTTTCTTTTTTCTCTTCAGCTGGAGGCCAAATTTAGCTTTCTCTATCAGGTGAGTATTTTCTTTTCTCTCTCTTCAATACAGGGGTATTAATTTAATTTCCAGTGGGTCACAATAATTACTGATGTTAAGGTTAGGTGTTTGGGCTAGGGAAAGATGTCCTCACTCTCCATGGAAAGCTCCAGAATGCCACACACGGCGCTGGCTGGTTAGGAGAAGGGGAAGAGACCTGGCTAACGACTTCACGTAGCTTTGCGTTAGCCAGACTAGTGCACGGTCCTGTGGTGTGCATTCAGAGTCCACAAACAGTAAGAAGCACCTCCAAACTCCACATTTCACCTAATAAAAACACAAAGGTGCACTACCTCTGTGCTGGGTCAAAAATTGGACTCCACGGGTCCTAGAGCTCTTCCTCTTTAGCATTTTCCAGGCCTACTTGGTTCTTCTTCACTCTGCCCTGTTGCAACGTTTCGAGGCTGTTTCCTCTTCATCAGGCTAGACAGAGTGGCATCTTTAATTCTTTAGGTTTCCATCTTAATGAGGTTTGAATATGGTAAGTATTTTCCTTTTGCTGGCTTGAGGTAAGTATTTTCTTTTTTCTCTTCAGCTGGAGGCCAAATTTAGCTTTCTCTATCAGGTGAGTATTTTCTTTTCTCTCTCTTCAATACAGGGGTATTAATTTAATTTCCAGTGGGTCACAATAATTACTGATGTTAAGGTTAGGTGTTTGGGCTAGGGAAAGATGTCCTCACTCTCCATGGAAAGCTCCAGAATGCCACACACGGCGCTGGCTGGTTAGGAGAAGGGGAAGAGACCTGGCTAACGACTTCACGTAGCTTTGCGTTAGCCAGACTAGTGCACGGTCCTGTGGTGTGCATTCAGAGTCCACAAACAGTAAGAAGCACCTCCAAACTCCACATTTCACCTAATAAAAACACAAAGGTGCACTACCTCTGTGCTGGGTCAAAAAATTGGACTCCACGGGTCCTAGAGCTCTTCCTCTTTAGCATTTTCCAGGCCTACTTGGTTCTTCTTCACTCTGCCCTGTTGCAGCGTTTGAGGCTGTTTCCTCTTCATCAGGCTAGACAGAGTGGCATCTTTAATTCTTTAGGTTTCCATCTTAATGAGGTTTGAATATGGTAAGTATTTTCCTTTTGCTGGCTTGAGGTAAGTATTTTCTTTTTTCTCTTCAGCTGGAGGCCAAATTTAGCTTTCTCTATCAGGTGAGTATTTTCTTTTCTCTCTCTTCAATACAGGGGTATTAATTTAATTTCCAGTGGGTCACAATAATTACTGATGTTAAGGTTAGGTGTTTGGGCTAGGGAAAGATGTCCTCACTCTCCATGGAAAGCTCCAGAATGCCACACACGGCGCTGGCTGGTTAGGAGAAGGGGAAGAGACCTGGCTAACGACTTCACGTAGCTTTGCGTTAGCCAGACTAGTGCACGGTCCTGTGGTGTGCATTCAGAGTCCACAAACAGTAAGAAGCACCTCCAAACTCCACATTTCACCTAATAAAAACACAAAGGTGCACTACCTCTGTGCTGGGTCAAAAATTGGACTCCACGGGTCCTAGAGCTCTTCCTCTTTAGCATTTTCCAGGCCTACTTGGTTCTTCTTCACTCTGCCCTGTTGCAACGTTTCGAGGCTGTTTCCTCTTCATCAGGCTAGACAGAGTGGCATCTTTAATTCTTTAGGTTTCCATCTTAATGAGGTTTGAATATGGTAAGTATTTTCCTTTTGCTGGCTTGAGGTAAGTATTTTCTTTTTTCTCTTCAGCTGGAGGCCAAATTTAGCTTTCTCTATCAGGTGAGTATTTTCTTTTCTCTCTCTTCAATACAGGGGTATTAATTTAATTTCCAGTGGGTCACAATAATTACTGATGTTAAGGTTAGGTGTTTGGGCTAGGGAAAGATGTCCTCACTCTCCATGGAAAGCTCCAGAATGCCACACACGGCGCTGGCTGGTTAGGAGAAGGGGAAGAGACCTGGCTAACGACTTACGTAGCTTTGCGTTAGCCAGACTAGTGCACGGTCCTGTGGTGTGCATTCAGAGTCCACAAACAGTAAGAAGCACCTCCAAACTCCACATTTCACCTAATAAAAACACAAAGGTGCACTACCTCTGTGCTGGGTCAAAAAATTGGACTCCACGGGTCCTAGAGCTCTTCCTCTTTAGCATTTTCCAGGCCTACTTGGTTCTTCTTCACTCTGCCCTGTTGCAACGTTTCGAGGCTGTTTCCTCTTCATCAGGCTAGACAGAGTGGCATCTTTAATTCTTTAGGTTTCCATCTTAATGAGGTTTGAATATGGTAAGTATTTTCCTTTTGCTGGCTTGAGGTAAGTATTTTCTTTTTCTCTTCAGCTGGAGGCCAAATTTAGCTTTCTCTATCAGGTGAGTATTTTCTTTTCTCTCTCTTCAATACAGGGGTATTAATTTAATTTCCAGTGGGTCACAATAATTACTGATGTTAAGGTTAGGTGTTTGGGCTAGGGAAAGATGTCCTCACTCTCCATGGAAAGCTCCAGAATGCCACACACGGCGCTGGCTGGTTAGGAGAAGGGGAAGAGACCTGGCTAACGACTTACGTAGCTTTGCGTTAGCCAGACTAGTGCACGGTCCTGTGGTGTGCATTCAGAGTCCACAAACAGTAAGAAGCACCTCCAAACTCCACATTTCACCTAATAAAAACACAAAGGTGCACTACCTCTGTGCTGGGTCAAAAAATTGGACTCCACGGGTCCTAGAGCTCTTCCTCTTTAGCATTTTCCAGGCCTACTTGGTTCTTCTTCACTCTGCCCTGTTGCAACGTTTCGAGGCTGTTTCCTCTTCATCAGGCTAGACAGAGTGGCATCTTTAATTCTTTAGGTTTCCATCTTAATGAGGTTTGAATATGGTAAGTATTTTCCTTTTGCTGGCTTGAGGTAAGTATTTTCTTTTTTTCTCTTCAGCTGGAGGCCAAATTTAGCTTTCTCTATCAGGTGAGTATTTTCTTTTCTCTCTCTTCAATACAGGGGTATTAATTTAATTTCCAGTGGGTCACAATAATTACTGATGTTAAGGTTAGGTGTTTGGGCTAGGGAAAGATGTCCTCACTCTCCATGGAAAGCTCCAGAATGCCACACACGGCGCTGGCTGGTTAGGAGAAGGGGAAGAGACCTGGCTAACGACTTCACGTAGCTTTGCGTTAGCCAGACTAGTGCACGGTCCTGTGGTGTGCATTCAGAGTCCACAAACAGTAAGAAGCACCTCCAAACTCCACATTTCACCTAATAAAAACACAAAGGTGCACTACCTCTGTGCTGGGTCAAAAATTGGACTCCACGGGTCCTAGAGCTCTTCCTCTTTAGCATTTTCCAGGCCTACTTGGTTCTTCTTCACTCTGCCCTGTTGCAGCGTTTCGAGGCTGTTTCCTCTTCATCAGGCTAGACAGAGTGGCATCTTTAATTCTTTAGGTTTCCATCTTAATGAGGTTTGAATATGGTAAGTATTTTCCTTTTGCTGGCTTGAGGTAAGTATTTTCTTTTTTCTCTTCAGCTGGAGGCCAAATTTAGCTTTCTCTATCAGGTGAGTATTTTCTTTTCTCTCTCTTCAATACAGGGGTATTAATTTAATTTCCAGTGGGTCACAATAATTACTGATGTTAAGGTTAGGTGTTTGGGCTAGGGAAAGATGTCCTCACTCTCCATGGAAAGCTCCAGAATGCCACACACGGCGCTGGCTGGTTAGGAGAAGGGGAAGAGACCTGGCTAACGACTTACGTAGCTTTGCGTTAGCCAGACTAGTGCACGGTCCTGTGGTGTGCATTCAGAGTCCACAAACAGTAAGAAGCACCTCCAAACTCCACATTTCACCTAATAAAAACACAAAGGTGCACTACCTCTGTGCTGGGTCAAAAAATTGGACTCCACGGGTCCTAGAGCTCTTCCTCTTTAGCATTTTCCAGGCCTACTTGGTTCTTCTTCACTCTGCCCTGTTGCAACGTTTGAGGCTGTTTCCTCTTCATCAGGCTAGACAGAGTGGCATCTTTAATTCTTTAGGTTTCCATCTTAATGAGGTTTGAATATGGTAAGTATTTTCCTTTTGCTGGCTTGAGGTAAGTATTTTCTTTTTTCTCTTCAGCTGGAGGCCAAATTTAGCTTTCTCTATCAGGTGAGTATTTTCTTTTCTCTCTCTTCAATACAGGGGTATTAATTTAATTTCCAGTGGGTCACAATAATTACTGATGTTAAGGTTAGGTGTTTGGGCTAGGGAAAGATGTCCTCACTCTCCATGGAAAGCTCCAGAATGCCACACCGCGGCTGGCTGGTTAGGAGAAGGGGAAGAGACCTGGCTAACGACTTACGTAGCTTTCGTTAGCCAGACTAGTGCACGAGTCCTGTGGTGTGCATTCAGAGTCCACAAACAGTAAGAAGCACCTCCAAACTCCACATTTCACCTAATAAAAACACAAAGGTGCACTACCTCTGTGCTGGGTCAAAAAATTGGACTCCACGGGTCCTAGAGCTCTTCCTCTTTAGCATTTTCCAGGCCTACTTGGTTCTTCTTCACTCTGCCCTGTTGCAGCGTTTCGAGGCTGTTTCCTCTTCATCAGGCTAGACAGAGTGGCATCTTTAATTCTTTAGGTTTCCATCTTAATGAGGTTTGAATATGGTAAGTATTTTCCTTTTGCTGGCTTGAGGTAAGTATTTTCTTTTTTTCTCTTCAGCTGGAGGCCAAATTTAGCTTTCTCTATCAGGTGAGTATTTTCTTTTCTCTCTCTTCAATACAGGGGTATTAATTTAATTTCCAGTGGGTCACAATAATTACTGATGTTAAGGTTAGGTGTTTGGGCTAGGGAAAGATGTCCTCACTCTCCATGGAAAGCTCCAGAATGCCACACCGCAGCTGGCTGGTTAGGAGAAGGGGAAGAGACCTGGCTAACGACTTACGTAGCTTTGCGTTAGCCAGACTAGTGCACGGTCCTGTGGTGTGCATTCAGAGTCCACAAACAGTAAGAAGCACCTCCAAACTCCACATTTCACCTAATAAAAACACAAAGGTGCACTACCTCTGTGCTGGGTCAAAAATTGGACTCCACGGGTCCTAGAGCTCTTCCTCTTTAGCATTTTCCAGGCCTACTTGGTTCTTCTTCACTCTGCCCTGTTGCAACGTTTCGAGGCTGTTTCCTCTTCATCAGGCTAGACAGAGTGGCATCTTTAATTCTTTAGGTTTCCATCTTAATGAGGTTTGAATATGGTAAGTATTTTCCTTTTGCTGGCTTGAGGTAAGTATTTTCTTTTTTCTCTTCAGCTGGAGGCCAAATTTAGCTTTCTCTATCAGGTGAGTATTTTCTTTTCTCTCTCTTCAATACAGGGGTATTAATTTAATTTCCAGTGGGTCACAATAATTACTGATGTTAAGGTTAGGTGTTTGGGCTAGGGAAAGATGTCCTCACTCTCCATGGAAAGCTCCAGAATGCCACACTGCAGCTGGCTGGTTAGGAGAAGGGAAGAGACCTGGCTAACGACTTACGTAGCTTTGCGTTAGCCAGACTAGTGCAGGTCCTGTGGTGTGCATTCAGAGTCCACAAACAGTAAGAAGCACCTCCAAACTCCACATTTCACCTAATAAAAACACAAAGGTGCACTACCTCTGTGCTGGGTCAAAAATTGGACTCCACGGGTCCTAGAGCTCTTCCTCTTTAGCATTTTCCAGGCCTACTTGGTTCTTCTTCACTCTGCCCTGTTGCAGCGTTTCGAGGCTGTTTCCTCTTCATCAGGCTAGACAGAGTGGCATCTTTAATTCTTTAGGTTTCCATCTTAATGAGGTTTGAATATGGTAAGTATTTTCCTTTTGCTGGCTTGAGGTAAGTATTTTCTTTTTTCTCTTCAGCTGGAGGCCAAATTTAGCTTTCTCTATCAGGTGAGTATTTTCTTTTCTCTCTCTTCAATACAGGGGTATTAATTTAATTTCCAGTGGGTCACAATAATTACTGATGTTAAGGTTAGGTGTTTGGGCTAGGGAAAGATGTCCTCACTCTCCATGGAAAGCTCCAGAATGCCACACCGCAGCTGGCTGGTTAGGAGAAGGGGAAGAGACCTGGCTAGCGACTTACGTAGCTTTGCGTTAGCCAGACTAGTGCAGGTCCTGTGGTGTGCATTCAGAGTCCACAAACAGTAAGAAGCACCTCCAAACTCCACATTTCACCTAATAAAAACACAAAGGTGCACTACCTCTGTGCTGGGTCAAAAATTGGACTCCACGGGTCCTAGAGCTCTTCCTCTTTAGCATTTTCCAGGCCTACTTGGTTCTTCTTCACTCTGCCCTGTTGCAGCGTTTCGAGGCTGTTTCCTCTTCATCAGGCTAGACAGAGTGGCATCTTTAATTCTTTAGGTTTCCATCTTAATGAGGTTTGAATATGGTAAGTATTTTCCTTTTGCTGGCTTGAGGTAAGTATTTTCTTTTTTCTCTTCAGCTGGAGGCCAAATTTAGCTTTCTCTATCAGGTGAGTATTTTCTTTTCTCTCTCTTCAATACAGGGGTATTAATTTAATTTCCAGTGGGTCACAATAATTACTGATGTTAAGGTTAGGTGTTTGGGCTAGGGAAAGATGTCCTCACTCTCCATGGAAAGCTCCAGAATGCCACACCGCAGCTGGCTGGTTAGGAGAAGGGAAGAGACCTGGCTAACGACTTCACGTAGCTTGCGTTAGCCAGACTAGTGCACGGTCCTGTGGTGTGCATTCAGAGTCCACAAACAGTAAGAAGCACCTCCAAACTCCACATTTCACCTAATAAAAACACAAAGGTGCACTACCTCTGTGCTGGGTCAAAAAATTGGACTCCACGGGTCCTAGAGCTCTTCCTCTTTAGCATTTTCCAGGCCTACTTGGTTCTTCTTCACTCTGCCCTGTTGCAGCGTTTCGAGGCTGTTTCCTCTTCATCAGGCTAGACAGAGTGGCATCTTTAATTCTTTAGGTTTCCATCTTAATGAGGTTTGAATATGGTAAGTATTTTCCTTTTGCTGGCTTGAGGTAAGTATTTTCTTTTTTCTCTTCAGCTGGAGGCCAAATTTAGCTTTCTCTATCAGGTGAGTATTTTCTTTTCTCTCTCTTCAATACAGGGGTATTAATTTAATTTCCAGTGGGTCACAATAATTACTGATGTTAAGGTTAGGTGTTTGGGCTGGGAAAGATGTCCTCACTCTCCATGGAAAGCTCCAGAATGCCACACCGCAGCTGGCTGGTTAGGAGAAGGGAAGAGACCTGGCTAACGACTTACGTAGCTTTGCGTTAGCCAGACTAGTGCACGGTCCTGTGGTGTGCATTCAGAGTCCACAAACAGTAAGAAGCACCTCCAAACTCCACATTTCACCTAATAAAAACACAAAGGTGCACTACCTCTGTGCTGGGTCAAAAATTGGACTCCACGGGTCCTAGAGCTCTTCCTCTTTAGCATTTTCCAGGCCTACTTGGTTCTTCTTCACTCTGCCCTGTTGCAGCGTTTGAGGCTGTTTCCTCTTCATCAGGCTAGACAGAGTGGCATCTTTAATTCTTTAGGTTTCCATCTTAATGAGGTTTGAATATGGTAAGTATTTTCCTTTTGCTGGCTTGAGGTAAGTATTTTCTTTTTTCTCTTCAGCTGGAGGCCAAATTTAGCTTTCTCTATCAGGTGAGTATTTTCTTTTCTCTCTCTTCAATACAGGGGTATTAATTTAATTTCCAGTGGGTCACAATAATTACTGATGTTAAGGTTAGGTGTTTGGGCTAGGGAAAGATGTCCTCACTCTCCATGGAAAGCTCCAGAATGCCACACGCAGCTGGCTGGTTAGGAGAAGGGGAAGAGACCTGGCTAGCGACTTCACGTAGCTTGCGTTAGCCAGACTAGTGCACGGTCCTGTGGTGTGCATTCAGAGTCCACAAACAGTAAGAAGCACCTCCAAACTCCACATTTCACCTAATAAAAACACAAAGGTGCACTACCTCTGTGCTGGGTCAAAAATTGGACTCCACGGGTCCTAGAGCTCTTCCTCTTTAGCATTTTCCAGGCCTACTTGGTTCTTCTTCACTCTGCCCTGTTGCAGCGTTTCGAGGCTGTTTCCTCTTCATCAGGCTAGACAGAGTGGCATCTTTAATTCTTTAGGTTTCCATCTTAATGAGGTTTGAATATGGTAAGTATTTTCCTTTTGCTGGCTTGAGGTAAGTATTTTCTTTTTTCTCTTCAGCTGGAGGCCAAATTTAGCTTTCTCTATCAGGTGAGTATTTTCTTTTCTCTCTCTTCAATACAGGGGTATTAATTTAATTTCCAGTGGGTCACAATAATTACTGATGTTAAGGTTAGGTGTTTGGGCTAGGGAAAGATGTCCTCACTCTCCATGGAAAGCTCCAGAATGCCACACAGCAGCTGGCTGGTTAGGAGAAGGGGAAGAGACCTGGCTAGCGACTTCACGTAGCTTTGCGTTAGCCAGACTAGTGCACGGTCCTGTGGTGTGCATTCAGAGTCCACAAACAGTAGAAGCACCTCAAACTCCACATTTCACCTAATAAAAACACAAAGGTGCACTACCTCTGTGCTGGGTCAAAAAATTGGACTCCACGGGTCCTAGAGCTCTTCCTCTTTAGCATTTTCCAGGCCTACTTGGTTCTTCTTCACTCTGCCCTGTTGCAGCGTTTGAGGCTGTTTCCTCTTCATCAGGCTAGACAGAGTGGCATCTTTAATTCTTTAGGTTTCCATCTTAATGAGGTTTGAATATGGTAAGTATTTTCCTTTTGCTGGCTTGAGGTAAGTATTTTCTTTTTTCTCTTCAGCTGGAGGCCAAATTTAGCTTTCTCTATCAGGTGAGTATTTTCTTTTCTCTCTCTTCAATACAGGGGTATTAATTTAATTTCCAGTGGGTCACAATAATTACTGATGTTAAGGTTAGGTGTTTGGGCTGAGGAAAGATGTCCTCACTCTCCATGGAAAGCTCCAGAATGCCACACCAGCGCTGGCTGGTT